>OZ024743.1:164202218-164212218 GCA_964016885.1 Eledone cirrhosa
ATATACATATATATATATATATATATATATATATACAAAATATAAAACAATCAAATTTTAGTTTAATACACTCAATTGGTGATGATTGTTTCTTCCAGACAGCTGTCTGGAATCATCGGAGCATACACAGTGTTTAAACAAGTAATTATAATCTTAGTCTTCGGAACATTCAGAAAGATACTTTACTATTGACAATGTCAGTAACATCATATTGTAAAGCAAGAGTGACAAACAGATATTATGTTATTCAAATATCAAAGTATTAGGAGCTGTTGTGAAGAGTGAAAATATTGAGCATATTATATAGAAAGTTATTCATAAAAATAAATAATATACAAATTTTGTAACCTTTGCCTCCTTGAGTATTGCACTATTATTTATTCAAATCTCAACCTACTAAATAGAAAATCAGAAATTTTCTCCACATGTCCACATTACCACAGATATTCTTTCTACTATTTCAAATCAAATAGCTAATCTATAACAATGTCAGATCTATTGCTATATTACAACTACCTTTAAGTTTAATTCATTTGTTTTTTGTAATTATATAATTAACCCCCATAAACTTTAATAAACCCTACCACCCTATATTCTATCTGATACCCTTTTCTGATACTTAATTATCATAATATCACCATAACATATTAATAAACTCCTTCCTATATCTCATATGTAATACAAATCATACTTTTCTTAATAAACAAATAAATAAACAATTTAGGCACCCTACTATGCTCTCCATCCTTACTACTAAAGTAATATATAACACTAATTAAATAGCTGACAACAGTGCCCAGGCACAAATTACTCCATTATATATTGCCATATATTTTATAAATCCATATCTAGTTATTAATAATTTAACTCGCTTTACACAATCTGAATAAATAAGAATAACAAATAACTTTTATATATAATTGATAAATAATCAATAATAATTTATAATTTATAAATATTAATTTATAACACCATTTAATGAACGATAATGTTTAATAGATAAAAAATAATTTAGAATAATAAAACAATCCCCCTCTATATCAATAAATATTAATAGATTATAATTCTTTGGAAAAGTTTTTAAGAATTATAATAATTGTTTCTACTTTTGGCACAAGGCCAGCAATTACCCAGTACATTACTGGTACTTTATTTTATCGACCCCGTAAGGATGAAAGTCAAAGTTAACCTCAGCGGAATTTGAACTCAGAATGGCAAGAGCCGTAACTCTATGCGTCAAAGCATGGCGTCCGACCCTCTACCGATACTGCCAATCCACCACCCTATAAGAATTATAATAATTGTTTCTACGTTTGGCACAAGGCCAGCAATTACCCAGTACATTACTAGTACTTTATTTTATCAACCCCGTAAGGATGAAAGTCAAAGTTAACCTCAGCGGGATTTGAACTCAGAATGGCAAAGGCCGTAACTCTCTGCGTCAAAGCATTGCGTCCGACCCTCTACCGATACTGCCAATCCACCACCTTAAGAATTATAATAATAAAAAATATTTTATATTAATAAAATTAATAAATAAATATATAATAAACAAGTATATTAATTGATTAACCGATTAATTCTAAATAGATCTTGATAGCATAAGATCATCATTAATGGATAGGGCTATTATTAACTAATAAATGGTTTGAATAACAAATATTGGTTTCTTTTTATGCTGTAAATCTGTAATACTTCCTTAATTACCTCCCTTTTTTTATTAACTCCCCTTATGAATATCTTTTTCCTTATTTTTAAATTCATACAGTTACAACCATTTAACAACATTTTTACCTTTAGACTTTGTGAAATAATTCTTAATAGAACACACACAGACAAGAACGTGAAATATTCCTTAATAGAGAATCTAAAGAGTGGAATGCATTATATAATATCTTTCTTGTACATGGCAACAAAAACAATGGAATTAATGTATACTTCACACATATTTTTAAACTATACATATTTCACATACATTACAACTAGAATTAAAAACATTCCAAGTATCGAACCTTTGCTTTACACCCAGCATAAACATTTCTACATAGTATAAAAATTTCTGAATGACACTAACCTATCTTATTTACTTATATTATTTGCATTTTGAGTTCAAATCTCGCCGAGGTTAACTTTGCCTTTCATCCTTACGGGGTCGATAAAATAAAGTACCAGTAATGTAGTGGGTAATTGCTGGCCTTGTGCCAAAAAGTAGAAACAATTATTTGCATTTTGCATTACACAACATTTATTCATCTTATCATTACGTATTTCTTTACCATGCCATTTTTAACATTCTTTAACATTCTGTATGAAATAAGCTTGATATATTCATTTTCTGACTTATACCTCATGCATGCCTTTATATACCCTTACTATTACATTTTTCAATGCTATGATATCATTTATCTATCTTCTGTAACACTTTTTTGCACCTGAATTACCTTAATGAATAACTTTCTATATAATATACTTGAAGGTCAACCTCCATATGCATCTCATGTTCATACCATTGCAATCACCTCTCCTGCATACTGCTTCCGATCCCTCTGGTACCCAAATTTTCTCTTATCTTGCTGATGTTTTCTCCTTCATGCATGTTGCTAATACATATCCACCAAAGCATGCTCACTTCATTTCTGTCCAATTCTCATAGGTCCTCCACACCCAAAGCCCAAATCTCACTTATATGCAGCATTACCATTCACACATAAACATCATACAATATATTTTTCACTTTTAGGGAGAGACACTTTGTAGTAGCCAGAAATAGCAGGAGGAGGAGGTCGTCTCTGAACTTTTTCCATTAATACTCTAATACATGGATACTATTACTGACCATCAGTTTTTTGTTGACAAGACACTGCATGAAATTACATTATCTACGGATTCTGGTATTATAAAGCTTAGGCTTCTTGGACAATAGTTTATTGTCTCCATCATCCCCACTCTCTTTACTATCAACAATGTGAACTTCATCCACTATTTCTTCTGTTAACACTTGGTATCTATAACCACCCTCTGTGTCTTTTAGCCAGGTTTTGACATCAGCACTGTGACATCTGCTTTGCCTGCCCTCTAAAATGTATGTTGAAAATTCCTTGTCACAAATCCTTCAAAATTGTAATCTGCCTCCACATCATACAGAAGTTTCTTCCAAACATTCAATGCCTTCTGTTTGTTGAACCTCCATCAGTTCCAATGACAACTGTTCCAATTGTTTGAACAATGGAACAATCTGTACCAGTAACATAATTTTCAGGGGATTCAGAATGTTGCAGTGTGTGATAAGGCTGGTACTTTGAGTTACAGGTAACATTTTTTCCAGCTAAGTGGACTGAAGTAAAAGGCAAATGAAGTGTCTCCCGCAAGGATATAATGCATTGTTTAGTATTGTGTTAATAGAAACTTCCTCCATGCCAGGTCCATGCAAAGTTTGAAATTTCAATCATGGCTCCTGCAACCTCTCTCAAGTGTGAGCTTATTTGTCTGTTCTAAGAATAGAAGCTTCTCAAATCTCACCTACTTTTTCACTTCTAATAAAGCTTTTTTATCTTTTCCAGTTTTTTTTAAAAATTAAAGAAAATCCTCCGCTCCTCTTTTTTTCTTGTCCCACCCTCTTTCAATTAACTAGTTTTGCCTTGTCACCATTAAGTATCATTATTAGTGTTGGCTTACAATTTGTTAAGTGGCCCTCCTAAAGCATGTCTTTGCCACCACTTCAGGTTATATATGTTGTGACCTTAAACATACTTAAGTGTGATAACATTATTCATTGTTTGTTGTTGCTACTTCTTCTCTGACTTCCTCTTTCATCTTGGTAAGGAAGGAAATCAGAGAGAGAGAGGGACGGAAACTGTGAGACATTGAGAGAAAGTGGAACAGAAAGAGTGAAACATAGAGAGAAAGTTGGACAAGGAGAGAGGCTGTAAGCAATAAAGAGAAAGTGGGACAAAAGAAGAGACAGAGCAAGATTGATTGGGATGTAATTAAATGCTTCCTTTAGCTTCATACTTCAAAGCTTTA
Organism: Eledone cirrhosa; assembly: GCA_964016885.1. Classification (NCBI taxonomy): domain Eukaryota; kingdom Metazoa; phylum Mollusca; class Cephalopoda; order Octopoda; family Eledonidae; genus Eledone; species Eledone cirrhosa. The sequence continues at coordinate 164,206,242 of OZ024743.1, forward strand.
ATACATAAATTTTCTTGGCGATTTTTTTTTTCTTTTTTTTTTTTTTTTTTTTTTTAAATCTTGTGCGTGCGTATGTGTGTGTGTTCAGCTCATTAGAGGAATTATTTTCTTTTGAACCCCCTTCCCACCCACCCCTATCATAGTTTTATATTTTCTAAAACTCAAAGGCAAAAGATGAGGTCATATTGTCAGATGGTGCTGTTGTTCTTGGTAATATTGGTGATGATGGTGATAGCTGTTTTAGTGGTGGTGGTGGTGGCGACAGCAGTAATGATGATATGGTAGTAAAGGTGAGAAGGGTGGTGGGGTGGTTCTATGATGAGGGCGATAGGATAATGATAATAGTGGTTCTCTGTTTTTATGCCAATGTCAAATCATTTGGCACAGTTTAGCAATGGAGAGTGGAGAAACCAATATCAAAAAGTTCATCAATTGTTCAGGTATGAATATGTGTGTATGTGGAAACGCACCTACACATGTTCTTTTATATATATATATATATATCTGTTAGAACACGAAAAGTGTGAAACAACAGAATGTTCACTTTTCGTGTTCTAACATATATGCCTAGCTTTTATAAAAATTTTTCGGGGATAGCCGTGGTGGTGGTGATCGTATGTCATTGGCTAATTTTCAACCAATCAGAGTACCTCTCTCTATATCTCTTCCACTGTTATTTACGCCTGTTTCTCTCTATCTGTTCCGTCTCTATATATATCTCTTACTCTTTCGCTTTGCACTCCTCCCCTTCAATACCATCTCTCCCCCTCTCTATATATTTGTTACTCTATCGCTGCACGCTCCTCTCCTTCAATATATCAATTACACACGCTTTACACTCCTTTATCCCCAGCGCCCCTATATATACAACGCCCCTCTCCCGCATCTATATTTTAATGTACCGTTGCACCGTGAATATATGTGTCTATATATATATACATATATATTGTATATACACATTCATGTATGTGTATACACACTCATGTATGTATATACACTGGTTTTATGTGTGTATTGTAAATTTGTACTGTTAAAACACGAAACTAACATTCGATTGACACTTTGATTACCTGTACAGGCAATAGTTATTAGAATGCTGTTGAAGTGTGTATATATTTTTGGGGGACATCCTGTATATACACACATTATATATAATACAATAAACAGATAAATACACACATATATATATGAGCTTATTTAATTATAAATATTGTGAATTTTTAACTCAGTTCAATTATATATATAAATGGCTTCTACAGGACTAGAACTGTTTCATTCGAAAGAAATCATCATAATATTGAGAGGGGGGACTAGATAAAATATTTCAAATCAAATGTGTATAAGTTATAAGTTAAAATGTATAAATAGAGACGATAGTGGAGGTATATCTGTTTAGTGGAACAGTAGACGATAGAATTAAATACAGACGATAATCTCCCTTTAATGAAACAGCAGACGATAGAATTAAGGCAATTTAAATTTTAAGCATTTGCATTTTTGCCTTTCATCGTTACGGGGTCGATAAAATAAAGTACCAGTAATACACTGTCACTAGACGACTTTCAAATTGAATTGTTGGTTCCATTTCTTTAGTATTTTCAATTGTAGTTATCTACTTAAAAAGCGTTACACGGTTAGAGACATAATTCGTAAGTTATATCTTCCCTATTAAACCATTGCATTATTTCGCCTACAATAGAACAAAAATGAAATGTTCTTTAAAGAAACAGGAATATAACTTTATAAAAAAAAAAGTTGCGTCCGCTTCTTTTATCATTGATAATTTTTTCGTTTTAATATTAATTGTTTTTTGTAGTTGTTTATATTAAAAATCTTACTGTAATATTTACTTAAACGAAGGCAAACATCTAAACTTATAGATTAATCTTGAGCGAAGGACTAGATAAATCTCTCTCCCTCTCTCTCTCTCTCTCTCTATATATATATATATATATATATATATATAAACGAAGAATGATAAAATTTCAAGCAAAGAGTTTAATTAGGTATATTTTGTAATATTATTAACTAATTATTATAATTAACGCGCATATTTTGCTATCCTCAAACACGTTTTACACATGGCATGAAATATAACTAATCCGAGATGGCTAGGTTTCATCTTCTAACTGGATATACGAAATCCATTATGTCTTGACAACAACATGAGGTAACATTATGTTATTCACAGACACACTTTGTACACTGTTCCATATCAGAATGTATTTCCTTCGTCACATTCACAAACAGTATTGAAAATATGTTCTTCGGCAAATAAAAATGTTTTGTTCATAATATTTCAACTAGCGATTGCTCTACTCCACGCACGACCACCATAAATTAATGACCAGCTCAACACAAGTATTGGTAGAGCGTCAGACACCATGCTTTGCAGTATTGTTATGGTCCTTTGCATTCTAAGTTCAAATCCTGCCGAGGTTAACTTCGACTTTCATACTTACTAATTCGATAAAATAAAGTACCAGTAATGGACTGCCGTAATGGATTTGTGCCGAAAAATAGAAACACTATCAATGTGCAATAAGAGCAAAATATAACGACATTGCTCAATTATTTTATCTAATGTTGTAATAACACAAGGAAATGTTGTTTGTGTATTTTTTTTTATATTTGCTCATAGGCTTTTACAATTTCGCTCAGCCAACAACTATTAAAAAGTGAGTTGCTTAAGATAACAATTTAATCACAAATTGTTGCTATCTTTTAATACACTCCAACAAGTCATCAAATTATGTACAATAAAAACAAATCTTATTAATTTGCTCAGGGAATATAAAGAAAATGTATATACACTGATAATTGCAATTGTATGTAAATATTTTGTTTTTGTATTGTTTATTTTATGTTTTCTATTATGTATAATATATTGATTTAATATTGATTGTTTTTTGTAGTTGTTTATATTAAAAGTCTGAAAATATTTTTATACATCTTACACTAATATTTATAAGATAATTTATAATAACAATTACATAATCTAATTACATTACAACGATAATTTATTATTAATATATATCCTCTTTAACTAGAGTTATTACAAGCGTTGCCTTAAAAAAATATTAAACTAGACATGAAAAATGCGCAAGCTCAAAAGTGCCACAGAATGTTATAATAAACCTTCAAAAGTGTGGGACTAGAGTTGTTGCTAAAAAATATTGTAATCATTATATATCGTACATTCTGTGGCATCCTTTATAAAAATAGCTTAAACCAACGAAGCCTTTATTTTTACGCTATTTCACTTAGTTAATTCTTAGAGTGTAACATATAAAAATAAATACATCTATGTTTAATGTAATAACAGCTATAAATAATTACGTAATATTATTATCATATACTCATAGTAACAAAATAATTGTGTTGAAACTTAATATGATGCTTATATGAACGATCAAATCTATAATGATAATTTCTTAAATATACTAATAGTAAAATAATTTAGTTATCTATTGTTACATTTTCATAGAACTATAATATTAACAATCGTATTGCATTATCAAATTTTTATCACTACAAACTTTCATATTGGAATTACCTTAAGCCACTTATTATTACTTCGCTTTCGTACTTTTACAGCTGTAGATATTGCGCTGTATCTTATATCTAATATCAATATCTCGTGGTAATTTGCATGAAGTGTAAAATAGGTTTATTAATAACTTTAATATGAAATGTATTATACAGGGCTGTGGAGTCGGCCAAAAATTGACTGGCTCCAACTCAGGATCCGATACTCCATTATTTCCTAAATTTCAGCTCCGCAGCTCTGTTATTATATTAATTAATTTATTTTATAGTTGTAAATCATATTTTTATATGTTACACTCTAAGAATTAACTAAGTGAAATAGCGTAAAAATAAAGGCTTCGTTGGTTTAAGCTATTTTTATAAAGGATGCCACAGAATGTACGATATATAATGATTACAATATTTTTTAGCAACAACTCTAGTCCCACACTTTTGAAGGTTTATTATAACATTCTGTGGCACTTTTGAGCTTGCGCATTTTTCATGTCTAGTATATATATATATATATCATCATCATCATCATCATCATCATTTTACATCCGCTCTTCCCTGCTTGCAAGGGTGGGACAGGTCTTATTCAGCATAGCATCTCTCCACTTGTCATGGTCCTTCGTCATCTCCACCGTGAGTTCCAGCGATCTGAGGTCTGTTCTCACCACCTCCGCCCATGTTTTTCATGGTCTACCGCTACCACGTCTTCCTTCAACTATGCATTTCCTGGCACTTCTTCACTCATCGGTCATCCTCCATGCGCATCACATGTCCATGCCACCTCAGTCTCCTCTCCTGTACACTACATTCTATCCCTCTCAGACACAGTTTCTCTCTCAACACATTCATGCTGGGTCGTTCACACACATTGACACTGCACATCCAATGGAGCATGCTTGCCTCATTTTTCTCCAGCCGTCGCATATCCTCTGCAGTTGCTGCCCATGTCTCACTACCATGCAGCATCGCGCTCCTCACACAGGCATCATATAACCGGCCTTTCGTATGCAGGGAGAAACCTTTCTTTGTCAACAGAGGAAGCAGCTCCCTAAACTTCTTCCAACCCGTCCTTATTCTAGATACTATGGCCTCGGAACACCCCCCTCCCATGCTAATCTGATCTCCTAGGTACCTTAAGCTATCCACCACTTCTATAGCACCCGCCTGCATTTGAAAAATGTGTCTATCAATGCGACTTCTACTGTCTAATTTCCCTGTACATCTACTGCATACATATTTCTCCCTACCTGTTAGTTTGCCTGCTATCCCGCTACATCTCTTGTGTACCCAGGATCTGCATTGTGTGCATTTTCTAGAATTTATGCCAGTTCCTTTTCTGCATATTGAACGTGGCCATTTCCCTGACGGAATCAAAGTTTTGTCCTCTTTTCTACTCATCAACACTTTTGTCTTAGCTAGATTCACTCTCAGTCCTCTTGCTTCCAACTGCTGTTTCCATAGCCTTAATTTATTCTCTAGCGCCTCTACTGATTCTACTATAAGAACCAGATCGTCAGCATAGAGAAGTTCCCATGGACAGCCAGTCTTAAACACCTCTGTTATGGCTTGGAGGACTATAATGAACAAGAGCGGGCTGAGGACCGAACCTTGATGTACTCCTACTTGTATCTGGAATTCTTCACTAAACTCCATTCCTACCCTGACTTTACTGACAGTACCTCTGTACAAAGTTTACACTGTCCTCACAAGCCATTCCTCAACACCTAGTTTCCTTAGGGACCACCAGATGTCAGATCGGGGTACCCTATCAAAGGCCTTCTCTAGGTCAACAAAGGCTAAGTATAGTGGCTTATTTTTCTCTAAGAACTTCTTTTGCAATTGTCTCACCAAGAAGAGGGCATCTGTTGTACTCTTGCCAGGCACAAAACCAAACTGCATCTCATCTAGTTTGACCCTTTCTCTAATTAGTTGTGCTAATATCCTTTCTGCCACTTTCATAACCTGATCCATCAGTTTTATATCCCTATAATTGCTCCTCTCCAGAGCATCCCCTTTACCTTTGTAGCAATTTATGAGTATACTGCTGCACCAGTCTTTGGGTATGACACCACCATATATAGCCTGATTGATGATGCGTGCAACCAGTTTAGTGCCTACGTCCCCTGATGCCTTCAGCATCTCAGCAACTATTCCTGATGGTCCAGCAGCCTTACCATTTTTCATTTCCTTAATCGCCGCTTGGACCCTATATTCGTCAATCTCAATAGCTGGTCCCTCAGTCGGATCTACTGAGGGTAATTTCTCTCTCTCCCATTCGTTCTCCACATTCATCAGTCTCTCATAATGACATTTCCAGGCCTCCTTTTTCTGATCATTCGTGACACTAAGTACACCGGCATCATCCCGGACACATTTATCTCCAACAACATCCTGATTTGCATTGACACACTGCCTTGCAATGTGGAACACTGCACGC
>OZ024743.1:164214718-164262218 GCA_964016885.1 Eledone cirrhosa
TATATTTATATTATATATATATATATTATATATTTATATTATATGTATATATTATATATATATATATATATATATCATATATATATGTATATATAAATATACATATATATATCATATATATATTATAATGAGTCGATGCCACCCTCCTATTGTTTTTAGAAACTTTGTAAATAATATCAGTACTAGAATCTCTAACCTCTCTTCTAATAAAGCAATCTTTGACAGAGTGGCCCCCTACTATAACATGGCGTTAGCTAACAGCAGCTTCTTGCAACCAATTACTTACTCCCCCACTAACACGAACAGCAATCACTAAGTTCAAGCCATATGCAAGGGATCATTGTGGACTGTGTATTGATGAAAGGATAAATATTCTATGGAGATTACACAAAAGCGATTGCCTAAATCAAGAAATGAAATCTTCTTACGTTGTCCACATGTGTAGAAACACCTCTTGCATAACTACAAAGCTCCAGATTGAATAACAACAACATTCTAATTTTCTAATCAACTCGAACATTTTATTCCGGAGATTCGCAGTTATCTCCTTTCACCCGTGGTTTTGTATCGCTTGGGTGAAGTGACCGTTTCTGCGCATGCGCTTTCATATGCTTGTTCTTCCTGTTCTGTATAACCATTGCCAGTCCGAGCTGAAGATCGCCATAAGGTGAAACAATTGTTCTCGGTATGGTGAACTAACTGTTGTGTTACTACTTCTACCAAACTCGTCCCATAGTCTGAGTGCTCTGCCACTACGGATATTACCTTCCAGTGTTCTACCTCTATAATATATATATCTAAACTATAATAAAGTAAGGAGTGTGCAACTGTATGGTTTTATTTCTTTTAATCCAGTTAGTAAAATAAGTTGGATTACTTTGAATAAATAATGAATGAATATTACATAATTTTTGTACTAAATTTCGTAATTTTTTATTAAATTTAATATAATTTTATTGCTTCTTTAAAATTGACTTCTTTTCAAAGTTTCAAATTTCTACACTTCCAGTATATTGCTACCACCACAACTTCAACTACCATATATATAGAAAAAAAGAGTGTGTGATGAGAGAGATAGATATTTATGATTTCCTACACGCTGATGCGTATGTGTGTGTATGTGCACATACATACATCTATATGTATGAGTATATAACTATAATCGCGCAAACACAAACTTATAAAAATACACGCTCAGGGATATACATTCACACAAATACACATACTTTCACACATATACATTTACACAAGCACACACATACAGTCATGATATCAGTGTTCGATGAATTGGAAATGAGAGGGTAAAACAAGTATAACGTTTTACTTATTTATTAACAACACAGTTTAACTCTTTTTTTTTTTAACTCATTTGTATAAAAATTTAATATAATGCTTAACGAAAACCCTAACAAATATAATATATATATATATATACATAACCCATGCTAGCATGGAAGATGGACGTTAAACGATAATGATGATTATATATATATATATATACACACACACACACATACAGACACGCACACAAGTTTCCTATTTATGTGACCTCCATTCTATCATCATCATCATCATCGTTTAATGTCCATTTTCCACGCTAGCATGAGTCTGGATGGGAATTGTCCCACTTGAGGCAAGATTGGTTGTCTGGCGGGTTTTCTACGGCTGGATACCCTTCCTAACACCAACCACATTTACAGTGTGGACAGGGAGGTTTTTACCGTGTTACCTACACGGCCACATTACAGCGTGGACTGTGTGTTTTATTGTCGTGACACCTACACGTCTGGCGGGTTTTCTACGGCTGGGTGCCCTTCCCAACACCAACCATTATTACAGTGTGTACTGGGAGGTTTTTACCGTGTTACCTACACGGCCAGATTACAGCGTGGACTGTGTGTTTTTTTGTCGTGACACCTACATGACCTCATTTGTTTCGGACTAGATGTTGTGGTACCAACATAACTTCACATTTAAGGGGGTGGTGTGGATGGGGTGGGGGTAGTGGGACGGGAGTGTATTTTGTTAGAGGTGCCTACTGACTGTAGGTTTCACTTTGTACTTAGGCAAGGTGGGTCTTCTGTATAACTGTGTAGCGCCAAAGATCTCGGTCCAGTGACATTGTCTTGGAGAGGTGTAAGTGTGTGCGGTCGGAATTTATCAAGTCGTCCCAGGTTTTTCTGGGACCGCCTACTCCGTGGCTACCGTCTATTTTTATCGCCCTGCACTTTTTTATACAGCTGTCGTCTTTCATGCGCATCATGTGACCGTACCAACGTAGTCTTCTCTCGAGTAAACAACATCTGATCCCTCTTATTCCTAATTTCTCCCTTAATTCGTTTATGCTTTGCCGTTCACGTATATTACTATTACACATCCAGCGGAGTATGCAAGCTTCGTTCCTCTCTAGTCTGCGTATATCCTCTGCACACAAGGCCCAGGTCTCACTGTCATGTAACATTGGTGTTCTTATGCAGGCATCATACAGCCTGCCTTTCATTTTTAGAGAGAACCCTTTAGCGGCCAATAGTGGTATAAGCTCTCTGAACTTTTTCCATCCCGTTCTGACTCTAGCTACTGTACTTTCAGAGCACCCTCCCCCACTGCTGATTTTGTCACCCAGGTAACGGAAGCTGTCCACTATTTCTATAGAACCATCTGCGCAATGGAATGAGCTAGTGTTCTGTGGGCACTTGCTGCTACTTATTGCACCAGAGCACTGGCCACATATAAAATCTATATTCTTAGTTGGCTTACCTGTGATCCCACTACATCTTTTATGCACCCATACTTTGCATTTGGGACATAAAATGGAGTTTCTGCCTACTCCTTTCCTACACGCTGAGCATGGCCATTTCCCAGATGGGACCGGTGCCCTATTTTCCTTCCTACAAACTAGAACTTTAGTCTTAAACAAGTTAACTTTAAGGCCTTTTGATTCTAGGCCATGCTTCCATGTTTGGAATTTCTTCTCTAGTTCCGCCATTGATTCAGCTATGAGCGTTAGATCATCTGCATATAGGAGTTTCCATGAGCAGCCTGTCTTGAACTCCTCTGTTATAGCCTGAAGCGCAATAATAAATAGTAGGGGGCTAAGAACAGAGCCCTGATGAACACCAACTTTTACGCTAAACTCTTCACTATATTCGTTGTTAATTCTAACCTTGCTGACTGTTTCTTTATACATGGCTTGTATAGCTCTCACAAGCCATTCATCAACACCTAGTTTTCTAAGGGCCCACCAGATAATCGAGCGGGGTACTCTGTCAAAGGCTTTCTCCAAGTCAACAAAGGCTAAGTATAGGGGTTTATTTTTAGCTAGGTACTTCTCCTGTAGTTGTCGTACAATGAAGAGAGAATCTGTTGTACTTTTACCTGACACAAACCCGAACTGCATTTTGTCTAGATCAATTCGCTCTCTGATTAGTTGCGCTATTACTTTTTCTGTGACCTTCATGACCTGGTCAATTAATTTAATGCCTCTATAGTTTCCCCTATCTAGGGCATCATCTTTCCCTTTGTAGCAGTTAATGATGATGCTGCTGCGCCAGTCCTTCGGAACGACCCCATTCTGTATGACTTGGTTTACTATCCGAGTGACCATAGTGTGTCCCACCGTTCCAGATGCTCTCAGCATTTCAGCAACTATCTCCGAAGGCCCGGCCGCCTTGCCCGTCTTCATGTCTTTGATCGCCTTACTTATTATACTACCTGCAACTTGCACTGCTGGTCCCTCTATTGGGTCGATGTGGGGGAGACTGTCTTTCTCCCAATTATTCTCCTCATTTAGTAGCCTTTCGTAGTGACACTTCCAAGCTACCTTCTTATCAGCGTTAGTGATGGCAAGTACACCATCATCATTAAGGACTCACTTCTCCCCGACAATATAAGGATTTGTCTTTTTATTAGTCGTTAAAGAAAGAATTGTCAATTCTCATAGTAAAAACTGAAAAATTCAATTTGTATCCTCAATTATCAATAGTAAAACCTTCAGTGATTGAATATGTATATTTCAGACAAAATCTATTCATTATATCTAACACCCAATACAAACTAAAAAATAGAACATCCAGTGTGTGTTGTTACACCTTTGGTTACAATGATAAGTGTTTCAGTTAATTCAATTAACAGAACAGCCTGCACATGAAATTAACATGCAAGTACCGTTAATGTAATTCTCAGGGTGATTCAGCATAACACAGTTTGTGACAAAGCTAGCCTCTTTGAATTACAGGTACAATGCATTATTGTCAGTTGAATGGACTGGAGCAATGTGGAATAAAATGTCTTGCTCAAAGACACAAGGGCTCGGCTGGGAATTGAACTCACTACATCATGATTGCGAACCAAACATCTTAACCACTAAGCCACATGTCTTCACAAGTATATCCATATACACATACACGAACATTTTAATAATCACATTCATGTGTATTGTGTATAAATACTAACAGCCTCCCGGCCTTCACCCCAGTCAGTACTGTGCTCAAATCTATTTATAAGGCACCTATTGGCATCTATCATAATGCCCATTTCTTTAAAATAAAAGATGTTAAAAGGTATTGCATGACATAATTTTTAAAAAATTATTTAGACTATCTATTTACAGAAAGTAATAATAAAGAAAATAATAGAAAAATATATTCTACGAAAATTATAAAACATTTACAGAACTTTGGTATATACAATGTTTTTAACTTTTTTTCTTTGGAACATATATGAAGAGTTTGTAGGGGATTCCTACTCTGAAACGACTTATATACAATTGACCATGTGAGAAACAGTTCTCTTCTAGATGGAGACCTTCAATCTGCAGTGTTTGACCTTGGGACTTGTTAATGGTCATTGTGTTACTGACTCTTACTGAGAATTGCATCCAGTGAAGATCTTGGCTTTGATGATGTGGGGCTGTAGTTCAGTCACAACCATACGCATGACATTGCACAATCATGACTGATCCAGGTTTCTGAAAAGCATGAGGACTGGGCTCTTCTTCAATTCAAGGTTGTGTGGCCTCATACCGGTTTGTTCCTGAGAAATTTAACGGGTTAATGAACAGTTTCATCCTTGTCGACAACTTTGCCCTTAGATTTATAGGTCTGGCTACCTCCAGAGACGATTTGTGAGAGATTTTTGTTGATGGCATTCATTGTGATGTTTTGGGGAGCAAGGATTGCTCTTTCACACAGTCACTCTCCATTGGAATGATGGATCTCGAAATTGGGAAACACTCGATTAGTTAAGTTTACAACGCTTTCTACAACAGTACAAAATTGGGTTGTTGGACATACAGAAACACACACATACACAGAAATACAGAAACACACACACACACACACACACACACACACACACACACACACACACACACACACACACACACACACACACACACACACAGAAATAAACACATTACGTTTTAGTTAGAGAGAGGGGAGGTGGAATGAGTGAGAGCTGAAGTAGTGTAATTTACTCAGTGGCGCTTTATGTTGATGTGGTATCAGTGGCTTGTTATGTACTTTAGCATAGGTGTCTTCATATAAACATTGGGTGACCTCTGTGAGGACAACTCTCTGCCTCATAGCGAAAACAAAAGACTCTGCTGATGGCATGGTTAGAAGAAATAATAGGATCACTTTGAAGGAATGCATGAGACGATCAATAAAAGCCAGACTACTAAAATTTTCACAGTAACAGTGGTCAATAATATTTCCTTTTTTCTTTTTTTTTTTTTTTTTAATTCTTTTCAGAATTAAGAAACTCAATATGCCCAAAAACCTTCTCCTTTGGGCACAGATTTCAAAAATCACGTCCACTTTTATCGAGAACACACTGTTTCAGAGTATTTCGGTGACATACACACAAATATATATACATATACACTCTCAAATATATAGTAGATGATTATATACATACAGACACAGACACACTTATTAATAATATAATGCACCACCAGGAATCGAACTCTTGTCATGAGGTAAACACCTTACACACTAAGCCATGTACTGTCAACATCATCATCATTTTTATGTCTCTTTTTCCATGCTTGCATGGGTTGGATAGGTTCTCCTCAGCACAGCATCTCTCCATTCAACACATTTCTTTGTCATCTCTTCTGTGAGTGTCAGTGATTTAAGGTCAGCTCTTTCTCAGTCTACCTCTACTGGAGCTTGCTTTCTCTGGCATTTCATAGCACTTCACCCATCAATCATCATCCATGCGCATCATGTCTGACCAACACAGTCATCTCTCCTTCACTCCACCTCGGATTCCTCTTCCAAGCTCTGCTTTTCTCTCACATTTACATTGCATATCCATTGAAGCATGGCTGCTTCATTTCTCTCCAGTCACTGCCCATATTTCACTACCATGCAGCACCGCACTTCACACATAGGTGCCATACTTCCGATATGTATATATGCGCGCACACATACACACACGATCTATAATTAAAGCTTTTCCATTCTTTTATGGTGGTAAGATGTGTGATTTGAGGATGATTTGGCTATCTATTGCAGCTAGAGTGACTACATAAAGTCTTCTATATTGGCAATTTCTAGTAGTTCTTTTTTAGCCCCAGGTTAACCTTGACCATGCATACCTATGATGAAAAGCATTCCAGTCATGAACATCCCGTTGTTTTTTTTTCTTTGATTTCATCTATAAGCTGAGAACCCAGAACCATATTATTCAACCTGTCTATTTCTGATAGAACAAGCAACTTCATAAAAGCTTCCTCATTAGCTCAAGCTTCTTATAGTAGTAGTGGTGGTGTTGTGTGTGTCAGGGGGGTAGTAGTAGTAGGTAGTGGTAATAGTTGTAGGCGGGAAAGAAAATCAAGGCTCGAAAGCTGATGATGATGGTGATGATGATAATGACAGTGGCAATAGTATTGGTGGTGATGATGGTAAAGGTGGTGGTGATGATGGGGGGTAGTGGTGGTGACTGGCAATGTTGATGGTGATGGTGGGGTTGATACTAATAGTAGTGATATGTGACATCAACAGTTCTCAATAACAGATTTATTACTTTATTCCCGCTGTAGATAAGTATCATCATCATTACCTCTGACACCACCACCTTCACAACCCTTGCCATCACCACCACCACACCACATACAACAACATTCTCATCAATAGTTGAAGGAAGCTGTAAAAATACGAATGATTACATTAATTATTCTACAAAAAGCACCCATCTCACTGTAAATGGGATTGACATTAGAAAGCACATCCAGCTGTAGGAACAAAGCCAGAACCAGTTCTGATCTGACTTGTCTCACAATGGAACAAATTGTCTAACCCACGTTAGTGTGGAAAAGTGGACATTAAACAGTAATGTTGATGATGGTGTGTGCTACATGAACATCTCTTTAGTGCATTGGTCCCAATGAATTAATTTGAGCATGGCAAAACTATTGTTAAAAAACCTTAGAAGATATTGAAACTAAACAAAAACTGGTTAATTGCTTCATCATTGTCCCAGGTTTTACTGTAAACCTTTCATGAAGCAACCATACTTCATTGGATGTGCAATGTAAATATGAGGGAAAGGCAGAGCTTGGATGAACTAAGGGAGAAGCTGGATTTAAGAGGAATCTGAGTTGGTGTACAAAAGAGAAGATTGTATTGATACGGACATGTGATGAGCATGAGTGGAGAATTACCAGGAAATACCAGTGGAAGGAATCTATAATAGAGGTAGACTGAGGAAGACCTGTGCAGAAATGGTGAGAACTGACCTCAAATTGCTGAGAATCGCAGAGGAGATGACAAAGAAATGTGGCGAGTGGAGAGTTGCTGTGCTGAGAAGGACCCATCCAACCCATGCTAACTATATATATATATATATATATATAGTAATAATAAATATGAAGACCAAAATCCAAAGAGGACTCAATAAAGGTTGCTCCGACCTCACACACTTACACCTCACCAAGACAATGTCACTGGACCGAGACCTTTGGCGGTACTCAGTAATAGAGAAGACCCGCCTTGCCAGTAGGCATCTCTAACAAAATACACCCCCCCACCCCATCCACACCACCCCGTTCTATGTAAAGTTATGTTGGTGCCGCGCCATCCAGGCCGAAACAAATGAGATCGTGTAGGTGTCACGACAAAAAAACACACAGTCCACGCTGTAATGTGGCCGTGTAGGCAACACGGTAAAAACCTCCCAGACCCACACTGTAAATGTGGTTGGTGTTAGGAAGGGCATCCAACTGTAGAAAACCTGCCAGACAGTCCTATGCGAGCAAGAAAATCACTCTTGCCTCAAGTGGGACTACCCCCGTCCAAACCCATGCAAGCGTGGAACACGGACGTTAAACGTTGATGATGATGATGATGATATAAACCAATATTTATTATTAGTACAGAGTAAAACTTTTAGCAAACAATTTCTGCTTTCACCTAAAGCGGGATCATCAGAAACTGAAAATATCAACCTTGTAGATGCAGAAGTAAATAGTAAAAAAAATATTACGTCCAAATATTGGCTTTAGAAAATAGAAAGACATAACAGTAATATGTGGGGTCATTCTCTTGAGATGAGCAAAATGTATGCAAGGAAAAAATCCATTAGAGGGCACATCATTTCTCTGTCACATTTGCTGTAGACCGTGCAAATCTGCAGCTGAACTTAAAAGCCACCTAAGAGGCCATGAACGGATGTTTGGAGTTGGTGATGGTTGATGAGAGTTCATAGGGAGATGGCAATCATCTGCAAAGATGAAGCAATCACCATATATATGAATATACATACGTATATGTGTGTATAATTTTTATGCACTGTATTTTTGTTAATGCATGCATCCACATCGTTCCAAGTATACTCTTGTATGAGCCTAAATCCGAAACCATTATTATTAATATTTTCATTATCATTATTTTTACTATTATTAATATCTTTAGTATCTTTGTTTAATCATATCACTGCTATTAATATCATTTTCCATATATGGTAGCTGGACATTATTCAGTTATTCTAAAAAGAACATTAGTCTCCTGATTTTTTTCATAGTAAGTCTTTGTTCTTCCCGCTTCACCTAATGGCGTAATTCTCCTTGCATACATTTCACCGTATCTCAAGAGAATGTCCCCACGTATTACTGTTAAACCCAATATTTGGACATAATATTTTTTTTTATATTTACTTCTGCATCTGCAGGTTGATATTTTCAGTTTCAGATGATCCTGAAAGCAAAGATTGTTTGCTAAAAGTTTTTATCTGTACTAATAATAAATAAATGTGTGAGTGTGTCTATGGCCATGCTTGTATTTGTACTTATTGTTTGTTTATATTCCGTAAATTAGTGTTTTAACAAAAAGAGATTCATAAAATAACTATTAAAGTTGAAAAAATAAGTACCACTAAATCCCTTGAAAGTGGTACCTCATCATGGCTACAGTCTAATCATTGAAACCAGTAAAAAATATATAAAATTAATTACAGCACTATGTCTATGAATTAATATAATCCTACAAGGTACCTTTTTGATATTGGCTTGCCTGAAACTGTCCCTAATTCTGGTGCCATGATAAAATGCATCTAGTATACTCTATAAAGTGATTGGCATTAAGAAGGACTTGAACTGAAGAAACCATGCCAAATAAAGGGTTAAGAGGACTTTTCAGTTGTGTTAAGGTAATGACAACCATTTTAGTGCTGATACCACCATAGAATAGACCCAGTTCATTCTGTAAAGTGATTGGCATTAGGAAGGACATTTTGCTGTTGAAACCATGCCAAATAAAGGGTTGAGAGGACTCTTCAGTTGTGCGAAGGACATGACAACTTCTTTAGTGCCGATGCCACAATAGAATAGACATAGGTAAGCAAGAGGAAATCTCCTGATTGAGTACTGACTAGTTCTGTGACCGTCTGTCCATGGAAAGAAGGATGTTAAATGATGATATGTTATATTCATCAGAGATAATTGATTTTCAAGTCTACAGATGAGTGGACATTATTACACTACTTCTAATAAACTTATCACCACTAATACCACAGTCATCATCATCACCATCACCACAACCATGATACTTATAGCAATGATACAATATTAGATTATATAGGTCAAGGTGAAGATGACCAGAATTAGTATGTACTAACTACAATTAGTATTAACTACAATCAGCTAACTACAATAGTTGAATGTCAAAGACTTAATCAGGAAACTCCTTTGAATGCAAGTTGAGGAGGTCAGCTGTCACAATAATTAACTGACCTCCTTTTTCACTAGTAGAGTGGTTTTGCACCAAACGCACACCAACATCAACACCCTTACTATCATCATCTCTACCATCACCACTATTGCCCCCCCCCCCACACACACACACACACTTTACCCATTGGCAAACTTAATGCATAGATATATTTGGATGTACTTCTTCCTCCTCACTCCTATTAACACCACAACCACCCTATTACATTTGTTTTACACCATCACTACCGCTATGACTGCCATAATGAAATGCTTTGGAATGAAGGGTATATTATTAAATTTGTTTTTACTGGTTTCAGCCATTTCAAGTTTGGTACTTAGTTTATAAATCCATTTTAGTGACAGACACAGGTCAACATATATATATTTACTCATGTAAAAGTTGGAACCCCCATCCTATTTTTTTATTAGTAACCAATTACTATATGTGAATCAAGGAATTATGCTGAACATAAATGTTACAATGAAGAAATTCAAATTTTACTATGTCCTAATGTACACATGGTAAAATATATACAACACCTTTGGTGCCTCATTTATATGCTTTGGTATTACTGTGTTTTGGTAGGTAGAAATATTAGTATTATTACTGTAATTTATTTTACTTTTATTTATCTGGAGTCCCTTTGGGCTTCTGCTTATTGATACATTACTTTGCATTGTAATGGGTATTTCAGCCCACCCACCCCCAAAAAGTATCCCTGTAATAGTTGACTGAATTAAACCTAAAAAAATATTCCCCCAAATTCGACTTTTATATGAGCAATACATATAGAGAACATTTGTGTGTGTACGAAAGCTCTTTTCAGTTTCCGTGCCCAAAGTTTCTCTCACAAGGTATTGATCAAACTTTGGGAATCAAGACATTTGTCTAAGGGGCCACACAGTGGGAGTGAACTCTAAACCATGAGCTGCAATGTGAACTCCTTAACCTCACAGCCATGACTGCACATAGAGTAGCCTATAATGAGGAGTGTTTCAGCAAGCTGTTTACTTCAGTAGGTCGATCATAGGGTTGTCCTTTGATAGTAATTCTTGGAGTAGTTACAATAGGTAAAAAGAGGATTAACACAGATATATGTATGTATATACATATGCATATATATATTTATATATATATATCTTTCTCCTTACCTGTAACTCTTGATGGAGTCGTAGGGGCACCATATTGACATGCAGCATTTCTTAGGCATTTTTAAACCTGGAAGAGCCCATTTCCTCTCCAGGTCTGAACACTGTGAATTTCTTCCAAGGAAGATTAGTGGAGAAAAAGGAAGTGATAAAGAGATATACAGGAAGAATCGGTCCCAGTACTATTACAATCAAAAGGATTGGAACTCAGATAGAGAGCTGGAACGAATATTGCAAAGCATTCTCTCCGATATCCTAAGGACTCTACCATTTTGCCTTATATATATATATATACACATATAAGAATTAAAATACTAGAGTATGTTGGAGTTCAACACCCTCTTCATATTATAGAAATGACAGTAAAGGTATAGCTCAATGTAATTAAACAGAGCCGAAGAATTATGAAAATAAACCAAAGAAGCCTTCAATACATCAAAAGTCTTTATTAGCCAACAATGTTTCGTCCTATTAAGGACTCATCAGGGCAATTAAAGCCAAAAACTCAGAAGAATATGGAGTATACATACATTAAAGCATAGGAAAATTATCGAGTAAAAATTATCAAGTAAAAATTGCTAAGGAAGTGAATAACATTTTGAACCATATTACAAATATAGTACAATGCAAAAACTAAAGCTAAACAAAGGTGGTGATACAAAGCGAGAATTATTGTACTATATATAATATAATATAATATAATTGATAATGATAATAATAATAATAATAAAAGGCCCAATATACATATATATATATATATACATATGTACACATATATACATATATATCAATACACATTTCCATCAATACAAGCACAAACTAACACTTATTAAGAGTTTAAATAAGAATAAGAATAAAAATAAAAATATAATACATATATTATTTACAGTATAAAATGAAGAGGAAATGAGTAAAAGTAAACATATTTATATATGATATACTATATAATTATATAATTATATAGTTGATAATCTCCGGTTAATTTGCACAAACAATATAAATGTTACAATAACACTATAATAACAATATTATAATATATTGGCATATAACTTAACAAATCATATAGAGTTACAGACAGGGTGAGAAAAAATATCGTACAGCACTAAATTATGTTGAAAAAATTTTGCTGGAAAAATATTACCAATGCAAGAAAACAGATGGAGGTCAAGTTTTTATACAATTAGTATAAATAAATATTATCAACTATATAATTATATAATTATATAGTATATTATATGTTTACTTTTACTCATTTCCTTTTCATTTCATACTGTAAATAATATATGTATTATATTTTTATTTTTATTTTTATTTTTATTCTTATTCTTATTCTTATTCTTATTCTTATTTTTATTTTTATTCTTATTCTTATTCTTATTCTTATTTTTATTTATATTTAAACTCTTAATAAGTGTTAGTTTGTGCTTGTATTGATGGAAATGTGTATTGATATATATGTATATATGTGTACATATGTATATATATATATGTATATTGGGCCTTTTATTATTATTATTATTATTATTATTATCATTATCAATTATATTATATTATATTATATATAGTACAATAATTCTCGCTTTGTATCACCATCTTTGTTTAGCTTTAGTTTTTGCATTGTACTATATTTGTAATATGGTTCAAAATGTTATTCACTTCCTTAGCAATTTTTACTTGATAATTTTTACTCGATAATTTTCCTATGCTTTAATGTATGTATACTCCATATTCTTCTGAGTTTTTGGCTTGTATTGGCCGATAGTGCTTCTTATAGCTTTAATTGCCCTGATGAGTCCTTAATAGGACGAAACATTGTTGGCTAATAAAGACTTTTGATGTATTGAAGGCTTCTTTGGTTTATTTTCATAAAATATATACACATATATATATATACACATATATATGATTTGTAATCTTTCCAGTCCTCACACCATAAACATTTCATATATATGCATGAAATTCCATTGTCCAGGTGGCTCATGAGGAAGGTAAATGCTTTTGTTCATTTGTCCCTGGTAAATCTTTTTTTTTTATCTGTGTGCCGTGTGCAACTTTGTTACCATCATCATCATCAGCGTTTTATGTCAAATTTTATTCTTGCCACATGGTTTCCTTGGGCAAATGCCCACTACTATCACCTCTGGTTGATCAATATCTTGTGAATGAAATTTGATAGTTAGACTCTGTGTAGAAGCCCATCGTATATGTGTGTATATCCTGAGTCTTAGCTGTTTGACAAAAAGAGATTGATAAAATAAGACTTCAAAAATAAGTTGGTGCCTCAGCATGGCCACAATATTATGGCTGAAACCAGTTAAAGGACAAGAGAAGAATTACCGTTTTATATTTAATAGATTAACTTGTTGTTGGTCTGAGGTGTGGTTGAGATCGATACTAAGGACACTATATTATGAGGTTCAAAGCTACATCTACTTGAAGGGAGTACTTTATCTGATTATTTGAGATATTGCTCAAGCTAGGTTGTCTTAATGTCCATGGAGAGGTTTATCTCATTCACTCAACGTCATAATCACTGATGCTAAGTGTAAGCTTTAAAAAGATATTGGACAAAGTAAGATGCTAGTGTTGATATACCCTTAACCCTTTTAATACCCAACTGTCTAAAACTACCCTTGGTTCTAAGATACTAAGTTTATTTTAAAGTTTTATTTATCTAAAAATCCTTCATCATAATCTTAAGTATGATCCTTTGTTAAGTTATGTTCTAAATTCCAGCTTAACCCTTAAGCATTCACATTACTCTATATATACTATTATATTTTCATGGTAAATGCTTTATCTCACATAATATCGAATCTACGAGAATTTGAAAGTATTTATTTTGAGAACAATACCTTAACATCAGTTTGAGTGACCAGTTACAGCCAGTTTCAACAGAAAAAGGTAGAAAATTTTGGCCGGTTTGAACATTAAAGAGTTAATGAGAAACTTATTTATATTACTAAATCCATTCAAATTCTTGATTATTTTCAAATATTTTTAATGTCAACTATATTTTACAAACCAAAGTTATACAATGATGGAAAACAGTAAAAAAAAAATGAAAACAACATTAAGTAATTAAAAAGGGGGCGGGGGTAAAGGAAAGCATGTCCGACTATATAGGAAAGTAAAGGAAAGGACTATAAATGCCATAAATGAGAAGAAAAGGAGGGAAAGGGCAAGGACTATTAGGCAATGGAAGAAAGAGAGAGTGACAGACTCTACATCTAGGTCAGGCGGTGTATGTATGGGGTCCAAGGACACCTGAGGTCTCAACAGCAACCAGTGCAAAGAGACAGCAGCTGGACAAGCCCCAGTATTTGCTTGTCTTCCTGTCCTCTGCATTGTGGGCTGCAGTACCAGGGTTTGTAGCAGAATCAAATAAGTTGGAGGCAGAGAACATGTTGCATCCCATTTCATTAGAACCATGGTAAAAAAAGGGTTTAAAGTATATCTAATAAGTATACAACTCTTAACATCCTGTAATGATTCAGCAGAAACTATCTAAAAATGTGTTTCTTAATTTTAATGTTTATAGCAGCCTTACTTGTGGATAGATCATTGTGTAAATATTTTCAGTATTAGAGTATAGACTTCAGTTTTTAATGTGATACTGTCAGTGATATTTTGTACATTTTAAAAATGTCTTGCTAATGTGGTTTCATGGTGTATAATAACATGAAGCAAAACACTTTTCATTGAATTTACTGGTCTTCCAGTTTCATGAAGCCAAGCAAGTAGCATTTTTTTCTTGCCCGTGGACATAGCATTTAACCTATGTATTTCAACTCATGACCTACAGGTCAAAGACTACTTGAATTAGGCATAAAATATTTTGCTGAGGCAGCACCTTTCAGCATAACTAAACTGTGTTAATCTTAGCACAGAAATATAATCTTTTAAGAGCATAATGTCGTTAATCTGTCAGTGGTATATAATAATAAAACATGGAAGCTTAGTGTTTCAAGGTAAAGGAAATGGGATGTAGTATTCTTTATACACTACCTCCAAAGGCTATTTAACAAGCTAACTGAACCTCCACTAACTAGGCATGCAAGCTGTGATTTATACTTGGTGCATCAAATACTTACCATTGTACATTGCTTTTAGCAGCACTACTATCACCACCACAACATCTTCAAGAACAAGAATCATGATAATTATTTCTAATTTAGGCACAAGGCCAACAATTTATAGGGAGGAGGAGAAAATCAATTACATTGACCTCTGTTCATCACTGGTACTTTATTTTATCGACCCCAGAAGGATGAAAGGCAAGGTTGAGCTCAGCATGATTTGATCTCAAATGTAAAGGATGTAACTAAATGCTTCAAAGCATTTTATCCAACGCTCTAACAATTCTGCCAATCCTAATATAATAACCCTACACTCATAATCATATTAATAACTGTTATTTGCATTTGCACAAGATTACAACTTTGTAAGATAAAGATTATAGCCAATTGAATTAACCTGCATACTGCTACCTATTTTATTGACCTATAAAGGATGATAGTTAAAGTCAACCATAGTGGGATTTGAACTCAGATGTGGAATGAGGGTGTAGAAGGTGGGAGTAAAAGACATTTAGTACACAATTTCACAGATCCATGGTGGCAAATTGGCAGAGATGTTAGAACATTGGTATTTGTTCTGGCTATCTGTGCTCTGAGTTCAAACCTCACTGGGGTCACCTTTGCCCTTGTCCTTTTGGAGTTGATAAATAAAGTACCAGTGCAGAGGAAGTGAATTGGAGGAATTGTTAGAGAGTTGCACGGGATGCTTTACAGTATCTGATCTGATTTGGTATGTTCTGAGTTCAAATTTCACTTCCTTCTGCCAGGAGTTGCAATCGGGGGATAATATCAGCAATGGGAAGACCAATGGAAATATTGTTTCTGTTGTCTGATCTGATGACCAGCTCTTATTAGATTTATACACTCTATGGAAACTTTAAAAAAACATAACTGAAAATAGTGTTGTCTAGAAGTAGAAGAAAGCATGTTGATTCTTCCACTACTAACATAGATATTTTATTAGTGTCTGTAATATAAATGGCCAACTATGTCCTTTCATATCAACTTGATTGGGAACACCTCATGTTCATCAATATAAAACCTCTTTTAAAGTGTTCATCATCACCATCATGGTTTTTCTATGCTGGAATAGGTTGGGCTATTTCAAATAGTATCCTGTGGCTAGATGAATGACCATTCTGATGCCAACTCTTATCTTTAAGTAAGATTCTTATTCCACTGGTCTTCACATGTTGAATCACTGAGCTGCAGGATATAAACAAATGTCAGCAGCTTTTATGATGATGTGTATATATGTGTTCACACACACAATGTGCCACCCCTCTTCCTTGTGTCTGCTCTCACATTGTACCCTCCACCTACACTCCACACCTACTTCCTATTCACTTGCACACCACCACACATTCACTATCCCCTGCACCGCAGCCAATTTCACCAACACTCACATTCACGCATGCACCAGCACATATCAATACACATACACCTGCACAAATGCATACACACAGACAATGACAATACACAGATGCACACCTAAACCACTAGACTGAAAACATATCTGAACAGTCACACACACACAGTCACTCCAACACACATACACCTGAACAGGCACAATTGCATATATATACATACAAATGCATGCATATACTCACACAAACTCAAACACACATATGTAGACACAACACATATCCCAACAGGCATACATGCATACACACACACACATAACAGACCAAAAATAAAAGCAATGCATGGACAAAACTAAACATGCGCACATACAGACATATATCCCAATGGGACATGTCATCATCACTAACAAAATATATACCACTCCAACACGCATACACATCAGAAGTAAAAACAAAACATACACATCTCTTCTCACATTGACCTTCAAGGACAAACTCTTTGAATTCTGTCAGCCAAATCTATGGTATTGACACACCCTAGTCATCATCCTTAGTGAGATACACATCCCACCACTCACACCCTTGCTTTATATTCATCTGCTGGCTGAGACATAGCTTTCAGAAGACCACCACAATTTTTTCCTTTGCATGGAATACATACATTCTCAACACTACTTCTGAAGCCCAATAACTGAAATTTGACATAGAATACAGGTTTTGGGATATCACCTCTCATATGGTGTGCACATACACATGCATACACATGCTATTAAGAACATAGACTAAAACACACATGCAACCAAACAGACACACACACAAAATAAAAGCAACTACATGCACACACAAAATGCATCTCATCTGCACGCACACATCAGGACCAATTATGAACCTGAAGACACTACAACCACCTCGAACAGTCCCTCTTCCCACACCCCAGCATTCTGGACTCCTTGCCATCCCCACCCTCCGTCACCCATCCCAACACCTCCCACTTTTCTTCAAACTCCCAGCTTCTGCTTTCTCCTAATTTTACTCTTCCCTAAAAAGAAGGATGTTAAGTGTAAAAGCCAAATTTGCTATCTTCAATTCAGTATTCGTGCCAACCCTTATCTTGGGTAATGACAGAAAGAATACAATTGTGAATATAAGCAGACAAAATGGGATTCCTTTGAAGAGTCTTTTGGAGTAACATTACTCGATAGAGTGTGTAGTTCAGAGATCAGTGAATCACTCCAGCTAGTGTTTTCAAAATAAATAATATCAAAATCTCATAGAATCGATATTATGTGAAATAAAGTGTTTACCATGAAAAAAAATAGTAAATATAGAGTAATGTAAATGCTAAAGGGTTAAGGAAAACTATGAAGTTTCATTTACATATACAGGTAATACCATTATAACAAATTTTTCAGTATAACGATATTTTTTTTTTCGTCATGGTCTTTTTAATCCCCAAACAAATGTTTGATGCGTTTCTGTCAATCTCGTTATAAAGAATTTTTCATTACAACTTTTTTTTATACCCCGTGAATTTCGTCATAATGAAATTTCACTGTAGTTGGTTTTTAAATCAGCTGTCTGAAGAGCAGATCAATAATGGAGTTGGTTCCATAACTTTTATTAGTAACTTTGAGCCAATCCTCTGTGAAACATGCGATACACAATAAAATACTAACTACATGTAAACAAAACTTCATAGTTTTCCTTAATATATACACTCTGCCTCTGCATTGAGTGCTTACTTTGGTACCACTACCAGTAATTCACTGAATCACATACACTATATATATATATATATATATATATATAAAATGGAAAATGAAGAATCAGTGATGCATCGGAACACTCAATTTATTACGTATTACAATTGTTTCTCTGGCGAACAGCTCGAGGTGCGATCTGTTTGTGGATCGAACCTGACTCTGGATTCGCAAGTTCCTCAGATACGTCTGGTGATTTCGAAGCAAATTCTCTTTCTGCAGGGCTCCGACCTTTCGAGTCTATATCATCTGCCTTCATCCTGTTTGCACGGCCCTTAGATTGGTCGATGGTTCGTGACATCATCATAGTGCTTGACCACTGAAATCTGCCCACTGGCCATCTCCATTCAGGTGTGAACTGTCACTCACCCCAATCCCATCGGCAAAATTACTGCTGTGTTTAGTAGTAGAGTTTTTATTATTTCCCATGCCAATTCTTTGCTTGGCAGCCTCCCCATACATATACATCCACACGCACATGTGGTCACACCTATGTAGAGGCATTCCGAGCCATTAATCGTACACTTATCTGTGTGGACCTACACGCTCACACTCACACACATAGTGCTTGCGTTCACAAAACTGGGTATGTATACATGCTTGACCACATTATATATAACGATTGCATCGGGAAAGAGGTTAGGCGAAACTATAGGACCACAGGACAGGACAACCTTGATAGCATCAACGCCACGGCCAAAAAAATAATGACAGGACTAGAAATAGATGAAAGGACAGAACCCTATGTACCCAGAAAACCGAGGATATCCATTAAGGATCACAAATTAGACTTTAGAACAAATCTCCCCTTTTGGTTAATAGCACCCTCCAAATCAGACCTAGGTAGGGCCAGTAAGAATATCATAGATAGGATACTACCAGTACTTAGGACTTAGCTTATGGACCTCCACCAAAGAGGTAATAGACTGGTTCTCACTATTGGATAGCAAACATCTGGTAAATTTCATTCAGTTGGACATAGCAAATTACTACGTGTCCATATCACCAGTAATCGTGAATAAGGCCCTCATGAGCGCCATGGCTAAGTCCAACCTCCCTCGAAGGGAATTAAACATCATAATAGCAACGAGAAAGACGTTAATTAGGTTCGACAATAAATTATGGGAAAGGAGGGACAGACCCAATAGATTTGATATTACAATGGGGTCGAGTGACTTAGTGTAGGTGACGGACTTCTCCAAAGGCTATCGGACGAGATTGCAGGGATCGGCGGAGGAATATGTAGAGACAACGCACTATTTACCTTCTGCTCCCTAAACCCCAACCAGCTGGAGCGTATGAAGAAGCGCATATCGCATTTTTTTAAACAGCACGGCTTATCCGTGCTGATAGATCCTAGCACTAAGACGGTGAATTTCCTAGATGTAACTCTAGAACTGAATACGGGCATACACCGGCCTTACCACAAGCCCAACGAGAACCTCCAATATGTAAAGAGGCACTCGAACCACCCCTAGTCCGTTATAGACGCCATAGTAAAAGGGATATCCGAACGCGTATCCACCGTGTCGGCTAACGCAGACGTGTTTAACCAGGACGCTGATTATTATAATGAGACACTGTGCAGGGCCGGTTACACAGAAACCATAGTGTACTTCCCACACAGGGAAAGGCCCTGCAGCAAGGAACACACATATGAGGATAGCAATAGTACTTCCATAGGTAGGCAGAACACCCGGGAACGCGAATCTAAGAATAGGGCTAGCAATATAGATTACCGCAAGGACACAAAACTGATACTAAGACAGACGAAGGCACACATGGACGATAGACCACAAGTACACGCAGACAGAATCTCAACACAAACACAATACGCGATGGGGGGAACTAGAACTAGTGACAGAGTAAAGGCAGCTCTGGATGTGGAACCAGATAGGGGGAATACCCGGATCAATAACATAGGCATAGCCCCGACAGTAGCACCAGATAGCAATAATGGGACTACCAGTAGGGCCGACACTATAGAAAAGAATATTTTAGTAAGCGAACGGTGTAATCCTGACGCACATCGTAGCTATATGGATAGCGGTAACATAGGGGATGATCTAACGGGTAGACACGACTGGGGGGGGGGGGGGGACACACCTGACCCACCACACACTACTACTACTACTACACACAGACGACAGAATAGGACTAGGTCTAAGACTATTACGTGGTTTAACGCCGTATTCGAAGCATATTTGCAACAATGTACCAGGCCTTTTCTTCAGAGCGTTGGACGAGTGCTTCCCGCCATCGAACAGGTACCACAGGATATTCAACCGCCACACAGTGAAGTTCTCCTTCTCCACCGCACCTAACATGGCAGACTATATAGCCAAAAGCAATGCAGTGAACTCGACCGCCAACTACAGCAGGCAGCTGATGATCCTAGGGTGCCTGGACGACCACATGGAGACAGGGTTACCAACTATGGTCTGGACACCCACGGAAGACGCAGTACTCAACTACCAGGTGGAACTGAATGACGGAAAGGAACCCAGCGTAAGGAGTGAGCAACATAACGACCGAACATGCAACTGCAGAGTAGGCACACAATGCCCTCTGCAGGGAAGATGCCTAACGAAGGGCATAGTCTATAAATGTGTGGTTAACACGCACAACACCAAGCTCACCTAAATCAGCGCAGCATCCACGACCTTTAAATCGAGGATGTAAAATCACACAAACTCTTTCAAGGACCGGAGCAAGAGACACTCCACTAGGCTGGCGGACCTAATATGGGGCTTGAAGAACACCGGCACCCCGTATGATCTCAACTGAAGTATTGTTCAAGGTGCCAGTGCATATTCGGCCGGCAAGAGAAAGTGCAGGCTATGCCTGTCCAAGGCCATGGAGATAGTGAGATTAAAGAATGACACAGTCAGCCTGAAATCGGAGATTATCATGACATGCAGGCACCAGCGAAGGTACACACTCTCCGGATGGCCCCAACTAAAGCCACACAGGGAAGTGGACGTCAGTTGTGGTGGCGGCGTGGGTCCATGGGAACTGACACCATACCTTGATGACTATGTATGCCTGTGGGGTAGGTCGACACAATCAATGCTGCCCATTTGACTCTGTACCTAATCTTAAACACCGCCATCGCAGTAGCCAGGACACGCCGGCTCAATTTCCATGGGTATAATCAATCCTGTATCATACATCACTAAGGCACTCTATTTCAGCCACAGTAACATACTCCATTATAAGCTGTCCTTCCGCACTCCCTACATATGTATCTTTTAAGTAGTGTGTGTATTTTCTCTATGTATTCCATTATATAACACTGTATGTATGTTTTCATGTACAACCCCAATGTGTATTTTTTATATATTTCTTATATATTTTTTATATATTCTTTATATATTTGTTATATATGTTTGGGGTATACCCTTTACATTATTCCTATGAGCTTCCCATATGTAATTTTGTTTAAGGTTTCTATATGTGGATTGATTCACGTTAGCACCATAATGCCAACTCTGTCAACATGTGCATCAAAGTGTGTCTGCATATAGTATATACCGTTATGTGAGATGCTGCATGCATTCACTGATGTATCCCTCATATGTGCTTTTATCATACTTTGCACGTATTTCCAACGTAATATTTCGATGTACAGCACCATGTGCCTGCTGCATGCACCGTCCAAATATTTTTATACAGTTTATATTCATATATGTGCGTACGTCTGTCTGGGTGTGAGTGCATAAATGCGTGTGTGTGTGTGTGTGTGTGTGGGTATATATGTATGTGTGTATGTAAAAGTATGCGCACATATGCATGTGGGTGCGTGTGCATGCACGCACATGTTTATATATATAAATCAGTTCCTGTATGAGCAAGGCATGGTCAGCCGACCAGACACTGCCCACAACAGGACAACCCGTCTAACCCATGCTAGCATGGAAGAACGGACGTAAAACGGTGATGATGATATATATATGTCTGTGTATATTCGTGTGTGTGTGTGTATATAAGTATATATGTGCATATGTATATATATATGTGTGTGTGAGTAAGAGTAGGTTTAGATGAATGCATATGTAAGCACGTGTGTGTATCTATGGGTGCACATATGTGTGTATGTATGTACACGTGTAGGAAAAAAATGTGTGTGTATATATATGTGTGTGAGTATATATATATATGTATGTGTGTGTGTGTGTGTGTATATGTGTGACGGTATGAATAGAGATATATGTATAAACGTGGGTCCCATATGTGTACGTGTGGGCATGTGTCTGCGTATGAATGTACTTATATATGAGGTGAATATGTGTGTGTATATATATATATATATATGTGTGTGTGTGTGTATATTTATGTATGTACATGTGTGAACGCAAGCACACAAGCTCTATGTGTGTGGGAGTGTGTGTGTAGATCCACACAGATAAGTGTACAATTAATGGCTCGGAATGCCTCTACATAGGTGTGATAACATGTGTGTGCGGATGTATATGTATGGGGAGGCTGCCAAGCAAAGGATTGGCATGGGAAATAATAAAAACTCTACTACTAAACACAGCAGTAATTTTGTCGATGGAATTGGGGTGAGTGACAGTTCATGCCTGAATGGAGATGGCCAGTGGGCAGATTTCAGTGGTCAAGAACTATGATGACGTCACGAACCATCGACCAATCTAAGGGCCGCGCAAACAGGATGAAGGCAGATGATATGACTCAAAGGGTCAGAGCCCTGCAGAAAGAGAATTTGCTTCGAAATCACCAGACGTATCTGAGGAACTTGCGAATCCAGAGTCAGGTTCGATCCACAAACAGATCGCACCTCGAGCTGTTCGCCAAAGAAACAATTGTAATCTATATATATAAAACTGAGGATGTCTGTCTGTGTGTATGTGAGTTAGAATCCCTAAAACTCGAGAAGCTCCCAACCGACTGTTTTCAAACTTTACACGTGTAATACTTATGTTTCATGGAGTGTTCTGAGCAAAAGAAATTTAAAATTTTCAATGACCTAGGGACCGCATTAGGTGATTTAGCGATCTCTCTATAATTCTTAGTCTTTCTCTTTTTAGATAGATACATACATATAACGTCGCACCCTTATAATATCTGTCTGTATGTCTGCATTACATCACTTCCCACAATTCCGCCTGCCTCCGGTTATTCTTCCTTGCTCAAGACAAATCTCACACTCATTCCCCAAACAGTTGGTAAGTGCACACAACTTCTTCCTCACATTTTAAGCAACAGTGTTGCTTATTTACGTACCACCAGACCCTTACTTCTTTGCCAGCCGTCCTTGTGGCAATACTAAGCTTAGCTAAGGCGGTTATATATTTCGCACAACACTAAAAATGAAAACCGATAACTATGTATTAGTCAGTCTCTTCTTCATACCGTGAGCAAAGAAAATCCAACTTTTAGTGGAGCGAGTAAAATAAAGACGATTCTGCTGTGATTCAAAAATCAGGTTTGCAGGTTATATATTTCACACAACACTAAAAATTAAAGCCGGTAAAGAAAAACATCGCTATAATAGCTTCAGTTTTCACAGCGTTGCTTACTTACGTGCCTTTACGAGAACAAAAGTTACTCAGGGAGTCTTATGCACATAAAAAATTCAACTTTTTGATCACCTATTAGGTGAAAAACTGCGTTTTTTCAGCTTTTTAGGGGTATTTTGAGGCGTTATGTCAGACCGATTTCCTTGAAATTGTAACTATGTATTAGTCAGTCTCTTCTTCATAACGTGAGCAAAAAATCCAACTTTTTTATGGCCTAGGGCCCGCATTAGGTGAAAACCTTCATTTTTTTCAGCTTTTTAGGGCTATTTTTAGGCATTACGTCCAATCAATATTTCCGAAATTTCAAGGCATATTATGCACATAAAAAAAATTTATTTTCTTGATGCCCTAGGGCCCACACTAGGTGAAAACCTGCATTTTTCCTGCTTCATCAAGGAAAATCTTAAGGATTATCCAGCCATCAGAGTATTTGGTTTATTTACTTTACATATTGTCGAGGCATGAAGTTTTTCCACGATTAGGTCTGCCGGCAGCCCGCGTTCCAAAATACCTTATCCCGTGCAACGCCGGGTACCACTGCTAGTACATAAATTGTGTTCCAATGCTTCACTGATTCTTCATTTTCCATTTTATCATACTCTGCTCCGAAGGAGCATAGAGTGCTCAACCGGTATACCGCCTATGCACACATCCTAGCAACCATACATCATCATCATCATCATCATCATCATCAATGTTTAACATCCGTGTTCCACGCTTGCATGGGTTTGGAAGGGGGTTTTCCCACTTGAGGCAAGAGTGATTGTCTTGCTCGCATAGGACTGTCTGGCAGGTTTTCTA
The DNA here is from genome assembly GCA_964016885.1 of Eledone cirrhosa. Taxonomy (NCBI): domain Eukaryota; kingdom Metazoa; phylum Mollusca; class Cephalopoda; order Octopoda; family Eledonidae; genus Eledone; species Eledone cirrhosa. The sequence goes on from OZ024743.1 coordinate 164,239,625, forward strand.
CAGTTGGATACCCTTCCTAACACCAACCACATTTACGGTGTGGGTCTGGGAGGTTTTTACCGTGTTGCCTACGTGGCCACATTACAGCGTGGACTGTGTGTTTTTTTGTCGTGACACCTACACGATCTCATTTGTTTCGGCCTGGATGGTGTGGCACCAACATAACTTTACATAGAAGGGGGTGGTGTGGATGGGGTGGGAGGGTGGGACGGGGGTGTATTTTGTTAGAGATGCCTACTGACTGTAGTAGGTTTTACTATGTATTTAGGTAAGGCGGGTCTTCTCTATTACTGAGTACCGCCAAAGGTCTCGGTTCAGTGACATTGTCTTGGAGAGGTGTAAGTGTGTGAGGTCGGAGTTTATCAGCTCGTCCCAGGTTTTTCTAGGTCTGCCTATTCCGTGGCTACCGTCTATCTTTATTGCCCTGCACTTTGTTATACAGCTATCGACTTTCATGCGCATCACGTGTCCATACCAACGTAGCCTTCTCTCGAGTAAACAACATCTGATCCCTCTTATTCCTAATTTCTCCCTTAATTCGTTTATGCTTTGCCGTTCACGTATTACTATTACACATCCAGCGGAGCATGCAAGCTTCGTTCCTCTCCAGTCTGCGTATATCCTCTGCACACAGTGCCCAGGTCTCACTGCCATGCAACATTGCTGTTCGTATGCAGGCATTATACAACCTGCCTTTCATTTTTAGGGAGAAGCCTTTAGCGGCTAATAGTGGTATAAGCTCTCTGAACTTTTTCCATCCAGTTCTGACTCTAGCTACTGTACTTTCAGAGCACCCTCCCCCACTGCTGATTTTGACACACACGCATACAGATTCATACACACATGTGCAGCATTTACTGAATGTGTACCAGCTAATCTTTAAAAGTTATAAAAGTCAATGACTAGGCCGTTTTTTTTTTTTGTTTTTTTTTTTTTGCAATCTGAGTCAAACAGAAATTAGCGAGACTAAGTATAACAGAAATGGGCATAAATAATTTGTAGACCTTTATCATCAAAAATGTGTGGTCAACAATGGGCAGAAGAATATTTGAGTGGAATATTTGGCATGATTTATATTTATATTGTTGGCAAGTAAACTGGTAACCCCACCAAGTTTACTTGGCGAGGAGGGTGATTTTGGACACCCTACAGAATGTGAAACAAAACCTGACAAAGGGTGCAGGAACTCATATGAGTCAAAAGTCATCCAATAGTGTGTACATATATATATATATATATTGTATGGGTGTGTATTGTATGTATATGTTAATTTAAGAGTGTTCAGAGCTGTAGTAGATTTCACTAGTTGGCTAGATGGTCTTTTGTGGCATTCCAGTGTCTGTTCAACATGCCATTTCATGAACTGATGAATCACAATATATGCTTATTCAAGCTGAGCACCTAGCCTCTCTCAGTTTGAAGACTAACCTGCATGGTGAAAAGCCACATCCTACACAAGGTGCCTTAGATATGTAGAGTGGTGTGGGGGACCTATCTGGTAACAGATGGAGTGTTAGAACATGGTGGGTAGAGGAAAGTGGTGCATACTAGATGTATGTTTCAACCCGTGCACATAGGAAGGCTGGTCTTCTGTATTACTGCATATCGCCAGAGATCTCGATCCTGTGTCATCGCCTTTGAGGGGTGCAATTGTATGAGGTCAGCTTTTATCACCTTATCCCGAGTTTTCCTGGGTCTTCCTGCTCTGTAGCTCCCATCAAATTTGAGCGCTCTGCACCTTTTTATGCAGTTGTTATCCTCTATACACATCACATGTCCATATAACACATTCTCCTCTCCAGCACACTGCATCTGATCCATCTTATGCCCAGTTTCTCTCCCAGTTTGTTTATGCTTTGCCATTCATGTATATTACTATTACACCTCCATCAAAGCATGCAAGCTTCATTTCTTTCCAATCTACGTAGGTCCTCTGCACACAGTGCCCTAGTTTCACTGCCAGGCAGCTTTGCTGTTTGTATACATACATCATACAATCTGCCTTACATTTTGAGAAAAAAGCCTTTTGTAGTTAGTGGCGGTAGTAGCTCCCTGAACTTTTTCCATCTCGCTCTCACTCTGGCTACTGTACTTTCAGAACACCCACCTACATTGCTAATTTGATCACCCAGGTAACAGAAATTGTCACCTGTTTCTATGGAACTCTCTAAGAATTTGATAGAGCTTGTTTCCTGTGAGTGTTTGCTGCTTACTGCTCTTGTGCACTGCCCACATGTAAAAACCTATATTCTTTGCTAGCCCACCTGAGATCCTGCTATATCTCTTGTGTACCCATAGTTTGCATGTGGAACAGAGGATGGAATTCTACCCACCCCTTTCCTACATACTGAGAAGGGCTATTTCCCAGAAGGGATCAGGGTCTTGTTTTCCTTACTATTTACTAGAACTTTGGTCTTTACCAAATTGACTTTAAGACCTTTTGATTCCAAGTGGTGCTTCCAGGTCACGAGTTTTTTCTTTAGTTCTGTCATAGATTCAGCTATGAGAGTTAGATCATCATCATACAGGAGTACCCAAGGACATTCTGTTTTAAACTCTTCTGTTATAGCCTGGAGAATGATAATAAACAGTAGAGGGCTAAGGATGGAGCCCTGGTGGAATCCAACTTGCAGGCTAAACTCCTTACTATAGTTATTATTACTTTTAACCTTGCTGGCTGCGCCTCTATATATGGCTTGTACTGACCTCACAAGCCAGTTGTCTACCCTAGTTTCCTAAGTGCCCACCAAATTACAGAACAAGGGACCCTGTCCAAAGCTTTCTCCAAGTCAACAGATGCCAGATAGAGGTTTACTTTTTGCTAGGTACTTCTCATGCAGTTGCCTCAGCTGGTCGGACCTCTGCTGTCATTATCACATCAGAGGTCTGATGAATTTTTTATTCCAGAGTCCGGCTAGATTGATATAGATCGAACCATGAGCTTATCAATAGTGAAGCGTGCGTCACTACTCAATAAACACAATGAAGACTTAACAAATTGTCCTTTTATTATTATTATATATATATACACACACACACATACTAAATATGGTGAGTGGTAAAACTTTGGTCAATTGAGATTATCCTCACAATTGGAAGATAAAACCTCAAATCTAGAGAGAGCCTGTAAGGATGAGAACTACAATATTAGTTGATCCAAATGTTTGTGGACAATTTTTAGACAATACTACAGGGAGTGGAGCTTCTCTTAACTCTTACCTTAGCATATTTCTAATGAAAGTTATTGCCAATAATTAATAAGGAAAGTAGTTGAGAATTTGGAGGGATTTAGTAATGTGCCCAACTTTCTCATTATTAAGCTGATGTTTCCAACATAACTTAAGGTCCTCACAAAATTATGATGGAAAGATTTTTGATTAATATTAACACTTCAAAAGAACCAGAGGCAGTTTCAGGCAATTCATTATTAAAGGGTTTTAAATGGGTGATTTTTTTTTTCATAGTAACAGAGCCAGTTTTGGGCAGGTTAGGATCAAAACGGTTAATTCTTTATTTAACTTGATGAAATGAGGAAGATGGTATCAAAATCAGTCTGAGGGATTATGAATCCAGATCATGTTTTTATAGTTTAAGTTTTAACCTGTTTCCCAAGCTTATCAGCTTATTGTATTAATCTCTACAGTCTCAAATAGATTTATCACATTGACAATGAGCTTAATGGTCTGAGCTACTGATTGAGTTTTATTGGGAGATCAAACTCTGCTCTGTCCACTGTAGTTACTTGAGCCAATGATGTTGTCTCTATGTGATTACTTGAGCCAATGATGGTGTTTCTATGTGGTTACTTGAGCCAATGATGCTGTCTTTACATGTTTGCTAGAGCCAATGATGTCTCTACAAGATTACTTGAGCCAATGATGTATCTACATGGTTATGTGAGCCAATGAGGCTGTCTCTATGTGGTTGCTTGAGCCAATGATGGTGTTTCTATGTGGTTACTTGAGCCAATGACGTTGTCTCTACATGGTTGTTTGAGCCAATGATGCTGTCTTTACTTGGTTACTTTTGCCAATAATGCTATCTCTACATGGTTACTTGAGCCAACAATGAAGTCTATATAGTTATTTGAACCAATGATGAAGTTTATATGGTTACTTGAGGCAGTGATGAAGTCTATATGGTTATTTGAGTCAGTGATGAAGTATATATAGTTATTTGAGTCAGTGATGAAGTATATATAGTTATTTGAGCCAGTGATGAAGTCTATATGGCTATTTGAGCCAACGAAGTTGTCTGTATGGTTACTTGAGCCATTGATAAAGTTGCTATATTGTTGTTTCCATCATAAGAGTATCGCACAAAACCACACTGATAAAGGACCACAGTCAATTAATTACTGATAGTTTTATTGACCCAGGAAGGGATAAAAGGCAAAAGAAAAGGACAAAATACCATGAGGCCTTTTGTGTGGCTCTCTTCTAGTTTTCCCATTCCACTGCCTCAATAACAGGGATTCTAACATAGACACAACACGAAAAATTGGGTGTGGTGGGATACTCGTTCGGAGAGGCCCTAGAAAACTGAAAGGCAAAATTGAAATCAATGGGAATTGAACTCTGTATGTAAAAAGAAGTAACTAAATAACACAAAACAATTGTCTTTACCAGTTCTGCCAATCTCTACTAATAGAAATTTCTAACAGGCACAAAGCCAGAAATTCTGGAGGAGAGATTAGTCAATTTAATTTGGCCCCAATAGTTGACTAATTTTAGCGTTTAATTAATTAATTTCATTACCTTATTTCTAATGAAAGACACTGTCAATGATTTTTAAATCATTTTGAAAATAATTAAGAATTTGGAGTATTAAGTAATGAAACTTTCTTATTAAGCTGTTGTTTGGAACATAACTTGACAAAGGTTCATATATAGAATTATGATGGGCATTATTTTTTAGATAAATATAAATCCTTTAAAACAAAATGTTGTGTATTGTAGAACCAGGGGTGGTTTCAGGTGGGTTTTGTATGAAAAGGGTTAATTTAAAATGTTGGTTACTTTACAAAATCATTCCAAATTCTTATTTTTAAAATTACTGTATTTCCCGGCGTCGAAGACACTACTTTTTTCCTAAAATAAGTCTCAAAAATCTACCAAGATTGTTTATTATTTTTTTCCAATTTTTGGTTGTCAAAATTAGGGTGCGTCATGTAGGTGTCACGTAATTGAAACACATAGACAGTAGATTTCATTAGAAATATGATGAAAGAGATAAACTACACAATAAGTGTTTTAAGGCCATTTTCCCTGCTATAGCAGAGAAAATGGCCTTGCAGGTCCCATGATAAGCTTCTCCAGTTTGCCCTATCAGCTGCATCTCCCTTCACCAACTTTTTAAGTCATCTACTTACTATTTCTTTCCACATTAATTTCCATTACTCTTCTCAGCTTCCCAGAGTCATCTAATCAACTATCGCACACACTCCAAATCTGGTGTAATGTGTTTGGAGGAGGATGGTTGGTTACTGCATTGCAAACCTCTCACACCCCATGCCAACATGGAAAAACAAATGGAATATAAAGTTGATGATGATGGTGGTGGTGATACTAATAAGGAAAGAAAAACTATGTGTAATGGCAGTTTAAAATAAAAGAAAAGCAACTTATTGCTTCTTTAATTAAAAAGAAAAAGAAAAAAAAACTAAAAAGAACTGGTTTTGTGACATTGTGAAAGTCCAGTCAAATTGTTCAAATGACAATTAATTACTACATTCATTAATGAAGTTTTGCACTTTTTTCTTTTAGTTCCGTGAAGGTTGATCTAATTTACTTAATTAAGAAGAAGAAGAAAGAGTTACCTCTTTATTACACACATTTCATATCTTGTTTTAACACTTTTGAAACCAACCCACCCAGAACCAGCTCTGCTGCAATAAATTAAAAAAACACTCATTTTAAAGAATTCCTGTTTAAATTAAAATCTTCCAACATAATCTATAATATTTATTTCTAATTTAGGCACAAGGCCAGCAATTTGAGGGAGGGGAAGTTGATTAAATCAACCCCAATACTTGACGACTTTATTTTATCGACCCTAGGAAGACAAATTTGACTGAGTGTGATGTAAAGAGTGAAACAAATGCCGCAAAGCATTTTATCCAAAGCTTTAACATGCGAATTTCTGTACATGTATGCTCTTGGCTTTCTGGCTTCAGTAAATATAAATATTGTTTTTAAGTAAATATATTGCAGAATTAATTATGTTGTTCCTATCATTTTCACATCATGAAAGAAATTTTGGTTTTAAATTATAAGCCATTTTCTACAGTGTGCGCTCTTAGAATAAAGGATATGGAGTATTTGAGAGTTGATTAAGAAAAAAAACCCAACAAAAATTTTTATTTGAAAATCAGATGTTTGATGGGTTGTTTTGAATCCTGCCTCTGCTTCTCACATCTTTGCTTAATTATGTTGAAGATACATGTTGTTGTATTAAATTAAATGAACCACAAGATGAAATATGTTGGTGCAAGTTCATATGATTAGCATATCAAAAATGTAATTTCCTTTTGTCATACATTTCTATATATTGATAAACACATTGCACCTATGACAGCATGTATGCATATACACACAGCACACATGCACACAGACACTGCACCCATGTCGGCAATCATTAAGACTGGCAGAATCTAGCTATCAGCCCAGTAGGAGGTTATATGGTGGTTTGGGTTGAAAGGTAAAAGATTCAAGAACAGAGCTTTTCTTCTCAAACCAGACCTTCATTAGTTTCTTCAACTACCACTTTAAAATGGTTTGGATAGACACAGTGGTGCTGCTCTCTAGTATGTCTTATGAAAGGGCCTTAGAATAGTTAAACCATACCTTTGCAACGTAAAGAATTTTAATCCCACTGAGGTCAAATTTTCCTTTCTTTTTTCAAGGTCAATAAAATAAAATACTAGAGAAATACTGGGTTGATATAAATAACATCCCCTTCCCGCTAAAATTTGCTGACATTGTGCCTAAATTAGAAACCATTTGTGTTATTGTTGTTATTGCAGTGAATTGGCAGAATCGTTAGAGCATCAGAAAAGTGCTTCCTGGCATTTACACACTTAATTCAAATGTAGCTGAGGTCAACTTTGCTTTCATTCTTTTGGGGTCAGAAGAATTGAGTACCAGTCAAGTACTGAGGTCAATATAATCCCCCCCCCACACACACACACACAAAATTGCTAGCCTTATAACCTAAATGAAAAAAGCACTATTATTATTATTATTTGACTATATATCACATCCAACTTTGTTGATGCTTTGGGTTGGTTATTTGAGGAATACCAGGCTACAACTAGTAACCTAAGGTAACTCCAGCTTCTACATATCATTCCTTGTTATTTCACTATTGCTGGTAGTACAGAACCTTTCTCAATATTCAGACTGTTCCCAGTAGATATGTCTTCTAGAGTAGTTCAATCTCTGGTGCAAAGTCTGTTTTCAACAGGTAGTTTTCAAGGTTCTTTGTCCCCATGCCAACAGCACCAATCACCACTGGGACAATTACTCCAGCATTTCAAGATCTCATATTTTAAGTTGGTATAAGATCTTACTTTCTTCTCTTTTCATTCAATTCTGGTGTCAAAGAGACACACTACATCTATGAGGGTACAGTTACTTTCCTTCTCAATTACAAAAATATCTGATTTTGTCGTGTTCAATCTTCATCATGATCTTAATTGGGAAGTCCCATAAGAGGACTTATTGTTCTCAAACAATCTCATCACATGGAAATCCATACTTTTTACACAAGCTCCAGTGCAACACAGTATTTACCTTTTCATGTCTGCCTTCTTTATAATCATTCTGAACTAACTGCTTAAACTCTGAAATGATATGGGCAACTGTCTGTTTTCTCCCCACAAATTCTGCATTCAGCTTGAACATCTTTCTTGTCTATGTACTTCATTACCCACCTTCTTATGGTTAGATCTTGTCATTAGAATGTTGGATAGAATGCTTTGCAACATTCAGTTATGACTCACTAGGCTCTTGAGTTCAAATTACACCAAGCCAAACTTTGTTCTTCCAAGATTGATAAATATAAAGTACCAATCTAGTATTGGGGATCAATTCTCTCCCTCTCTCTCTCATGATGAATAAGGATTTCTTGCACAGGTACAAAGTTATAAATTTTATGAATAAATAGTTGATTATATCAACCCCAATATTTAACTGCTACATTTTTTTGTGTCTCCGGGAAGACAAAAGACAAAGTTGACAGCAGCAGGATTTGAAGAGCTAGATGCCACATGGTATTTTGCTTGAATTCTTATACATTTTGCTAATCCATCATCTGCATAATGATAATAATAATAATGGTTTCTGATTTACACACAAGGCCAGCAATTTTGACAAGGAGGGGAAGTCGATGAAATCAACCCAGTACGTTACTGGTACTTTATTTTATCAACTTTGTAAGGATGAAAGGCAAAACTAACCTCGGCAGGATTTGAACTCAGAACATAAAGGGCTGTAACTCTAAGCTGCAAAGCATGTTGTCTGATGCTCTACCAATATTGCCAATTCAAAACACATTACACTTGTATCGAGCAAAAAACTTAATATAAAAACGTAAAAAAATAAGAATTTTGAGATTAACAATGAAACCTGTATAATTTTTTAATTAGCAAAAGACTAAATAGAAGTCAATATATATAATGTGTGTGTCATCATTTTACATCTATATCCCATTATGATGAAAAACACAAATAAATAACAGATGAATAAAAAAACAAAAAGACGGAAATTACCAAAATAAATTATGAGATTAAGGTTTATAGTAATGGTGATTGATGCATGTGCACATGCATACATATGGGCATGTAAGCACATGCACAAATGCACAGTCACTCAAACAAAATAAAAACAAATTTTTTTTTTTTTTTTTTTTTTTAATCAGGTGCATGGCTGTGTGGTTAAGGAGTTTGAGTAGAAGGTATACTTGGGTCCCAAAATATAGGCAGTGGGTTGGAAAATCGGTAATTTTTCATGGTTGTCTCCTCTGATTCTTTTTAAAAAACAGAATTAATCGTTTAGATTACATATTGAGACTCTAAGTCATGAGATTTCTTGTAATGTTCTTTTTTCGTGATGTTTAATGTATTTTAATGTCTAAAGAAACTTAATTGTCGCTAGAATACTACCACTTAAAATATAATTTAATATGCAGGTTGGTTGGAATATGAGCTGGGTCTGAAAAATTAATAAGCAGCGGGGGGGATGATTATTCGAGACCCGAGAGTGTGTGATTGTTGATAACTAGTGAGAAGAGAATACACGTGTTGCATACAAATATAGACGGCTTTTGACTTTCCTCTATGAATTTGTAAAAATTCAAACTTCCATAGGTTATTTCGTTTCTACAGGTATTTATGTCCACACTTTGAAAATGTTCTGCATACATTATTATTCATTTATTTTTCCCAACGTATATTTCAGCTATTTTCGAAATAAACCACGCTGTATATTCTCCCTCTCTTTCCAACTCTCTACATATTCAAACTCATCCCAATCAATCTATCATTTAGTCAGTGGATGTCTTTGAAATTCTCACACATTCTCCTTGTCGAATATGCCTACTTGTATCTGCTTATTTCCCCCCGAATCTTCAGTGACGATATATGCCATGATGGCTAACTATCTCACAATTTTCCTCCCGCCCACTCGCATTCACCACTATAGACTCTTCAACCAATCAAACCAAAGCAACATATCCTCACACATTACCTGCACCAACAAATTCTACCATTACTAGTACTGTCTTTTCTATCCCTGCCCTAAAGAAATTCTTGTTTATCGTTATCTATGGATGAGCTGAGGATGATGGAACATCCCCGAATAAATAAATGAATATGAATCCACAAATTACCAAGCTTTAATTCACAGACAGAAAGCATACACACTCCCCCACAAAAATTCACCTCTCCCACCAGTGATGGCAAATCCCCAAAACTCTGAGTTGGTACCATCAACGTGAGCACAATGAAAGGAAGAGCAGGAGAAATCATAGAGATTTTAGAGTGAAAGGAAATTGATGTATGCTGTGTATGATGATGATGATGATGTGTGCAAGAGACTAGATGGAGAGAAGAGTCCGCTAGAGTACTCAAAGGCAAAAATCAGTGCTGCAATTTTTTCTAGGTGGGAAAAAACAACGGGTTGGGTGGTGTAGGTATACTATTAGCTGACAAATGGGTAGATAAGGTAATCTCAGTGAACAGGGTGAACGCAAGAATCATTAAACTCAGACTAGTCCAGAATAAAACAATTGCTACAATCTGGGTTGCCAGACGAACTTAATGATAGGTTTTACGAGTCTTTAATGCACACTACTGCCCTCACAAACAACAATGACTTCCTAATCATTGCAGGAGACTTTAACAGGCACATTGGGAAACACCATGACAGCTTCTATAGGGTCCATGGAGGCTACGGGTTTGGCACAAGAAACGAAGAAGGCTTCAGACTTCTAGAATTCTGTGACACTATGTCGATATGTAACACAAACTTCAAAAAAACCGACAACCACCTGAACACCTATAGATCAGAGGAACATTCTAGTCAGATATATTATATCCTTATCAGAGGATGAGATAGATGGACGGTTGTAAACACAAAAGCCTTCTCTTCAACTATAGCCACTGGTTGATAAATTGCACCCAGACCACTCTAGTGCTAGTTTTACGATAAAATGCACACAGTACATACTGTAAATGCAATAGGCATTAGGAAGAGCATCCAACTGTAGAAACCATGCTAGACTGAAACGTATGAACAAAATGTGGTCATCCCACCTGTCTAGTTTTAGTATGTGACAACTTGTCCAACCCATGTCAGCATCGAAAATGGACGTGAAACGGTGATGATAATTATTATTGTTATTATATTTATGTGTATACATACACATATATGTATTTATATGAGTGTATATGTTTATGTCTGATAATTTTGTAGTTCAATAGAAAATGAGATTGAAAAAAGTACTAGGGTTGGTAAGACCAACTGAAATCACCTTTGTGACAGTGTGCCAGTATGGCCAATCTAATGGTTGAAACCAGTAAAAGAATGAAAGAATATATTATTGTTGCTTACTGAAAGATTGATTTTGTCTAATTTGTCTGTTGTGTTTTTTTTTTTTCTAATTTGTTTAGCATCACATGGGACATGGCTAGCAGTGTGTGAAGACTATGCCTATCAACTGGAATCAGATGGAGAATATCACAAAGCTGTGACATATCTTGTGGCCTGCCATAGGATATATGAAGCCATTGATCTGTTCAAACGTCACCGTTTGTTCAAGTAAGTTGCTGCACTGTTGTTCTTCTTTCTGTTGCGGTTATTGTTGTTGTTCCTGTTGAGGTTGTTATTGTTGTTGCTTCTGGTGAGATAATTGATTTGTTCTTCCTGTTGTTGTTATTGTTGTTGGGCTATTGGTCTTGTGATTGTTGTTGTGGTTGAGTAAATTAAACCTTGTGCTGATGGTTTGTTTAACATGGTGGTGGCAGTGGCAACTGTTGTTGTTTAGCGCTGATTGAGAAAGCCTGTGCTAAAAGGCCTTCCTGCTATAAACAATTGACACCAACCCACCTGAAATAGACATAAACAGTAACAGAAAAGTTTTAACATTTTTTTTAAATATCAATAAATTTAACACTTGTTTATCACTAAAGTCATGTGTTATCACAGATATAGTAACAGGCTTTCTGTTTAAATATGAATAGGCCATTTTGGGTGAAGCTGTATTATAAGGCCAAAAAATTGGAGGGAGGTTTGGGTGGGTTTGTATCAAGAGGGTTGAGTTGGTGTTGAGAACAACTTACATAAAATGATGATTTAAGGTGTTTAGATAAATGTAATTTCCGAGTATTTGTGTTTAGTTGAATGGTACTAAATCGAAACCACTCAATGTGAGACACAGACTCCACCAAGGTTGCGTACTGTCATCTCTCCTGTTCATTATCCATAAGAACAGGATTGACATACGTAGCCGGGTTGGAAACGGTATCATGAGTGGCAAGTGTAAAATCAGATGGCTGGAATTTGCAGACAACATGATGTTACTTAACTCAATAGAAGGTGATCTCCAACTTGCACTTGATAAGTTTGATGACAAGTGCTGCATGGCTGGAATGAAAATCAGTGCTGCAAAAACTAACACACTCATCCTCTCAAGGAAGCCTGCACAGTGCACTCTACGTGTGACTGGAGCTCCACTCAAGCAAATAGAGAAGTTCAAGTATCTCGGAGCTGTGTTCACGAGTGATGGAAGGCAGGATGCTAAATTAAGTGCAAGAATTGCAGGAGCTGGTAATGCACCAGCTCCTGCATTCAGTAATCAGAAAAAAGGAGGTAGGCGTAAAAGCCAAACTTGCTATCTTCAATTCAGCGTTCATGCCAAACCTTACCTATGATCATGAATCTTGGGTAATGACCGAACGAATACAATTGCGAATAAAAGCGGCCAAAATGGGTTTCCTCCGAAGGATCTTTGGAGTAGCGTTACTCAATAGAGTGCATAGCTCAAAGAGTCACTCCAAGTAGAACCACTACTTCTGTGAATTGAGAGATCACAGCTCCACTACTATAGGCATGTGAATAGAATGCCTCAGGAAAGAATCGCTGGACAGAGTTTATGGCCAAAACCAACCAGCAGAAGACCCAGGGGTAGATCCCAAGCAAGATGGTTGGATAACATCCATGAGCTTGGCTGGTCTCACTTGGGGATCCAGCCGGGTCAGTTGGAGATGGTTGTTTCTCACAGGACCCACTAGCGGGCGTGCTTGAGGACTCTGCCCTCACAAACCTCAGGATTAAGTTTCACACTTTTTATTAGAAAGAGGAAAGAAATTTCGACGTGTCGGGCTTAAGCCCTTCTTCAAAGTGCCCAGCTCACTCTGTAAAGTGGTCATGTAGGTAACACAATAAAAAGCGCCCGGCCCACACCATAAAGTGGTCACGTAGGTGTCACGACAAAGGGCACCCAGTACACATTGTAATTGTGGTTGGTGTTAGGAAGGGTAACCAGCCGTAGAAACCAAGCCAAAATCACTCCTGTATGAGTGAAACATGGTCACCTGATCTTGCTTGTTTCACAAAGGGACAACTCATCTAACCCATGCTGACATGGAAAAATAGACGTTAAACGGTGATGATGATATAAATAAATATGTATATATATATATATGCATGGCTTAGTGGTTAGAGCATTGGCCTTGCAATCGACTGGGTGATGTGTTGTTTCCTTGAGGAAGACACTTTATTTCACATTGCTCCAGTTTACTCAGCTGTAGAAATGAGATGATAGGGACTGGGATCCCTATCATTCCACTGCAAAGTGATCGTGGAGGTGCCACGGCAAAAAAGCACCCAGCACTCACTGTAAATGAGGTTGGTGTTAGGAAGGGCATCCAGCTGTAGAAATCAAGCCAGAATCAGTTCCCGTCCCACCCTTGCAAGCAGGGAAAAAGCGGACGTAAAATGAAATGATGAATGATGATGATATTGTTATACTTTGGGTCATGCTGCCAATAAAAACACGCACATCTGTTGGTTTTCACTTCAATTTATTATAAGTTTCCGGTTGGTTGGTTGGTTCGATAACCGAAAGGTTGTTTATATATTATCAAAGCTCTTTCGTCACACATTCTGTGACCTCCTCAGTGACTAGGTTTTTATTTTGTGTCTCTCCTTTGTTCTGTCCTACACAAAAACAAGATGGTGTAGGACAGAACAAAGGAGACATAAACTAAAAACCTAGTCACAGAATGTGTGACGAGCTTTGACAATATATAAACAATCTTTGGTTTCTATGGCTGGATGCCCTTACTAATGCAATCTCCTCTCCAGCATACTGCATCTGATCCCTCTTATGCCCAGTTTCTCTCTCAGTTCATTTACACTTTGCCTTTAATGTATATTACTATTATACATCCATAGAAGCAAGGAAGCTTCATTTCTTTCCAATCTTTGCAGGTCCTCAGCACACAATGCCCAGGTCTCACTACCATGCAGCATTGCTGTTCATATACTTGCATCATACAGTCTGCTTTTTATTTTGAGGGGAAAATCTTACTCTAGCTATTGTGCTTTTGGAACACCCTCCTCCACTGCTAATTTAGTCACCCAGGTAACAGACTACTACAGAGCTCTTTGGCAGCTAGTATCCTGTTGGCTCAACTTACATATACTGTCTTATAAAGAGCCCAGGTCTATCCTTTGAGCTCATTAAATTATAGGGGATTAATGTGAGGCTTTAAGTCCGTTTTTTTAATTTGATATATATAAATTTAAATAATTTTAAAAGCCATGCAATGCATTGTATGGCTTTTAAAATTATTTAAATCTATATTTCCTATTCAACAATGCTTGAAGCAAACTACAACACTGATATATATATATATAGGTCCAATTCTTGCTAGCGAGGCAAATGGACTGAAAATGATGATATTTAAGGTGGACTGGAGTGGCCTGATTGGATGCTGTGTGATTAGTATTTAAACTGACTAATCATATCACTAATAAGACCATAAGGCAATTATATAGAAACTCTGATATAATGAGAGCAAACAAACATTTAATTTTATCCGGATAATAAACAGGGGTCCCTATTCAGAAATATATATGGTGGATCGGCTGGAAAAACGATCGTGTTCACCCATGACTGAGTCTAGCTTAGAGCTCTGTAAATTGTATGCTTTTACACTTTGCGTTTTGTAAACCTTTTTACAATTTGTTGGACACCAGGTCCGAACACAGAAGAACCGAACTCCCACTGTCATCGCCTCCGTCTCTCTCGCCCTCCCCATCTCTCTCTATTATGAGCAAATGGGGTCCCACGTGCTGGCTGCCCCAGAATGAAGAAGGAATTTCCCCAGAGGATGGTAAGGAAGAAGCGCTGGAAGAGCCATTCCATCTCGTGGGGCTCGTACCTGTGGCTCGCCAGCTCGGCGCCTATCATGGTAAGTAGGAAGATAGACCTAGGGCCAAGAACACCAGATGTCTCCACTGTTAGGGGCTCGACTGCAAACCTGTTGGAGAACAACCAATACTTGGAGAGTTTACTCTCCTCAGCCCAAACTGCAGCAAAACCTGGGTTAATTGCTGACTGGACCAGGTTGCCGGTGGAGAATATGTTGCTGCAAGTGGCATCCCAGACGAGGGGTTTACCACTGTGGAACGTGAAGATGGTCATGCCGTCTGGCCTTTTGCTGTCCCCCCCAGTCCAGCCCCACTGGCTCGAGCTGGGTGAGGAAGCTTGCAGCATCCAAGCCATGCTTTATGACATCATTGAGAGCAGCATTGCATGGAAGACGGCCAGCACTGTAGCGACAGGAAAGTGGATGGAGACCAAAAGAGTCCACGGTGGATCCGCAACAATATTTGTGTGGCTCGCAGATATGGAGGCCAAGCCTCAGAGAAACACCGATGTGCAGGCTATCATAGTCCAACTGCGTGCCAGTAGAGAAGGAGGGTGAGGCATGGAGCCAGGCACAAATGTGGGGTTGCAAGGTTACGCGAAAACATGCATGCGGTGCTGGTTGAGCTGGCACACTAGCCTGTCTGAAGCCAGGTTGTACTGGATGGCATCCAAAATACTCTGGAGGGACTTGACATCAACAAGGGAAGAATAAGAAGGGACGTCTACTTGGCTAAGTCCAAGCCGGTTCCACGTCTCACATTCTTCAATCACAGTGGGGTCCATTGCGTTTAGGAGAGCCTTGATGAGGATGCAGCATGAGGTTACCAATGAAAGAAACGCCAGTGAGATTGGGGACCGGAGGCCAAGGCCACCCTATCTAACAGGTAAAGTGGCCTGTTGCCATCAAAGGTAGCCAAACTTGACATTGCATTTCTCCTCAGCTGCCGCTCAGATACAAGTGTCGAGGTCAGCAAGGAGAGATGCGTGGCTGTAGCACAGAGCGCTACGAAGAGTATAGAGGAGCTTCAGCATGGCGAAGCAGTTCCTCAACAGGAAGAGGGCTGGGTGGACATCAATCATGCCAGTCTGCTTGTGAAGGTCTTGAGCTGTTAGAGCCTGGAGCGGGTGGATCAGTGACTCAAGGATGAGAACATTCTCTTTAGGGGTCACCTGTACCTGGAGGAGAATAGATTGCATGTCCAAATTGGAGGCTGCAAAGCTCTATGAATTAATATCATCCTACACCTTGTTCTTAAAAACACCCCATGGTGGTAACATTGGTAGTAGTGGTGGTGGCAGCTGTGTTGTTGGTGGTAGTGGTGCTCTTTATTGAAGACATTGCTCAAAACAAAGAAGAATAAAATGTTTTGACTAATGATACAATGAAATACCAGCCACTTTGTTTATAAATTTGTGATTCTTTGTGACATAGTTGCCCATTGTTGCGATGGTTATTACTGACAGAGCAATTGCAAACCAAATGTGAATAGATGCATAAACAATTCCAGCTGGTTTCAGTCATATTGCTATAAAATTTGTTGTTACTTTCTTAGTTGAGAAGGCTTGTTGCTTTGTGGTTAGAAAGTTGGGTCCTTAATTATAATGTCGGAGCCTCTCTCTGCAGAAGGGGAAAGTAGTGGGATCAGTGGTATTTACAGTAGCCAACCAAAATATCTGAACAGTGGATGAGGAATCAGTCAAAAGTCTTGGAAGATGGTATGTCGACACTCTGAAAGTTACGAAAAGGGAAGCCGAAACCAAGCTCATGGCAGAAAATGTCTGCAAATCATGAATCAATGTGGCCTTTCTGGCAAATATAAGGTGTGGTGTTTGATCCCAAAGCTTCTCTGGCCTCTATTGATATACGATATTAGCTCTAGTACAGTGGAGGACAAAATCAACAAATACACAAGGAAGTGACTTGGTGTCCCACCAGGTCTCACTGATGTAGCACTCTACAGTCGCCAGACCAAACTATGCTACCCCTCAAATCCATCGTTAAGGAGTTCAAAGTCGGAAAAGCAAGGCTCTTGACCATGCTTCAGAACTTGGAAGACAAGGTTGTAAGGTCAATCTGGCCCAAGCTTAAGACAGGCAGATGGAAAGTCCAGGAGACAGTACATGCAGCAAAAGAAATCCTTAAGGTCAGAGATATAATGGAGCACACTCAGGCTAATAGGTGTAACAAAAATGGAACAGTGGTCAGAGGCCAGGGGAAAGATGGGGAGAGATCTGATTTTAACAGGAGTTAAAGAAGGAAGAGGATTCTAGAAGACTCTGGAAGGCAGTTCAGCAGAACCAATAGGACCAGTGGATGACATGGGAAGGTATACTCCAGAAGTATCTCAGTTGGAATGACATGTGGCATATGGCACCCCTCAGAATCAGTTTTCTCCTCAGATCTGTCTATGATCTCCTTCCCTTAATGCAGTAAGGAGTTCCAGCTGGATCTGCTCAAAGGGGAACAAAAACAACCTCCAGACCACGTGAAAGGCATCGTGTTTTTATTTTAACACATAAGGGAAGTAACTCTGAGTCACTCATTGTTTGTAGTGTTGGCAACAGTATGTTGACGTCTCATCATTGACTGCCAACATTATTTTCCAATTCAAGTTAGTGTTTAAATATAAGTTTGAAAGTAGAGGCAACAGAAAGAAGTTCCTGTTAGATCCTGTCAACCAAAGCTTCATACGGTTTAAATACACAAGTCTTCAATTTCCAAATGACTAAATGTCAGCAGAAGGGCACCCAGGAGTCATGACCTAGATGTGATCCAGCCCCCTTAGTGTGTAAGAAGTTAAGGGGCGAAAAACTTGCTTGAGGGGGTTTTCTTCTTTGAAGACCTGCTGTACAGTTCTCCTGAGAGTTTCTTACCACTAATGTCATAAGTAAAATCCTCAGTGTATCCTTGAACAAGACACTTTATTTCATGTTGTTCCAGTACACTTAGCTGGTAAAAACAAGTTACAATGACCGGTGCCAAGCTGTATCAGCTTATGCCTTTTCCTTTTCCTTTGAATACCATTATATATATAGTGTGTATGACAACACTGGGAGTGGGAGCTCATATTTTAGTGGGGAAATTTTATTCTATTTTGTCAGTTTACCAAATAGAAAAGTTAATAAAAGGATATATGAAAATTCTGCAGTAGACAAGTAATGTGCCATTCCAGATAGCATTTGCCCCTCATCACATAAACGAGACCAAAATAATTATTTAACTGGCCCTACAAGTCTTTTAAAGTTTATAGAAAAGGACACTTCATTGTTTAAAATTTAAACTATGAAGTGTCCTTTGCTTGAATGTTAGATATAAACACTAACCTCTATATATCATCATCATCATCGTTAAATTGGTTTTCATACTATGAGACCAGACGGATCAAATGACACTGTCTTGCTCTTACAGTTCGATCTTGATTTGGTTTTCTACAAATACCCATCCTAATGCCAACGCCCTTACAGGGTGCATTTTTGACATGGCAATATGAGGTGGGGCATGCCTGGCTTTCTGTGTTGGCATAGTGGGGAGGTGCATCTGTCTTTGTGTGTTGGTAAGGGTTGAGCTGGGACAGTAGAAGGTAGTTGTACCATGCTGAAAAAAGTTGCTTGAGCAAGGTGGAGATGGAAGTGAGGGTGGGAATTGAATGTGGAAGGGGTGGAGCCTGTCTATCTTTGTGTGATGATATAGGTTGACCTGGGTTAGGAGGGAGTGTCTTTCTATCCTGGAAAGTGTTAGATGTGCTAAGTGGTGGTGGAGGGGAAAATCTAAGATGCGGAAAGATGTACAAGGGAGATTGATATTTTAGGTGGGAGCCTAATAACTGTCCCACTTTTACACCTCTTCACTACCATCCTCTTCCTGCTCATTTCATTTTGTATGCATGAGAAGTTGGGTCTTTTGTAGTACGGCATATCACCAGCCATCTCGACCCTGCATTATCAGTTTTATAGGGTTTAATTACCTGTGGTCAGCTTTCACATCATCCCAAATTTTCGTAGGTTTTTCTCTTCTATAGCCTCCATTATGCACCACATCTCCTAACCATCACAGTCTTTTTTTCTGTACACTACATCTGACATCTCTTATGCCCAATTTCTCTCTCAATTCATTAATGCTTTGTCATTCACTTATTACATGTCAATTGGAGCATGCATACTTCATTTTTTCCCAATCTTCAGAGGTCCTCTGCACACTAGGCCTGAGTCTCACTTCTATACAGCGTTGTTGTTTGCACACAAGCATTATATCATCTGCTTTTCACCTTGAGGGAAAAACCTTTCGTAACCAGTAGTGGTAGAAGCTCCCTGAACCTTTATTATAAGGGCTCGACGGAGATCGATAGCCAGCACCTAACACCCCTTTAACAACAGAAAATTGAAAAATAAAAGCGGCAGTTAGTATCTTTAGACCGCAAGGAATATATAAATGCAAGTTTGAAGTCAATCGGTGTAGAAATATGGATTTGTATAGACTTTGCAAAAATGAGGGGACACACGCAGACAACATCAGTTTTATATATATAGATTGTTGCTGTAGTCATTGTCAGTTATATAAACAAAATGAAAATAATAAAGGATACAAATATTTAGTGTTTTTGGTTTCAGTGTTTTTATTAAATATTTTGTAATACTATTTATCATTTCATTCCCCAAACCATTCACCGTATACCCCTCCCCCTATATCTGGCTGGTTTCACTGATTTTCACAACAGTGTATGATTGGGAAATAGAAGTAGGGAAGAGAAAAGAACAAACAAAAAAAGGAGTAGTAAAAGAAATTACAAAACAAACAATGAATACCCTTGAATTATATATATATTTGTATGTGTGTGTGTGTATATGTATATGTATGTATGTATGTATGCATGTTTCTCTCACTTTCTCTTTCTATATATATTTTTGTATGTATCTCTCTGTCTATATTAGGTGTATGTGTGTACTTTTTCTCTCCTCTTCTCCACTAGACCCACCCCTTTCCAATATAAATTGAGTCATAGCATGTAATCTGGGATATAAGCTATTGAAAAGGGTGGTGGGGTAGGAGGAAGCAGAGGTGGTTTTACTATGTATACACCGTGCACCTGTTGTGCATCATTTCAATAACATTTCCTGGGATGCAAGCAAAAATTTAGAGTATATACAGAAATTGGAAGGCAATTCCTATTTAATTCTCTGCGATCAATAGTATATCCAAACGCTGCTATCTTATGATAGATTTTGTAAGGAACTATCTATGTTTATTGTTATAGTAAGGTCTCTTTAAGTATATTATAGTAGGGTCTATCTATTGATGCTATGGTAGGGTTTATCTATTGATTTGATAGTAGGGTCTATCTATTGATGTTATTATAAGGTATGTCTAAGGATATTATAGTAAGGTCTATATTTATGTTATAATAAGGCCTGTCTATGGATATTACAATAGGATCTGTCTAATGATGATATAGTAAGGTCTATCTAAGGATGTTATAGTTAGGTCTGACTAAGTATATTATAGTAGGGTCTATCTATTTATGTTATAGTAGGGTCTATCTATTGATGTTATAGTAAGGTCTGATGTTATAGTAGGGTCTATCTATTGATATTGTAGTAGGGTCTATCTATTGATGTTATAGTAGGGTCTATCTATTGATATTGTAGTAGGGTCTATCTATTGATGTTATAGTAGGTTCAGACGTAGTATATCGCTGTTTACACTATGCAACATACCCTTCCCTTTTTTTTAAGAAGGTGGGGTGTAATGAAAGAAATTTGACTGCTATCTCCAGCAGCCTAAGCAGCTTTATATAGCTTCCCTCATTGCTTTTGTTTCTATTAATGATTGAAGTGAGTTCTGTTTAAGCAAGATCAACTCAGGCTTAAACTATGATCAAAAGCACTCCAGCCATGACCATTCCTTCATCCCTTATTTTATTTTATGGCTTGGTGACTACATTATCTGATGTGTCTTTTATCTGTTTTAACCCTTTCAAATAATTTCGAAAATATTCATGAATCTGGATTAATATAGTAATATAACTAACTTTCTCATTATTCAGTTGGTGTTTGGAATATAACTTAACAAAGGTTCTTCTATAGAAATTATGAGATTTTTAGATAAACAGCTTTGTATAATAGAACCAAGAGGTGTTTCAAGCAACTTGGTATTAACAAGATTTAGATTGCAGAGTTGCAGGAGACCCATGGATAGACCCCAACCAAGATGGTTGGATAATATCCATGAGCTTGGCAGGTCTCTCTTGGGGATCCAGCTGGATCAGTTGGAAACAGTTACTCATGATAGGACCCTCTGAAAGGAGTCTTTGAGGACTCTGCCCCCATGACCCCCTCAGGAATAAGTGGGCGAAGAAGAAGAGTTGTGCATTTAAGGAAATTTGGCTGCCATTTCAAACAGCCCAACTGACCACTCAGAGTTATCCTCATTGCTGTTAATGTACTATTTGAACAAGATCAAGACAGAATTATTCTCTGGTCAAAAGCACTCGAGACATATTTTCTGGCTTAGTAATTACCTTTTCAATGTTTAGAATTTTTATAATTTTTTTAATAGATATTTCAGTTGTATTTTAAGGGAGATTTGGCTGCTATTTCTTACAGGTTGAATGACTATGGGTAAGTCAGTTTGTTGAAATATGTTCTCATCTTTTATCTGTTTACAGAGAAGCTGTAACCTTTGCTAAGGTGCGTCTCTCACCTGTTGACCCCGTGTTTGAAGACCTGTACAGTATGTGGGCCCAACAGTTGGCCAAGGAAGGCAATTATGAACAGGCAGCAAAATGGTAAGCTCATATCTTTTAACCTTTTCATTACTATATTTCTAATTAAAGACTGCTTCAAAACATTTGGAAAATAATCAAGAATCTGAAGGGATTTCATAATATAAAGACTTCCTTATTGTTTATGTGGAGCATAACTTAACGAAGCTACTTATATTAAATTATGATGGAAGGTTTTTTGATAAATCTAAATAGCTTTGTATCGTAGAACCAAGGGTGGTTTCAAGTAGTTTTGGTATCAAAAGGGTTAATCTATGTGTGGTTGTGGTAGGGAATTTAGTAATGTAAAGATTTCTTTATTCTTTATGTGGTGTTTAGAGCATAACCTAACAAAGTTATCATTATCATCATTTTAATGTTCGCTTTCCCTGCTAGCAAGAGTTGGAGTGGTCTACATAGACCAAGTCAGTACTGAAGCAGGATTACTGATCTCCCAGACAGGCCAGGGATCTGCATCTCACTTAAGTATGGCCTCACATTTTACCGAGAGGTTGTCATGTCTTTGACAGAACTGAGGGCCCTTCCAAACCTTTGTTTGGCATACTTTCTATGGCTGGAAGCCCTTCCTATCACCAACCACTTTACAATGCGTATTGGGTGCATTTATTGCATAGATCACCAACACTAAAGTGCTTGACGTACCATGGCACAACTGAAGGGTCCCTCAACCATCCCCCACCACCACCACCACCATTTTTCCTCCCTCTCTCTCTCATGAAAATGAGAACACTCACTACTGGAAATGGGAGGTGAAGTGATGGAGAGAATAGCTAAGGAATGATAGGGGGCAGGGAGTAGCTACTAGGATGCAATAGTGAGGGTATCTAAGGGATGAATACAGGAAGAGGCATGTATGGAGGATAGCTGCTAAGGGGTGG
>OZ024743.1:164267218-164315531 GCA_964016885.1 Eledone cirrhosa
CATTTACCCTGTACACTGAGATTACTTTATCTACCCACTTGTCAGCTAATAGTATACCTACACCACCCATCCCATCGTCATTTCCCACCCAGAAAAATTTGTAGCACTGGCTTTTTCCTACAAGGACTCTAGCAGACCCTCCTCTCCATCTAGTCTCTTGCACACAGCATACATCAACTTCCTTTCGCTCTAGCATTTCTACGATTTCTCCTGCTCTTCCTTTCATTGAGCCTACATTGATGGTACCAACTCGGAGTTTTGGGCATTTGTCGACACTCGTAGGGGAGGGTCTCTGGGTTGGCGCTTCACGTGGGTGCTTGGTAGCTCGCAGATTCATATTTCATCTATTGATTCAGAGTTGCTCGTGTATTCCCAGCTCATCCATCCATAACGGTGGGAAAATTGAGGGCTAGAAGAACAGTGGTGGTGGGGTAATGGCAGGGTGTGTTGGGATGCGCCAGAGGAGGAGAGAGTTAGTTAGGCAGGTAGTAGCAGCAGCAGTGGAAATGGCATGCTAGGTTTGATTGGTCGAATAGACTATGGTGGTGTGTGGGGGTGGGGGGGAGGGAAATTGTGAGGTAGGAACTGAGGGTCGCATGGTAAATATCCAAGTTAATACTACATCAGTAAAATTAACAATAATAACGTCATGAAAAAAGCTACTAAGAGAAACCCTCGAAAATTTATCGCTAATACAGCAGGGAAAATTTAACGCTAATACAGCAGGGAACATCATAATATTAACGACAATATGTAGGCTAAAATACCTTCGTAGATTAGATGGATGGCTGGCTGGGAAAATTGGAATCAGCTCTAGTGGTACATTTTAGCAGAGAAGAATGGGAAAGTGTCTTATCTCTTCAATATTTTCAGATTGAATGAATTAGGTTAAAGACAGGGTAGTAAGCCTTAAAGAAGTGCATAGAGAGGGGGGGGGGGGTAGGAACTGAGGGCCGCATGGTAAATATCCAAGTTAATACTACATCAGTAAAATTAACAATAATAACGTCATGAAAAAAGCTACTAAGAGAAACCCTCGAAAATTTATCGCTAATACAGCAGGGAAAATTTAACGCTAATACAGCAGGGAACATCATAATATTAACGACAATATGTAGGCTAAAATACCTTCGTAGATTAGATGGATGGCTGGCTGGGAAAATTGGAATCAGCTCTAGTGGTACATTTTAGCAGAGAAGAATGGGAAAGTGTCTTATCTCTTCAATATTTTCAGATTGAATGAATTAGGTTAAAGACAGGGTAGTAAGCCTTAAAGAAGTGCATAGAGAGGGGGGGGTAGGAACTGAGGGCCGCATGGTAAATATCCAAGTTAATACTACATCAGTAAAATTAACAATAATAACGTCATGAAAAAAGCTACTAAGAGAAACCCTCGAAAATTTATCGCTAATACAGCAGGGAAAATTTAACGCTAATACAGCAGGGAACATCATAATATTAACGACAATATGTAGGCTAAAATACCTTCGTAGATTAGATGGATGGCTGGCTGGGAAAATTGGAATCAGCTCTAGTGGTACATTTTAGCAGAGAAGAATGGGAAAGTGTCTTATCTCTTCAATATTTTCAGATTGAATGAATTAGGTTAAAGACAGGGTAGTAAGCCTTAAAGAAGTGCATAGAGAGGGGGGGGGGGGTAGGAACTGAGGGCCGCATGGTAAATATCCAAGTTAATACTACATCAGTAAAATTAACAATAATAACGTCATGAAAAAAGCTACTAAGAGAAACCCTCGAAAATTTATCGCTAATACAGCAGGGAAAATTTAACGCTAATACAGCAGGGAACATCATAATATTAACGACAATATGTAGGCTAAAATACCTTCGTAGATTAGATGGATGGCTGGCTGGGAAAATTGGAATCAGCTCTAGTGGTACATTTTAGCAGAGAAGAATGGGAAAGTGTCTTATCTCTTCAATATTTTCAGATTGAATGAATTAGGGTCATGAAAAAAGCTACTAAGAGAAACCCTCGAAAATTTATCGCTAATACAGCAGGGAAAATTTAACGCTAATACAGCAGGGAACATCATAATATTAACGACAATATGTAGGCTAAAATACCTTCGTAGATTAGATGGATGGCTGGCTGGGAAAATTGGAATCAGCTCTAGTGGTACATTTTAGCAGAGAAGAATGGGAAAGTGTCTTATCTCTTCAATATTTTCAGATTGAATGAATTAGGTTAAAGACAGGGTAGTAAGCCTTAAAGAAGTGCATAGAGAGGGGGGGGGGGTAGGAACTGAGGGCCGCATGGTAAATATCCAAGTTAATACTACATCAGTAAAATTAACAATAATAACGTGTGTATATGTATATATATATATATATATATATGTATATGTATATGTATGTATGTGTGGATGAAGGTATATGTGTATATATAGGTGTAAGTGCACTAAATCCTTTTCTATCACGCTCCACTCTCCTACCCATCACAGGAAGATATATGTGTGTGTATATTGCTTCCACCCCCTCACTGACCAGCAGCTGGCGATTGCTAAATCTGACCTTTATAAAA
Source organism: Eledone cirrhosa (assembly GCA_964016885.1). Taxonomy (NCBI): domain Eukaryota; kingdom Metazoa; phylum Mollusca; class Cephalopoda; order Octopoda; family Eledonidae; genus Eledone; species Eledone cirrhosa. The sequence continues at coordinate 164,269,764 of OZ024743.1, forward strand.
TAACCCACACCCCAAATAACTTCTCATTCACTACCAGAAAGGGACACAGCAGTCAACCTGTTGTTGCTACCTAGATGAAAACTGCTATGAAATCCCACAATGAATTTTATACTTGAATTTTCAAGTCTCAAATTTTAACTCTTCGTATTATTAATTTTTCTTAATATTAATCAACATTTGAAAAGATGGCTTTTGCAGACCCATCGAAACCGGTCATTTTTTATACCCTTTATTATTTCCTTACCTTATAAAATTATGTTTTTTCACAAAAAAGTATTCTGTCTCTTATATATTCCATGTGCCATTACCAACCTCAATTTTCTCTCTATATATATATATATATATATATATATATATATATATATATATATATATATACATATATGGAGGCACATGGCTTAGTGGTTAGAGCATTGGGCTTGCAATCGAAAGGTTGTGAGTTCAATTCTCAGACCGGGTGATGTGTTGTTTCCTTGAGCAAGACACTTTATTTCACATTGCTCCAGTTTACTCAGCTGTAGAAATGAGATGATAGGGTCTGGGGTCTCTATCATTCCACTGCAAAGTGGTCGTGGAGGTGCCACGGAAAAAAAGCACCCAGCACTCACTGTAAATGAGGTTGGTGTTAGGAAGGGCATCCAGCTGTAGAAATCAAGCCAGAAACAGTTCCCGTCCCACCCTTGCAAGCAGGGAAAAGTGGACGTAAAATGATGATGATGATGATGATGATATATATATATAAATACATGTGCATTTCTGTGTATGTGTATGTTCTTTCTCAATGTCAGTAAATTTGTATACATGTGTCTGTTTGTGCTGACATTTGTAAGTGTGTATGTTGTATACATGTGTCTGTGTTTGTGCTGACATTTGTAAGTGTGTATGACTAAAAGTTTCATGCTTTCGCATATGAAGTTGGGTATGCATTTGTATTGTGTATCTGTATGTTTGATCGTTCGTGTTGTGTGTCATCTATAATTGCAATAATTTTTTTTCTTCTGTATATATGAAGTATGTGTGTTAGTATGCATATATAAGACAGCAAACTGGCAGAGTCATGAGAACGTAGTCGTTTTATCTCTCTACTATCTGAGTTCAAATACCGCCATGGTCAACTTTGCCTTTCATCCTTTCAAGGTCGATAAAAAAAAAATGCCAGTCAACTACTAGGGTCGATTCTTCCTCTATATCTCTTTCTCAATTCTACTCCCTCACTCTCTCTCTCCTTTGAAAGAAATCTGCTGTGTTCAGATCTGGAGAGGAGATGGGCTCCACCAGGTTTTAAAATGCCCTAGAAATGCTGTATGTTAATACACTGCCCCTATGACTCCATCAGGAGTTATGGGACTTTACCTTATCTCATCATTTTCTAAGCATATATATGTGTGTGTGTTCATTGTTGAGTGTGCATTTGCAATATGTACGTATGTTCATTTGTAATATATCTGTTTGTCGATCGCAACCTCTCAAACGGAATCAAAATTCGTTTACTGAAGACATTTGTCTGGTCAATGCTTCTTTACGGCTGCGAATCGTGGATTTGAGTCTACTGAGATGTATTTCTATCGCAGAATACTCAGGATCTCGTACTTCGACTGAATAAATAATGAAGAGGTTTTGAAGAGAGTGCAGATGGAACGTGAGATACTGCTTACTATTAAAAAGAGACAACTAATGTTCCTAGGACATACCATTAGAAAAGGCATGCTGGAAGGTCTTTCCATTAGCGGAAAAATTCCTGGGAAGCGTGCCAGAGGTCATCAAAGGAGGTCCTTCTTTTGACAATTGCAACATCAAAGTTGCAGAAGTATAGGATCTTGCCCGAGTTCAAACTACGTAGAATGTTATGGTTTGTCATACTGTGATGGCACAAGAAGAAGAATGCCTTTATTACAAACTGGTTTTTTGTTAGTTCCAGAGTAACAAACATAGATAACCATTTATATGTGTGAGTATATAAATATAAACACACAGTTTACTCAGCTGTAGAAATGAGTTGATAGGACTGGGGTCCCTGTCATTCCACTGCAAAGTGGTCGTGGAGGTGCCACGGAAAAAAAGCACCCAGCACTCACTGTAAATGAGGTTGGTGTTAGGAAGGGCATCCAGCTATAGCAATCAAGTCAGAATCATTTCCCGTCCCACCCTTGCAAGCAGGGAAAAGCAGACGTAAAATGATGATGATGATACGGTCACACAAGTATAAATATATTTACACAAATACACACACAGACACACACACACACACACATACAAGTGATATAAACCCACACTCACACAATAATAATAGCCAATATGTGTAGACAATTCACTACACATATACTCACACAAGTGTAACACATCTTAGAACACTGGTCGCTGTTTTCTATAGTTTGTTTCTATAGGTTGTTTTCTTCCTTCCTCAGTCATTACATAGATATGTGTGTATGTAATAATTATGTTGTCTAATGTGACTGTATGTGTAGAAGTGTGTGTGTGTTTGTAATTGTATTGTCTATGTATTTTTCCCTTCCAAAGTGTGACTGATAAATATATATAAACAAACACACATTGGCTTTTATTATAATTGATGATTGTAAAGTTGTTAGTGATAGGGTGTCCATCCAGATGACTTCTGCCGAAAAGAAAGCTGCAATATTAAAAATAGTTGCAGAAATAGTTATAGAAAGTGCCAGCTCGGAAAAGGGGATGTAAAATGGTGATGATGAATATTGTTTTGATATTGTGAAAATTCTCGGTATTCTCATGATCGGTAGATTGGCAAAAATGTTAGAGTATAGAACTAAATAGCTTGCCGAATTTAGATGGAATTCCTTACATTCAGTTCAAGCCCAGCATGAGTCAACTTTGCCATTCATTTTTCTGAGTAGGTGGGGACATTCAATAAAATAAAGTGCCAATGAATTACTGGGATCAAGTTAATCATTGAAACCCTTCTCCCAAATTTATGGCCTATATTAGAAACTATTATTATTACAGGGTAGTGGGTTGGCAGAATCATGTGAGGGTCAGACGCCATGCTTTGTAGCATCGAGTTACGTCCCTTTACGGTCTGAGTTCAAATCCTGCTGAGGGATTGAGTTTTATTCCTTTGCTTTTCATCCTTACGGTGTTGATAAAATAAAGTACCAGTCACGCACTGGGGTTGATTTAATCAACTTTCTCCTCCCCCCAAAATTGCTGACCTTGTGCCTACATAAGAAACCATTATTATTATTATTTATATTTAATGTCTTTGAAACAGCTACCTTGCAATCAAGCAGGTGCAAGATGCAAGTCGGTGCCTTACCAAACGAACAGACCATGTATGTATGCGTACAGCTGCTCATATCAGCCTCTTAGCAATGGAGAAACAAAATGGACTGTTGCTGGCTCAGCGAGTCATCCACCAATACCTCCAGAAAATGCAATATCAAGAAGCTTACAATTTCACTGAAGAACATAGTAACTTGAAGGTATGTCACTTTTCTTTTGGAAATTCCACCTTCTCCCATAAAGTACCTTTGCTTCTGGTAGCTGCTGGGTTCATTATTATTAACTCTTTCATTAACCCTTTAATTAAAAAGCCAGTGAAAGCCAGCTCTCGTTCAATGAAAAAACAACACCCATTTTAAATAAGAACCTTACATTAAGTTACTATCTTAGTAACGAAGTAATTAATAATGTTAGTAAATCTCTCAAAATTCTTCATTAATTAATTAAAATAGACTGTATTTAATTAGAAAGGGTTAACGAATTTTGAGCTAGTTTTTGAAAACATTGTGACAATATAATAATATTAATTGATTAAAAACCTAAACAATGTGTGAAAAAGAATTAAACATTGAGTTTTATTCCTAAATTTTTCATTCTAAAAGACTAATCAGTGAATATAAGATCTGTATTCTTTTAACTATCGAAGTTTGAAAAAGCATAAGCTTTAGTTGAAGTCATCCTAAAAACTGTTAGAAGTTGAAGGAACAGATCATCATCATCATCGTTTAACGTCCCTGTTCCACGCTTGCATGGGTTTGGACGGGGGTTTTCCCACTTGAGGCAAGAGTGGTTGTCTTGCTCGCATAGGACTGTCTGGCGGGTTTTCTACAGCTGGATGCCCTTCCTAACACCAACCACATTTACAGTGTGGGGCTGGGAGGTTTTTACCGTGCTGCCTACACGGCCACATTACAGCGTGGACTGTCTGGCGTGTTTTCTACAGCTGGATGCCCTTCCTAACACCAACCACATTTACAGTGTGGGACTGGGAGATTTTTACCGTGTTGCCTACACGGTCACATTACAGCGTGGACTGTGTGTTTTTTTGTCGTGACACCTACACGATCTCGTTTGTTTCGGCCTGGATGTTGTGGCACCAACATAACTTTGCATTGAAGGGGGCGGTGTGGATGGGGTGGGACGGGGGTGTATTTCGTTAGAGATGCCTACTGACTAGTAGGTTTTACTCTGTATTTAGGTGAGGCGGGTCTTCTCTGTTACTGAGTACCACCAAAGGTCTCGGTCCAGTGACATTGTCTTGGAGAGGTGTAAGTGTGTGAGGTCGGAATTTATCAGCTCGTCCCATGTTTTTCTGGGTCTGCCTACTCCGTGGCTACCGTCTATCCTTATTGCCCTGCACTTTGTTATACAGCTGTCGTCTTTCATGCGCATCACGTGACCATACCAACGTAGCCTTCTCTCGAGTAAACAACATCTGATCCCTCTTATTTCTAATTTTTTCCTTAGTTCGTTTATGCTTTGCCGTTCACGTATATTACTATTACACATCCAGCGGAGCATGCAAGCTTCGTTCCTCTCTAGTCTGCGTATATCCTTTGCACACAATGCCCAGGTCTCACTGCTGTGCAACATTGCTGTTCGTATGCAGGCATCGTATAACCTGCCTTTCATTTTTAGGGAGAACCGGTGGTGGATTGGCAGTATCGGTGGAGGGTCGGACGCCATGCTTTCCAGCATAGTTACGTCCCTTTACGATCTGAGTTCAAATCCCGCCGAGGTTGACTTTGCCTTTCATCCTTACGGGGTCGATAAAATAAAGTACCAGTAATGCACTGGGTAATTGCTGGCCTTGTGCCTAAAGTAGAAACAATTATTAGGGAGAACCCTTTAGCGGCTAATAGTGGTATAAGCTCTCTGAACTTTTTCCATCCAGTTCTGACTCTAGCTACTGTACTTTCAGAGCACCCTCCCCCACTGCTGATTTTGTCACCCAGGTAACGGAAGCTGTCCACTATTTCTATAGAACCCTCTGCGCAATTGAAAGAGTTAGTATTTTGTGGGCACTTGCTGCTACTTATTGCACCAGAGCACCGGCCACATGTAAAATCTGTGTTCTTAGTTAGCTTACCTGTGATCCCACTACATCTTTTATGCACCCATACTTTGCATTTGGGACATAAAATGGAGTTTCTACCTACGCCTTTCCTACACACTGAGCATGGCCATTTCCCGGAGGGGACCGGCGCCTTATTTTCTTTCCTACAAACTAGAACTTTAGTCTTAGCCAGGTTAATTTTAAGGCCTTTTGATTCTAGGCCGTGCTTCCATGTTTGGAATTTCTTCTCTAGCTCGGCCATTGATTCAGCTATGAGCGTTAGATCATCTGCGTATAGGAGTTCCCATGGGCAGCTGGTCTTGAACTCCTCTGTTATAGCCTGAAGGGCAATAATAAATAGTAGGGGGCTAAGAACAGAGCCCTGATGGACACCAACTTTTACGCTAAACTCTTCACTATATTCGTTGTTAATTCTAACCTTGCTGACTGTTTCTTTATACATGGCTTGTATAGCTCTCACAAGCCATTCGTCAACACCTAGTTTTCTAAGAGCCCACCAGATAATGGAACGGGGGACTCTGTCGAAGGCTTTCTCCAAGTCGACAAAAGCTAAGTATAGGGGTTTACTTTTAGCTAGGTACTTCTCCTGTAGTTGTCGTACAATGAAAAGAGCGTCTGTGGTACTTTTGCCTGACACAAACCCGAACTGCATTTCATCTAGATCAATTCTCTCGATGTTAGGATATATTTTGTTTTTTCTCTCCTTAAACTCGTCCACCCATTAATCAAGGCTAAAACTTTTCTGTAATATATATGGTATCTACCTTTCAAATTCTATATCTCGCATATAGGAGAGAAAATGAAAAATACCCTAACATCTATGAACTGCTCCTTCAACTTCAAACAGCTTTTAGGATAACTTCAACTAAAGCTTATGCTTTTTCAAACTTCAACCATTTAACCAATGTTGAAAAGTTTCCACCATGGAAAAAAAAAAGGTCTTATATACACACATAATGAAACACACTGCCTGTAATTTTCAAACTATCTTGAAAATAATCTATGAGATGGAGGGAATTAGTAATAAACTTAATAAACTTTCTCATTAAGCCAATGCTTGGAACATAACTTAATAAAGATTCTTAGATAAAATTATAGTGTAACACTTTTTTTATCACTTAGTCACGGGTAAAAGGGCATTGCCCATGACCCTTTTGTTGTTAGTGGGGAGAAGGAAATTCTTCTCACACTTGAGACTTGTGTCTAAATGCTCTTTGCCCAAAATATTAGAATTCTTTTCTTTTAATCACACACAAGCAATATCTATTTACTTTCTTCGACTTTAACTTTCATGCTATCTGATGTTTCACAAAGAATAAGAGTTTACTTGATGAAATATATATTCAGATGAACATTTCTTTGTCCTCCTTTCCATTGCTCAACAAAGGGTTGAAATGACACTTCAGTTATGTCAAAACATGACAACTACCCTAATGCTGGTGCCACTATGAAATGCACTCAGTACACTCTGTAAAGTTGTTGGTGGTAGGAAGAGCATCCAGCTGCAGAAACCATGTCAAAAAGGAGTCAAGAAGATTTTTCAGTTATATCGAGAGCATAACAACATCTATAGTGTGAGTATCACAATAAAATACACCCAGTACACTCTGTAAAGTGATTAGTGAAAGGAAAGGCATTCATCCATAGAAAAATTGCCTAACAAAAGGTTGTAATGACTCTTTAGTTTGTCAAGGACATGGCAAGGGCAATTCGAAACCTGAGAGTAAGTACTAGGATTGATTTAATCAACTTTCTCCTTCCCTTCAAATTGTTGACTTTGAGTTAAATGTAGAAACAATTATTATTATTAATTGTTATGGGTGATGGATTGGCAGTATCGGTAGAGGGTCGGACGCCATGCTTTGCAGCATAAAGTTATGGCCCTTTATGATCTGAGTTCAAATCCCGCCGAGGTTTACTTTGCCTTTCATCCTTACGGGGTCGATAAAATAAAGTACCAGTCATGCACTGGGGTTGATTTAATCGACTTTCTCCTCCTCCAAAATTGCTGGCCTTGTGCCTATATAAGAAACCATTATTAATTGTTGCAGTTACAGTGGGGTGGTGATTTGATAGAATCTTCAGAGTGTTGGCTAAAGTGCTTTGTGGCATTTGCTCTGGCTCTTGTCATCCTTACAGGGTTGATAAACTAAAGCACCAGTAATGCACTGGTGTCAATATAATTGACTTTCCTCTTCCTTTCAAATTTCTGGCCTTGTGCCAAATGTAGAAACAAAGGTGGTGTGTGGCAGTATCACTAGAGCATCTGACATGCTTTGTGGCATAGAGTTACGCTTCTTTACATTCTGAGTTCAAATCCCACCAAGATCAACTTTGCCTTCCATCCTTACAGGGTTGATAAAATAAAGCACCAGTAATACACTGGAGTCAATTTAATCAGCTTTCCTTTTCTCAACAAATTCCATTTATAGAATCCTGCAACTACTTTCTAACTGCATGTTTGTCTCTTATGTTTTTGTTCTTATACAGAGTGGGGTGAGGCATCTTTCTTTCCATCTCCTTTCATTTTTTTCTATATCCTTTGATGTTTTTCTTAGATTTTTTTTTTTATTTTATTCTATTTTTGTTTGGCTCCACCAAGGAGCTAGGTGTTGTGTACACGTGTGACTATATATGTGTGGGTGTGTTAATTTTTTTCATTGTATTAATATTATATTTTGTTGTTTTTGTAGTAGCTGTTGCAACTGTTAATGTATTTTGATTTAATATATATATACACACATATATATATATTTTTGGGGGGTCGTTTTGGAAGCCTCAACAATGCAGATGGGTAAATCTCCGGGTAACAGAATCCAGTGGTGAATAGAGAGATGTAAGGGAATGTAGAATGAGATGTATAGTGTGTAGAGCAACATAGGAAAGAGCGTAAAAAATAAAAATAATAACACAAGATAGAGTTACCTTGGGAGAGATTTAATTGTCCCTATATTTCGGATTCGCATCCATCAACTGGGGGTTTTCCGGGAGGAAAGTTATGTCGGAGGCCATGTACCGTTCCTCTCCAACAGATAACTTTCCCCCCAGAAAACCCCCCGGTTGATGGATGCGAATCCGAAATATAGAGACAATTAAATCTCTCCCAAGGTAACTCTATCTTGTGTTATTATTTTTATGTTTTACGCTCTTTCCTACGTTCCTCTACACACTATACATCTCATTCTACATTCCCTTACATCTCTCTCTTCACCACCGGATTCTGTTACCCGGAGATTTGCCCACCTGCATTGTTGAGGCTTCCAAAACGACCAAAAAAAAAAAAAAAAAATGTTTATTATTCCACAATGCTTCAAGCAAACTTCAATACTCTCTTATACATATATATATATATGCGTGTGTGTGTGTGTGTGTGGTAGTTTTAACAATATATATCATCATCATCGTTTTTACATCAGTTTTCTCCACACTTGCATGGGTTGGACAGGTCCTTCTCAGCACAGCATCTCTCCACTCGCCATGTTTCTTTGTCATCCCCTCTGTGAGTCTCAGCAATTTGAGGTCAGCTCTCATTACCTTTGCCCAGGTCTTTCTTGGTCTACCTCTACTGTGTCTTCCTTCCACTGTCACTTCTTCAATGGATCATCATCTATGTGCATTACATGTCCATACCAATGCAGTCTTCCCTCCTACACATCACCTCGTATTTCTGATGAGACCCCAACATGACTATATACTCAATGTGTATATAATCACATTTTACGCAGTATCAGTTAAACTCTTTATTGTATATGTACAGATGTGAATTTAACATATACTTTGGCTACTTAGTGCACAATTTAATATATAGTAGACCACCCGTGACCCGTTGGGTCACGTTCACTTAGAAATATTTTTTTAAAATAATTAAAATATACACAGACTTGTATATAATGTAAAATGAAATTGGAAGGCCCATATATCGCTATCACTTCTTTCCCTCATGGCTTTATGATAGATAAAAGGCTATGGGCACTATGGATCGATGTTCTGTTTATGATGCACCGAAACATCCGCAGCCCGTAGTAAACAGCTGACGAAGGGAAACTTTCCATTTCTTGTTTGTGTCACCTTACCTTCTAACACTCGTTATCAGTAACCTCACAGCCTCGCTTTCCTCAACCAATATTTTTGTATTTACTGCTGTCACCTCCTCTCTACCTGTCTCACCCGATTTGTTGTTCCAGGTCGGGCTTATGTCCTGCCACACTTTTGGATCAACTCCCTCCCTTTCTCTCTCTCTATCCCTCTTACTCACCCCTTCTCACTTCCGGTTTCTCCGTCTCTATCTCTCTCTCTAAACTAACTTTACTGAGAATAGCCACGGAATTACCTGCTCCCCTGTTATGGCCACCGGGCTTAGACCCATCAGCTTGGTATAACTTGATCTATTTTCTCTTCGGTTACTCACATACATGTGCCATTGTCCTGTGTTCCCCCTTCTGTCGGTATGTTTACTTCATTTTTTCCTTTTTTGTTTTCTTTCTTTCTCTCTTCGCTATCACTTCTTTCCCTCATGGCTTTTTGATAGCTAAAAGGCTATGGATCGATGTTGTTTATGATCCATAGTAAACAGCTGACGAAGGGAAACTTTCCATCTCTTGTTTGTGTTCCCTTACCGTCTAACACTATATATATATATATATGTTTTGCAAGAGATGTCAACATGAATGGACCTATTATTTTTATCTAAATACACTTTTTCCAATTCCATCCCGCCCGTCCCCTTAATCTATTTTATTTCTCATTCTTTCTTCTGATGAAGGACTAGCGTCCGAAACGTTAAGACCCTCTTCTTGCTATATCAAGCGTTAACCTTCCATATACTGTACCGATTGTGTTGTTATTTCTGTTTACCTTTTACCTATATATATATATATATATAGTTTTAATATAGATGAGATTCTACAGGATTAGAACTGTTTCATTCTTTAGAAATCAGATTCCTGATGATTTCTAAAGAATGAAACAGTTCTAGTCCTGTAGAATCTCATCTATATTAAAACTTTTATACTCTGCAATGTATTGAGTACCTTACTTACTGTGGTTACCTCCGATTCAACCCAGAATAACGTACCTATATATATATATATATACTAGGTAGGGGCAACATTTTCATTACTGCTACAAACCATAAAAGTATTTAACCCTTTAGCATTTACATTACTCTATATATACTATTGTATTTTCACAGTAAACACTTTATATCACATAATTATCTCACATAATATCGAATCTATGAGATTTTGATACTGTTTATTTTGAGAACAATACCTTAACATGAATATGAGTGACTGTTTACAGCCAGTTTGAACAGAAATAGATGAGGAAATTCTGACTGGATATGGCCAGTTTAAATGCTAAAGGGTTAAGAATCAAACTTCATGTAATTCCAGCATGCTCTATGACTGTGGTTGGTACAGAGCACATAAATAATTGTTTCTACTATTGGCACAAGGCCAGAAATTACCCAGTACATTACTGGTACTTTATTTTATCGACCCCGTAAGGATGAAAGGCAAAGTTAACCTCGGCGGGATTTGAACTCAGAATAGCAAGGGCCGTAACTCTATGCATCAAAGCATGGCGTCCGACCCTCTACCGATACTGCCAAATAAATAATATTGCAGGAAAGCAAAGATGAAAAATTATCAATTTATTCTTCTGAGATGTTTTTACAAAGACAAACAAAATAATTTTTTTTTTAATAGTAAAAAAAACCTTGCTCAAGCTTCATTAATTATGTATATGAGATGTATTTATATATATATATATATATATCTGATTGTTGACGCAAGGAATTAATGACTAATTTTGTTTTTAAGATATATTAAAAATAAACTAAAAGGAAATAATTATATCTGGTATTAGAAATAATATAGAAATGTTCTAAAAGTATATATTAGAAAATACAAGTAAAGTGTATCAATCTTTTAGAAATTATCAACCATAATAATATGCCACGTATGTTCGTATGTTTATATATATATCTGTCTATAACTCTATAAAATTTACATAGACTGCATTTCCTATGTTGCTTCAATAAGAAGTTCGCTTTCCAGTCACAATAAACAACTAAATCATAATTGTTATTTAATTTTTTTTTTTTTAGATATTATGTTTAGAAATTTGTTTATAATTTAAAAAATGTATTTGAGCCAAATTGGTGCAAAGCTATTAGTAGATTATTTATTAATTCATATAAAATGTGTTTATGTTAATCATAACATAAGGAATTTTACACTTCAATAGACTTTTATTACCAAAATGTTATTTTGTAAGAAGTTATTCCCATGAGTCAGTGTTCAGATTGTGATATATAAATATATGTATTGTATATATGTATAATGGAGCTTGAGCAAGATTTGTTTACTATTTTTTGTTGTCTTGTGTGTGTAGAAAGAGGATAAGACTCTGCAACCATCAGAGAAATGGCTGTACTCAATATGTAAATAAATAAGCAGAAATTCCACACAGTGAAGTCTGTGAACACACAAGATATATCAAACCACCTGAAACCACCACTGTTTATAGTATTAAGCTGTTTATTTTAAAGCATTAATATTTATCTAAAAATCTTCTATCGTGATTTCATGTAAGAATTTTTGTTATGTGGTGAGGGGGATGTTGATTTCATTGACTCCAATATGTGATTGGTACATTATTTTATCAACCCCAGAAGGATGAGTGGGATTTGAACTCAGAAGAAATATCATTACAATATTTTATCCAAAGCTCTACCAATCCACCAACTTAGTAATGAGAAATTTTGCTATATTAATAAATCATTGTGTATATATTTTCAGGTGTTTACTCTGGTTATCAGCATGCATGAGTTGATGATGACAGAACTATTGTCACTGATGCCTAGTGTGGTATATGTTAAAGATCCTTCTGTCTTTGTTCTTCACAAAAGAAATCTGACGTCATTAACAGGATCCAAAACTCTACTGCCAGGTAAATTAATTATATTAACCCTTTAATTACCATATTTCTAATGAAATATATTCTATTTCAATTAATAAAGAATTTTAAGGGATTTACTAAAATTATTTTAAAAGTTCTTATATCAAATTAGAGTGTTCTATGAGAAGCAACCGTCTCCAAGTGATACCAACCATGCTTATGGATGTTATCCAACCATCTTGTGGTCTACCTCAACATCATTTGCCAGCTGTCTTTGCCCAAAACATCTGTCCAGCAATTCTTTCTTTAGACATTCTAACCACTTCTATAGTACCAAAGTTGTGATCACTCGGTGGAGAAGTAACGGCTCTACCTGGCACAACTCCCTGATCTCTGAACTACTTACTCTATCAAATAACGTTACTCCAGGGATACCTTGAACGCACCCTTTTTCGGCCACTTTTATTCACGATCATATTCTTTACCCAAGATCCATAACCATAGGTAAGGGTAGACACAAATACCAAATTGAAGATAGTGAGTTTGACTTTTATACCCACCTCCATTCTTCTAACTGAGCGCTGAGGTACATTATTGCATTTAATTTCACCTCCTGCCTTCCATTACTCATGAAAATGATCCCAAAATACTTAATAGAAAGGGTATAAAACACACTTTATTTCAATTAATTACCAAATAATTTTGAGGGCTTTATTAAAATTATCAATTATGTTATTACTAAGATTTTAACTTAACATATAGTTCCAATATAAAATTATGCTGGACAGTTTTAATTTAAATGGGTAGTTGTGTTTCATAGGAGCTGTCAGTAAAGTGAGTGTAGGAAGTGATTTTAGTGAGGAATTCAAGGTTCAGTTCTTAGCCCACTGATGTTCATCATAGTTCTTCAGGCCATAACAGAGGAGTTTAAGACCAGCTGCCCATGGGAACTTCTCTATGCAGATGAATTGATCCTTATAGTCGAATCCATAAAAGAATTAGAAAATAAGTTCCGACTATTGAAACGGAATTTGTAGTCAAAAGGTCTGAGAGTAAACTTAGCCAAAACTAAAGTGCTAGTGAGTAGGAAAGAAGATAAGACCCTGATCTCTTCAGGGAAGTGGCCCTGCTATATCTGTAGAAAGGGAGTACTCGATATGTTGTACACAATGTAAATCTTGGTATAACAGATAAATTAACTAGAAGAGAAAACTTTGTATGTTGAAGATGCACAGGCATAGTCAAATGGAAGAACAGCAGTGATATAAACCTCTTCAGAAAGGGTCCATAGAAGGGGCTGACAGCTTCTGCTATCTAGGTGACTTAATCAGCTGTGGAGGAGGGTGCTCTGAGAGCATAATAGCTAGAATAAGGATAGAATGGAAGAAGTTAAGGGAGCTATTACCACTGTTGACAACAAAAAGTTTCTCCCTACATACAAAAGGATGACTGTATGACACCTGTGTGTGAAGTGTGATGCTGCATAGTAGTGAAACATGGACTGTGACTGCAGAGGACATGCTTAGACTGGAGAGAAATGAAGCAACTACGCTTCGTTGGATGTGCAATATAAATGCGAGTGAAGAAGATGGGTTTAAGATGAATCCAGAGTGGTGTGGAGAGAAGACTACGTTGGTATAGACATGTGATGCACATGGAGGATAATGGAAGGGTGAAGAAGTGCCAGGAAATGCCAGCAGATGGAAGCCGCTGTAGAGGTAAACCAAGAAAGACCTGGGCAGAGGTGGTGAGAGTTGACCTCAAATCACTAAGACTCACAGAGAGGATGACGAAAGAACACAGTGAGTGGAGAGATGCTGTGCTAAGAAAGATCCATCCAACCCATGCAAGTATGGAAAAACAGACGTAAAAACGATGATGCTGAGAACCAGAAGCAGTTTTGCCTGGATTAGCATCAAATGGGTTAATTCATAATCAACTTTAATCTTAATCTAATCTCATCCTTATGTTGCTCCCCCTCTAGTATAGTCTTGTGTCACTTTTTATTTGTTTATTCTATTATTAGATTCAGATATTAGACTGCTACCATACTGGGTACTGCCTTCAAGGAATTGGTTGATTATATCAACTTCAGTAGTTGTTTTTGCAATCCTGGTACTTATTTTATCGATTGCTGTTTGTCCAACCTGGTCAGCTCATGGCTACAATAAAAGACACTTGTTTAGGGTGCTACACAGTGAGACTGAACCAAAAGCTTTGTTTCAAAGCAAATTCCTCAACCACACTGCCATGCTTGCAGGTGTTTTAAATTTGGAATTTTCTGATTTACTAAACTTCTCTTTCTCTGTTTATCTAGTCATTTGATTATTACAAACCCTAATTACTCTCCCCACACACATATATGAATACAATATAGGGTAGAGTGGACTAATCAGTCTGGCCACACATATAGCAACCTCTCTAATTCTGATACCACAATAAAATACACCCAGTACACCCTGTAAAATGGTAAGGTTGGTGCTACCATAAAATACACCCAATGCAATCTGTAATATGGTTGGCATTAGGAAGGGTATCCAGCCATAGAAACCATGCCAGACATGATTTCAAGATGGACATCTCATTATATTTTTGTCTTTTCTTTTGTAACTCCCAAGTAATTAAATGGTTGCATGAAGCATTCTGGATTGCTGGTTACTTGCTGTCTTGACAAGGGTAACTTCCAATAAAAGAAAAAAAAGTAAATATCATTAACCCTTTTGATATGAAGCCACCCCTGTTTATACAATAAAACATTGCTTGTTTTAAAATATTTCTACTAATCTAAAAAAAACATTGTCATAATTTTATGTAAGAACCTTTGTTATTCTCCATACATAAGCTTAATAATGGGGGAGTTAGTTCTATCACTTCCTAAATCCTTCCAAATTCTCAATTATTTTCTAAATGATTTGAAAAGCATAGGCAGTGTCTTTCATTAGAAATATGGTAACTAAGTGATTAACATTTTCATTGTTCTCCTGAAGAGAGAGAAAAGGGAATTGTTTATACTAAAAGCCAAAATGTATACTTGAAGCTGGGTTTAAATTAAGTGAACTAAACTCTAGAAAGAAAAGAAAAACAAATGATGTATGTTTTGAAGTTATTACAATGTTTCAGCTAATTATGAAGAGTCATTAAGAGAGCAGGGCTGTCAACAATAGCTTTATGACTGAAAGAGTTAAAAGTTAATTCTTTGTAAATTGAAGTTACATTGAGATTAATCATTTAGAGTGGTAATTTCCAATGGAACTGTATATCATCATCACCATTATACG
Source organism: Eledone cirrhosa (assembly GCA_964016885.1). Classification (NCBI taxonomy): domain Eukaryota; kingdom Metazoa; phylum Mollusca; class Cephalopoda; order Octopoda; family Eledonidae; genus Eledone; species Eledone cirrhosa. The sequence continues at coordinate 164,285,277 of OZ024743.1, forward strand.
TATGTTTAACATGCTGACATGGGTTGGATAGCTTGTCATGTTCTGCAGAAATGTCATGAGTAGCAGAAAAACTGCCTGCCGAACAGTTTTCTGCTAGCATATGTAGTGTGCATATTTCTATTATATGCATATAGATATATGTAAATTGACAATATCTTCTTCTTCGTCCACTTATTTCTGAGAGGGTCGTGGGGGCAAAGTCCTTCTCAAACACTCCTTCCAGCTGCATCCCAAAGCGTGATCAGCCAAGCTCATGGATGTTATCCAACTATCTTGCTCAGGGTCTACCTCTGGGTCTCTTACCGGTTGGTTTTGCCTGTAAAATCTGTCCAGCGATTCTTTACTGAGACATTCTAACCACATGCCCATAGTATCGGAGCTGTGATCTCTCAATTTGGAGAAGTAGTGACTCTACCTGGGGTGACTTTCTGATCTCTGAGCTATGCCCTTTATTGAGTAATGTTACTCCAAAGACCCTTCAGAGGTATCCCATTTTTGCCGCTTTTATTTACAATTGTATTCTTTTGATCATTACCCATGATTCGTGATCTTTGGTAAGAGTTAGCAGGAAGATAGCGAGTTTGGCTTTCACACCTAATTCTTCTGAATGCTGAAGCTGGCGCATTACTGCATCAGCTTTTGTAATTATTCCACTTAATTCAGCCTCCTGCATTCCATCACTCATGAACACGGCCCCAAGATACTTGAAGGAAGGAAAGGGATACACACACACACGTCTCTAACTTAAAAACAATGACACACACACATACGTCTCTAATTTAAGAATGCCGATAAACTCACATGCACGCACATACACACACTGTCCTATTACCACTTAAGAGCTTTGGCCCAGGCAAACATCCCCTCAATTTTGGAACCATCTGGGTTGTCCAGAATTGATGGGAAAAGACTTGACGGTCTTACTCTGTGCTCCTGGTCAAGAGGCAGATGCCTTATCTGGGACAGCACAGTTAGTGACTCTTTTGCTTCTTCCCACATCCTGGATGCAGCGTAAGGGAGAGAGCTACAGCATCTGCAGTTGAACGGAACAAAATCTTATAATACCTTGTCCTGTCAGCTAACTACATTATCCAGCCTTTGGTGTTCGAGACGTTTGGGAGAGTCGAGCTACTGACAGCGAGGTTCTTATCTTCACTGGCAGCTCGCAAAACAGAGGTAACTGGTGATGCTTGTGAGGGCACTTGGTTGTTCCAGCACCTCAGCCTCACCATCACCCCAGGTAACGCTGCGAGCCAGCTGGCTTGCTTCAAAAATTATTAGAGAGGTTTCCCAGTGGTCCTTGCGATATTGTTATCTTTTGCTCTGGTAGCTGTTCGTTTGTCCACCCCTTTCGCCTGCATTTTGTTCTATGTGGTCTAAAATGTGTTTTACCTGCTTGTGTGTTTTTTCTCTTTCTTTTTTTCCTTTCCCTTTCCTCTGTATATATTATATTTGTCTGTGTTTTCGTTCTGTAACCATTATATTAAATTTTTATACAAATGAGTTTTAAAAAAAAAAAGTTAAACTGTGTTGTTAAATGAAAAGTTGTACTTCATTTTACTCTCGAACGCTGCTATCATGACTGTATGTGTGTTTGTGCAAATGTATATGTATGAATGTATGTCCGTGAGCATGTATTTTTGTAAGTTTTTCTGTGTTTGCGCGATTATAGTTATATACTCATACATATAGATGTATGTATATGCACACACATACACATACGCATCAGTGTATTGAAAAAAATCCTAATATCTTCATCTCTCTCTCTCTCTCTCTCTCTATATATATATATATATATATATATATATATATGTTTCATAATCACTCTATCTATCTGTATCTTCCTCGCTCTGTCTATATATATGGCAGTTGAAGTGGTGTTGGTGGCAGCGAAATACCGGAAGTGTAGAAATTTGAAACTTTTAAAAGAAGTAAATTTTAAATAAGAAATAAAATTATTTATATTTAATCAAGAGTTACGAAATTTAGTTCATAAATCTAATATTCATTCATGGCAGTATCGGTAGAGGGTAGGACGCCATGCTTTGAAGCATAGAGTTACCTCCCTGTATGATCTGAGTGCAAATCCCGCCGCGGTTTACTTTGCCTTTCATCCTTCCGGGGTCGATAAAATAAAATACCAGTAATGCACTGGGTAATTTCTGGCCTTGTGCCAAAAGTAGAAACAATTATTTATTCAAAGTAATCCAACTTATTTTACTAACTGGATTAAAAGATATAAAACGTGAACGACAAAGCATAAAGGAATTGAGAGAGAGACTGAGCATAAGAGGAATCAAATGCTGCGTGCAGGAGAGGCGGTTACGCTGGTATGGACATGTGATGCGTATGAAGGATGACAGCTGCATAAAAAGGTGCAGAGCACTAGAAGTTGATGGAAACCGCGGAGTGGGGAGACCCAAGATGACTTGGGATGAGGTGATAAAAGCTGACCTTACCCAACTACACCTCTCAAAGGCAATGACACATGCCCGTGACTTCTGGCGTCACGCAGTAATACAGGGTACCCGACCTCCCATGGGTACATGCTGAAGCATATAAACAATATGCCCCCACTCCCCCCACCGCAAGGTGGTCGTGGAGGTGCCACGGCAAAAAAGCACCCAGCCCACACTGTAAAGTGGACGTGTAGGCGCCACGAAAAAGCACCCAGCACTCACTGTAAATGAGGTTGGTGTTAGGAAGGGCATCCAGCTGTAGAAATCAAGCCAGATCAGTTCCTGTATGAGCAAGGCATGGTCAGCCGACCAGACACTGCCCACAACAGGACAACCCGTCTAACCCATGCTAGCGTGGAAGAACGGACGTAAAACGGTGATGATGATGAAACCGTTTGCTGTCCCGCACTCCTCCCTTTATTATAGTATAGATTAGGTGACCAGGTCTTGCTCATGTGTTCCATTGTGGCATGGTTTCTATGGCTGAATGCTCTTCCTAATGTCAACCACTTGCAACATGGACTTTTAAATCTAGCATATTCCATCCTTCTCCAGGTTGGAACACAGCTGATTTCTTCTAGAGAAATAGAGAGAAAGCAAAGGACATATGGAGGAAGAATCCACCCAGTATTGAACTGGTACTTTATCAACCACGTAAAGATGAAATACAAAGTTGACTTCAGCAAAATTTAAACTCAATAGTGCAAAGAATCAGAACAAATATGGCAAAGCACTGTATTCAATGTTCTAAAAACTCTGCCACTTCACTGCCTATTTTTAGCTGTATCCAACAGTATATTATCTTTTGTTTCTCTCCCTTTTTAAAGAAAATCTGATTTTAAATGGATTTGGCTGCTAATTCTAGCCATTTGAGCAACTCAGTAGATGTTCCTTATTAGCTTTTAAACTGGATGTCCTTCATATCACAACCACTTAACAAAGTGTACTGATACATTTTATTGTGTCACGGACACGAGAGAGGTTGTCATGTTCTTAACCAGGCTAAAGAGCCATCTCTACCCTTTTGGGCATGGTTTTATGGCCAGATGCATTTTATCATGTCACCAGCACTAGAGAGGTTGTCATGTTCTCCATAAGAACAAAGATCCTTCTCTGCACATATTATCAACTATTCAGAGAAAGAAGAACCATTCCTCTAAGATAGAGGAGTTAAAGGGGGAGGACACCATGACTTGTGGGTTCCTGCCTTCTCTAAAGAAACCAAAAATAAGCTCTGGTCTTCTGATTCTCTTGGGGTTATTAGAAAGGTTACTTTCATAAAGTTAAATTCTACTGGAGTAGCCTGTACATATTGATCAAGAGAGATCAATACCTATTGGCTACTGCAGGAGCATTTAATATTGTTGAACAATAAACATCCCAAGATATTTTGCTATGTTCATAAACAAAAGAAACATGGCCTTTAATCTCTTTTGTGATGAACTGACTAGAAAGGGGAATGGAAAACAAAGTATTTTCTGCTAACATTAGAGATGTACACATACAAAAGCAGAGTCATGGTTAGAGTGTTGACACTGTGGCTTCAAAATATTCATACTATTTTCATAACTTGTGGTTTTGAGAGTGTTTTTTTTTCTTCTTCTAGATTTCATCCTGGATAACAATGATATTGATCCTCTTTGTCCTTGGAAACCATACCTCATCAATAAACACACATTCTTCAACCATGTGTTGCGTACTTGGCACCAATGTTTGGATGTAGATCTTGAAAGTAGTAATGTGGAAGATATGTACAAGATTTTCAGTACCCTTATTTCTGGCAGGCAAAGTTTTGTTAATATTGATCAGGTAAAGACATTTATATATTTCTCTCTGTAGAATCATTTTTTTCTTCTTTTTTTTTCTTTCTTTTATTTTTATTTTGTGAGGCAGATCGTATTAGTCAGAGAAGAACAGTGTCAGTGACTATTTTGCTGTGTCTCAAAGCCAGGTGGTGTAGTAAAGGTGTAACAAACTACATGGGTTGTTATAGTAGAAAAGAGCACATGAAGATGTCAAGTATTCCTCAGAGTGGAGTCCTAGTCAGAAATACTTGAGAATAGTCAGCTTTCACATGTACTCTCAGATCTCGAATAATCATTGTTGCCGTCCCCGGTGCTTATTAATTTTTCAGATTTTTTAATGGTTAAATAGGTGGTATTTGAAGTCAAGTTTAGATGTTTAGTTTATATCTGGCTTGGGTTGAGATTAGTTACGCTTTTCTGAGTGGGTTTTGTTTATGGAGTATGGTCATCACAGATCTTATTTGTATGTCTGTCATCACCATCATCATCATCATCATTAAAAAATCATTAAAAAATCTGAAAAATTGATAAGCACCGGGGACGGCAACAATGATTATTCGAGATCTGAGAGTACATGTGAAAGCTGACTATTCTCAAGTATTTCTGACTAGGACTCTATATATATATATATATTTAGTAGTTAAGCAAATCAAGACCACAAGTTCACATAGAAGACATTAGTCGAAAAGTATCAACATTAAGTGCAGTTTAATATAAAAAGGGGGGTAATAATATCAGTTTACAATTGTTTCACTACTCCATATAATGTTTCTGGATCAATCAATGGTAATATCGTTATTGATTTGGTGCAGAGAAAGATAATTAACATAGAATAATATTATGGAACAGCTCCTCAGAACTTAAAGTTAGATAATGAAAATATTAATATGTATAAAGTAGAAATAAAATAAAATAAAATAAGAGGGTTACATGTTCGTAAATAATCGTCGGATTAGCAGGTCCCTAGATGGGGTCCCTTGGCACTGGAAAATTCAAGTGTATGTTATAAAGAACCGCTACATATCTGTCGAGGCTGAAAGTAAACAATGCCGCCAAACGCACAAGATGGCTTCTTGTAGGGAAATTACCTTATTGTACAGAGATGGGTTTCAAGGGAGGCAACTCCTTGAATATCCAAAATGTGACAATGAGATATGTAACTAAGATAATGTCAAAGAGGTAGCTTATAGGTAAAGTTATAATGAGATATGTGACTAAGATAATGCAAGGGAGGTAACTTATAGGTGTTTACGTGGTGGACTAAATTTGTTTTAGTTTGTTAGTTATAGGGAGGAGCATGATTAACTGATAGGCTAAGTTGGGTCAAATATTCTGTTAGTGAAGGAGCTCGCTCTGCGGTGGTGGCAGTTGATCACTAACTCATTCCTGTCATTTATGGAGGGGGGGGGGCCTTGACAGAGTTATGTGATAGCCCTTGGTGAGACAGAGATCGCAACAATTTCTTCTCCCGTTAAACGCTGGAGATCTAGCCAAGTTAGTGAGTGTTCAATGTTGGCCAGTTTAAGGTTTTTAATGAGCCTAGCTAGAGAAGTAGAGCATCTATGGCCAGGGTCACGGAAGGAAAAAGAGTGCGTGTTATATTGAACCTTAAATGGGTTAGATGTAGAGCCAATATACGAGCTAGTAGATGAGGCCATTCTAACTGTGCACCTATCAGGGGTGACATCTAGGAAATTCACTACGTTATGATTAGGTTCGATGGTAATCGATAGACCATTATTTTTAAAGAATCTATGTAGTTGCTTTTTGAGCAAGTCAATGCTGCGATTCGTGCAGTTGTGGACTGCAAATAGGGCGTCGTCCCTATATAATCCACCTTGCAAAATTGGGAGCTCAGCACTAATGTTATGTAAGAGGTAGATTCCAACTAAGTCCGTGACTTGCGCAGAATCGCTAGAGCCCATCGTGATGTCAAAATTATCGGTTCTGTCTTTTCTTGTCCAGAACGAACCATTGAACTCAATAATGGTCTGCCTAGCCATAAGAATGATGTCAATCTCTTTATAAGTTATGTCTGACTTAGTGCGAGCTAAGGTTAAGCAGTGCCAGGGATATGGAAGCGTAGTAACTGTCAATGTCGAATTGGAGAAACCTCATCGAGTCAATGGACCCAAGATCTGAGAACCATCTAATGACCTGGCCGGTGTTAGACCACAGTTTATAGGTTATACCGTCTTGCATTCCAGGGATGATTCTATCGAGAATTCAGCTTCGACAGATATGTAGCGGTTCTTTATAACATACACTTGAATTTTCCAGTGCCAAGGGACCTGCTAATCCGACGATTATTTACGGACATGTAACCCTCTTATTTTATTTTATTTTATTTCTACTTTATACATATTAATATTTTCATTATCTAACTTTTAAGTTCTGAGGAATTGCTCCATAATATTATTTTATGTTAATTATCTTTCTCTGCACCAAATCAATAACGATATTACCATCAATTGATCCAGAAACATTATATGGAGTAGTGAAACAATTGTAAACTGATATTATTACCCCCTTTTTTATATTAAACTGCACTTAATGTTGATACTTTTCCACTAATGTCTTCTATGTGAGCTTGTGGTCTTGATTTGCTTAACTACTGAATATTTCCAGCTCTGTACACCTAACCTCCGCATGAACCCAGTTTGCCAACTGTTTTCCACTGCATATTGCACATCGAGCACCCACCTCTAAGCTTTGGCTTCTAATACTTTCGCCAATCTCTCCAAGATTGGTTTACTCTTGAACTGTCTATATATATATATATATATATATATATATATATATCACCATCACCGTTTAACATCCACACTGGCATGGGTTAGACAGGTTAGGTCAGGTGACCATGTCTTGCTGTTTCTAACTTGGTTTCTATAGCTGGATGCCCTTTCTAATGTCAACCTCTTTACACTGTGTACTAGGTCCTTTTTATCATGACAACTACACAACCACTTTATGTATATAAGCAGTAGCGCTAACAGTATAATTCATAATAGAGGTGTATTTGAAGGCATATACAATATGTTTATGTATAATAAACATATATATGTCTTGTATGGGTGATCTTAAGCAGTGATCTTATCACAACTATCTCAGTGTCTTTGTGAGAATGCTATGCTAGTGTTACTGCTAATTAATTCTAGACAGTGAAGCTCGCGCTATATGCAAATGAGTATCTCCAACGTGTTTTATATGCAAAAAGTATATAAACAACAGTTTATTCTAATCTCAGTACCAAGTGGGTAGACATCACTGATGTTAAATAAAAAAAATTTGAAACACAAGTGTCTAGAATTCTCACACGGTTACTGATCACATTATACATAAACATATCGCATGTACCTTCATACACACCTCTGTTAATGTATATACATATTTGTTTGTGTGTGTGTGTGTGTATATATGTGTGTGTGTATGTATGCATATATAATTACACAGAGATATACAGAAATCGCAAGAAATACACATAAGAATGAATGCCTATTGGATGAGGTGAACATAGTGCATCTTAATTAAGACATTATTTGAAGTTAATGAGTAAATTGTAATCAATACCACAATAGAGGAAATTTCCTTTTAATATTTACTGATTATTGACCTTTTTTTTATTACATTCATAACAAGCTAATAATGATAGTCATCTGTCAGATTGATTATTCAGTTCATGATTGTAAGGCAATGAGTTTGATTTATATATTTCATGTAAAGTGGTAATGCTGGTGTCACAATAAAATGTACCTAGTACTCTCTGTAAAGTGGTAGTGTTGATGTCACAATAAAATCTACCTAGTACACTCTAAAGTTGTAGTACTGGTATTACAATAAAATGCACCCTGTACACTATGTAAAGTGGTAAATACTGGTGCCATGATAAAATGCACTCAGTACACTCTGTAAAGTGATAGTGCAGATGTCTCAATAAAATTTGTCCATAAGTTCATGGGTGGTGTGGTGGTGGCAGCACTATATTATTTATTATTTTTATGTTTCTGTTGCAGCTTTTGATGCAGAACTGTATGGACCTGACTTTGTGCATGTTGTCTCTTCTGCAAGCAGAAACAACTGCATCAATTAAACATTTGCTGCAAGCTATGGTAAACCTTCATGATGCAAGTCAATTCCAGTTGTTGCAAATCATTTCACAACTGTGCCTTCCACAAGGTAAGCCAACCCATTTCTCTCTCTCTCTCTCTCTCTCTCTCTCTTTCTCTCTCTCTCTCTCTCTCTCTCTCTCTCTCTCTCTCTCTCTCTCTCTCTCTCTCTCTCTCTAAAAACGACAGACAGTCTACCTAGAAACTTTCTTTAAAATTTTAATTCTGTGAAAACACTAAACATATTTCAATAGCCCAGTTTCATCATGATGCAAGACTTAGGTGATTGCAGAATTAGTTCTATAAGATGACAGGATTACAGCGATCACAGAGAATAGAGGACAGATTTGGTTCAAGGATGGATTCCAATTCAGTGTTATTGTAAGAGCAAACCATCCCCGTAATCCTGTTATCTTATATAACTAATTCTGCAATCAGTTTGGCCTTCTGTTGTTTTTAATGAATAATTAACTCTGTTCCAACACAGCCATGTGATACCACGTCTGCGATGGGTGATTTGCATAACGTTGAGTGCATCATCATTTACTAACCGGAGTCACCAGTACTACCCATTGGTAAACAACATAACATAAATGGTGTATATATATATATGTGTGTGTGTGTGCATAGAACAATGAAAAAAAGACAGAAATCAAATGTAGGTAGTTAATTAGTTCATTGTTTTACAATTGTTTCAGAGGTTCGATTGATCGTGGAAGATCGATGTATTGGCTAGCATGGTAGTGGTTAAGCCACTACACATTTCTAGTCTCAAAATTCTTGTTCAATTGGCCACCTTCTTCAGAAACATTAAACTGTGATTATATTTGCTGCATATAAAGAGGTGGAGGCATGTAATTTGTGTCCCAATGATTGCTGTAATAGGAGAGAGGGGGATGTGTGAGATAAGAGTAGTAGACATAGAAAGTATATAAGGGTGTGTAAAGAAAAATAGATAATAAAAATAATAACAAGAAGAAGAAGAATCGTGGTTGTAATTCTTGTACTTATAATAATAATAGCAGTAATGATAGTAGATAGGATATGGGTATTGTGAAATGGGCTACTTGAAAAGGACTCCAACGACCAGATTCAGTTGTCATTTGGCCATATCATTGACACAGAACAAGAACTGATTGCCAGAGTGTTTCCAAACATTCAGATCAGACAATGTGATCCAAAATGTCTCTGGGAACGAGCAATCTTAGCGCCGAAAAATATTGCTGTAAAAGAAATCAACAGAAGGCTGCTGGTCATGTTACCGGGATAGAAAAGGTGCTACAAACCAGTTGACACAACCACTTCCCAAGACCAGGTTGTAAACTACCCAACTGAAATATGATGCCCAATGTCCTAGAAGCTGCAATCACTGTCAGGAAAATTTGCTGGTGACAATTGTTTCATTCCCAGAATAACTCTGAAGCCAACTGATTTGCCATTTGAATTTCAAAGACTTCAATTTCCTATCAGACTCAGTTTTGCCATGACCATCAATAAATCTTAGGGGCAATCATTGAAAGTCGTTAGGTTGAACCTGGCAGATCCTGTCTTTGGCACTACAAAGGTTGGGAACCCTGATTGTCTCTTCAGTGTAGCACCACAGGGCAAAACCAAGAATGTTGTATATCTAGAGTCTTTGGAATGAGCAATATCGTAATTCCTGATTCAATGACAATAGATCCTAATTCATTAATCATATAGTTTGTAAGGAATTCTGAAGTTGCAACTTTACTGCATAATGTTACTTTGGAAGAATATGCAGGCATTTCAGGGTACCTATGCTGTATAAAGTAATATAAGTGAGATCTTTTATAGGAGCTAGCTAGGTCTGTTTAAAATAGCAGCCAAATTTATGTATGAAGCAAATGGAAAGGTTCTATGTGATACCTCGAAAGCAAATGCTTCACTCATTCATATACCAATGCTAAATTTATTTTTTTATTTTATTTTATTTATGGTTTTCAAACTAGCCTTCACATGTTAAATTTCAGAAGTTCTGATTGTGCCCCCAAAAAAGATAAATATAAAATCTAAATGTATTTTTTTACCATGCCCTTTTTCACTGACAACATACCTAATGATCCATCTATGGCTGAAGCGTTATGTATGTTGACTGGACAAAACTAATAATGTTTATCTATATGAATCGCTTTGAACAAACGACAATGAATATTCTGCTATAATTCCTACTTTAGTTAAAATTCAGCAATCGTATTTCATTGGTCAAATATTTTGTAATATGTGCCAAAATATATTGTAACTTTGATAAGATACCTGGGATTCACTGGGTATCTCTGCTAGTATATAAATATATATATATATATATATATATATGTGTGTGTGTACATTAAATATGGATTGAGAGGGACGAGGGTGTGTGGTTACTGATAACAAGTGTTAGAAAAAATAACACAAACAAGAGATAGACATTTTCCCTTCATCAGTTGTCTGCTATTGGTCACAGATGTTTCAGCTCATTATACACAATACATCTATCCGTAGCGCACCCATAACTTATCAACAAGTTATGAGGGAAAAAAAGACGAAAAAGAGGCGATATCAGAGAGAGAGAAAGAAGAAAGAGGAAAAAAAAACATACTGATAGAAGGGGAAACACAGGACAATGGCACATGTAAGTAAGTAACCCAGGAGAGAGAGAGGTCGAAGTTAAAAAAAAGCAGTTGGGTTTAAGCCCAGGGGGCCTTATTAACAGCGAGAGAACACGTCTGTTGTTGATGAGAGGGGGAGAAAGGGAGGAGGAGAGAAAAGAGTTAATCCAAGAAGGTGGTCTGACCAGGAATAACAAAAACAAGCGAGATCGATAGAGAGGATGGAGCAGAGGTCAGAGCAATAAATATGGATTGAGAAAGACAAGGCTGCGTGGTTACTTATAACGAGTGTTAGAAAAGAGAACACAATATGTATATTCTTGTTCTTTTTCTTCTTATTATTATTATTCTCCTCTCTCACCTTCTTCACTTATTCCTGTAGTGAAGAAAGTCATGCAAGCATGAAAAAAACACATAAAATGATGGTGACAATGATATATATATATGCACACACACACATATGATCATCATCATCATTGTCATTTTAACATCCACTTTTCTTTCTAGCAAGGAATGCATAGGTCCATATAGTCAGGATTGCCTTTGACTCACATGGATTCACGTGTCTGTTTAACATGCCACTCAGTGATGACACGTAATATAGACTCATTCAAGCTGAGCACCTAGCCTCTCTCAGTTGGAAGACCGACCTGTGTAGTGAAAAGCCACATCCTACACGAGGTACCTCTGGTGTAGCTATCATACGATAGTCTAGCAAAACAGGTCGGATCTAGAGGAGTAAGCCTTGGTAAAAATCCTCCTCGTCTCATTGTAAGCAATAGCTCATGCAACAATTATCAGTTTAATTAGATGACCTCGGCATTGTGAACACCTGTGGCTTCGCAGAGGATCAACTATTAATTTGACAATGAATTGACACAACTGCTCCAGTTAGTGGAGAAATCTATGTGTATGCAGGTGTGGTAAGTCACATATATTCTAACCATTAGAAAAAAAGCAAAATGAATGCTTCACCTTCAAAAGAGTAGTGACTCATGAAGAGGATAATTAAGGATGGTTTTCTGAAGAGAATCGGAAAGAAAGTACAGTTAAATAAGGTACTCAATATGTTAGAGAAGAAGCATATATATTTTATATAGAAATGACTTCTACACAACTAGAACTTTCATACAAATGCTATAATTTAGAATTGGTAGAGTAGTGGACAAAATCATCATCATGAACGTCACTTAATATCTATTCTCTGTTACTAATCCACTCTCTGCTATTTAATCTGAGCTACTGCCCTTTCGGATGAGCCAGGGACCACATCTTATATTCATTTCCACAGTTTACAGGCTGCATTTTATCATGGCACCAACACTAGGGAAGTTGTCATGTCTTTGACATAACTAAAGAGTTGTCTTGTCTTTTTGTTTCGCAAATCTCGTTTGATTGGATGACATTCCTATCACCAACCACTTTACAAAGTGTACTGGGTATGTTTTATCATAGCACCAACACTAGAAACGTTGTCATGTCTTTGACATAACTAAAGAATCTTCTCGACTCTTTGTTTGGTATGTTTACTTTGGTGATCTTACAATATTTTAATTTCCTTTCAGTCTTCTGAGTTCAATTTTCACCAAAGTTCACTTAAAACTACACATATATATAAAAAATTGACATAAAACGATGATGATGATATGTGATTTGTGTAAATGTATATAAATGTGCATCTAGGTCTGTGTGCATCTAGATCTTGATAAACTATGTCAGTCTTAAGTTCTAAGATGTCCATATGTTCATACTGGAGTCTTGCACAGAGTCAAAGCATCAATCATTGGTTAATGAAATGAGGTTTCGGGTCATCTAATGCCACTATCATCTGCTCTGTTTCATGACCTTGATTTTTATCATTCTAAAGCAAAAAAGCTTTCTGGAACTGGCGCCTAGCCAGTGTGAAGGTATGTGACCTTGTGGTTAGAATGTTGTTCATCTTTTTATTTTGCTTCCTTTTTCAGGTCCAAAATACCTATTAAAACTGCAACAAGAAGTAACTGCCATTAGAGTATTAATAACTATTGACAAAACTGGTGATGACCTCTCCAAGCTGGACACGACGCTCAAGATGAACACTACCAAACGATACCTCTCCGAACTAAAAGATGACAATCAAGTGTTCAATTCCAGTTTACGCTGCCGTGAATTAGATTGTGTACGCGCCTATTATTATGTCGGTGTGCTACGATATCTCTTTGATAAACAGCAGAGCCTTGAATCTACAACCATTCCATCACAACAGTCAGCAGTGTCAAATATTCTCCGGGTCAAATCTCGAACTGATGAAGATAATAATCCTTACACACTGTTTGAAACGCCATTGCTTGAGTTTGAAAGCATGAAACAAACAAAAGATAACAGTCCGATGGAGGAAGTTGACAATAACAACAGCAACAACAATAATAACAACATTGCTGGCAGTGTCGGCGATGGCATCAACTCAAATCAAAATAACAAACAGAACTGTAACAGCCAGGAGTGTTGTTATGACAATAGGGCAAGAACAGACTTTCAACTAAATTTTCATAAATTTAGATACTTATCTAAATGTCTACTATGGGATATACAGGGCAAAAGATTTGCTTTGACAGAGAAATTAGGTTACATTCATAAAGCTATATCTCAGTTGCTTCTTGAACAGAAGCCCCAAAAGGAAAAGGCTGAGAATGGAAAGTTATGTGAGAAGAACGGTAATTCTAACAATGAAAATTTTCAGAAAACTGAAGACCTGCCTTCCCAGGAAAATGTGCGTCTTCAAACTCCTGATCTCATCCCTACTTGGCATGAGACCTCTATTCCTAGTCCCATACAGAGTGGAGCAAATAGTCCCACGGAAATTAAAGAGTTGCCTCTTCCCATTAATGAGATATTAGTTGACGAGCCACCATCCCATATAGCCACTCTAAGTCATTGCCTATCTCCATGTCAAGAGAATGAATCTTATAAGGCTGTAACAAAACCACGAAAGGTCCTGTGGAAAGATGAACTCCCAGCTAGCAATCATTTGTGTCCCCTTCACAGGAAGTATGTCAATGTTCCCGATGCCTGGTATGAGTATACTGTAGATGAAAAATACACAAAGCCATATATTACAATGGCAATACTACAAGATGAACAGGAGTTGGTGATGTCAGAGCTGAAACAAGGTCCTGAAAACCCAACACAGGTAAGAAACTAAACAGTCCAAATGTTTATATATTGTTATTGTTATTTAACCCCAAGATAGTCATGATCTGACAGACCTGTATTGAAAGGTATGCCAACACATTTGATGTATATGTTTACAGCTATAGAACTATGTGTATATATATATACATACATACACACTCATATATATATTTATAGTTACAATTTGCTTACAGACCAAAGAATTTAAGTGTTCAAAGTATTTAATTACTGTCAATTGTTTCTTCCCACAGTGACATACCACATGTACCAAATCATTTTATTTAACAATTTGTCATTAGTGAGTATAGATTATGAGTGTCACCAGAGTTCAATTGAAATACCAATAGAAGTCTCAGGAAAAAATAGAACAGATAATATATATAAATAAAATGATTTGCTACATGTGGCATATCACTGTGGGAAGAAACACTTATCAGTTATTAAATGCCTTGAACTTTTAAATTCTTTGGTTTGTAAGCAAATTGTAACTAGATAATGGTTCTGCTTGACCCTATCATTGCATTGGGCTAACAGACACCTAGTAAATGAGTAAAATTTAATCTTGATATTACTATTATATACATATGTACATGCACACACATTTAATAAAGGGCATAGAACCTGACTTTCAATCTATCTATCATGTTGTAATTGTTTGTTTTTATATTTTTTACACGACTGTATGTAAAATCCCCGGCATGTTTTTGTATTGTCCCCTTTTCTTGTGCGCCCTTGTGGCTAATAAAGAAATATATCTATCATGATTTCATATAAATGAAACAGTTCTAGTCCTGTAAAAGTAATTGTGTACCTTTTTTAACTCTGGGAACCTCCCAATACCCATCTGAAATCCTCCCTTTATATATATATTTTTTTTCCATTGTCTTTGTCCTGTGCACTCCCTATTTTGAATTTATATTCTAAAGACTTAGCCAGGTGGGCTTTTTTTTTAAACTATCATATAATAGACATCACACCACCCGGTCTGTTTTCCCCTATTCTCCCTTACCTTTTCTGTCTGCACATTGGACAACAGTCCTTATTCTCTTTTGTTTTACTATTTCTCCCCTTTCTATATTTTTCTCCTTTGGCTAAGCCCTTGTGCACTCTATATTTGTGTATTTGCCTAAAGGCATAACTTGTCTCTACCTGTTTTGTTATGTCATTGGAATGAACGGTGCCAACCTTAATACAGCAAGACCGTGATGATTTCCAGAGGTTGACTGGAGGAGATGTGATTGTCTTTGTCCTCCTTCTTCTTCACCCACTTATTTCTGAGAGGGTCATGGGGGAAGAGTCCTCAAACACTCCTTCCAGTGTGTCCTGTCAGAAACAACTGTTTCCAACTGATCCAACAAATCCCCAAGCGAGACCAGCCAAGCTCATGGATGTTATCCAACCATCTTGCTCAGGCTCTACCCCTTGGTCCCCTGCCTGTTGGGTTTGCCCATAAAATCTGTCTAGTGATTCTTTCTTAATCACATGCCCATAGTACCGGAGCTGTTGTGTCTCAATTCGGAGAAGTTGCAGCTCTACCTGGAGCAACTCTCTAATCTCTTAACTTCGCACTCTATTGAGTCCAAAGACCCTTCAGAGAAAACCCATTTCAGTCACTTGTATTCACAATCGTATTGTTTTGGTCATTACCCAAGATTCATGACCATAAGTAAGGGTTGACATGAATATCGAATTGAAGATAACCAGTTAATACCATTTATCAAACAACTAGAATATTTCTCAATAAAACTAAAAATGAAATTTACAGCTTTCACATATGTAGGTTTAGCTAGCCTCCTATAAGATTGCATCTTATAGGAAGTTTCTTGTGTGTTTTGATTATATGGGGCCTGGACCTATTTTGAAAAGAGTGGGGTGGGTGGAAGGAAATGATTATCAGATTGAACTTAGGGAACAATGTTTCCTTTGGTCTTTCCACTGCTGATACTATCTGTTAGTCACATCTCCAAGCAGAAGGAGCAGCATAAAATAAGGCATTTTACTCAAATATTCAACATGCTACCTGATTCAGGAATCAAATCTATGACCATATGATCATGAGTCCAACACTCTAACCACTAAGCCACACTCCTTCACCGTTGAAACCAAAAAGATTATCTATGTCAGCATAGCATAGGCATCCCTCAATCTCAGGAGACTATAGAGTTGTGCACTGATCTTCTGTGTACAAAGCCTAGATAGATAGTTATGGGGAACAGAGTGTTACCTATGTAGTAGGTCCCCATTTTCCATGTCAATGAAATAATCTAATAAAAAGGCAAGTGCTGATAAGCATGGGTCCAATGCCATCTCAGATGTTGCCAGGACATTACTGATTACTGCCTCAGTGACTCCATCTCTATATTTTTCTTCAGGGTTGACTCTTGAAGTTTTTCCCCTGAGTGCGTATAGCTGCAAGGCAGTGGAGGTTTTAAATCAGCGTTTTCTATCACTTACATGACTACCTGCTTAGGTTGAGGGGCTCTAGCTGCCCAAAGCTTCTGGTTTTAAAGTGCTAGTGACCTGACTTTCACCCCTTCTGTTAGTACATAGAGTTAAAGGCTCTATGTACTTTTATATACTTAGATAATCTCTTCAGCAGTCTTGTTCTGTTTTGCCCAGCACCAAAGCATAAATGTTGTATCACTAAACCTTACTTCTCCTCCTCCTTCACATTAGCTCTTTACGTTTCTTAACCTCCAAACCTAGTAACCCTCTAAAATAGTTGTTAGTTAGGTATCACTTATATCTGGAGAAACCCTATAAAATCCTCAAAATTGTTAGCCATTCTAATTTTCACGCTTTCTCTCACTCCATATCTCATCTTCCTCTCTCTTCCCTCTTTTTTACTTCTGAATCTTGTCCTCCTCTTTTTTTTAAAGATATATACAGGTGTGGTGTGGGTTTGTATACACTTTATACAGACTGCTTCGCTCAAACATTTTCACCTTATATTTTGTTGATAAACATAATCAGCATAATATTATATCTTTATTATAACATGACCAATTTGGCTTTAGACAGGATCCACTCCCACGGTATTGTCTGAAAAAGTTTAAATCAGCCAGGAGTTATCTTCCTTACTTACTTTCATGGCCTAACATTTCTAAATGGAGTTTCAATTGATTTGATTTTTTTTTTTTCCCCCATTTGCCATTTTCAGACAGTGGGACTCTATTTGTGTGTATATATACTTTATGGACAATACTCCCCTCGGCCATTTTCACTTTACACTTTGTTGAAAAACATAATCATCCTCTTTTTATTTTGTCCCCCAGATTCTTTTCCCTCGTCCACTGTCTTCCGCTCAACTACTACTGGCAGTGATTTGGAACTGTGAAGGCTTTGACCATCTGCAAAAGATGCAGCTTATTGATGAAACCATTTCTTGGGCAATGAAGTACTCTTTAACCAGTGCACAACAGAAGATCTTCCACAATTTAAAAGAGCAGATGAAAATATGACCAGGACATATATTATCTGTTCCTCCGATGTAAGAATGGTTATGTCAGCCACTCTAGAATCTGGAAACATAACAAAATGAAAGTTTAAAAAAAAAATAATAGTCTAAGGACCTGCCTAGAAAATTCTAGGCCATTCCAAAAAAAATCATTGAAAAAAAATCTAAAAAATACAGTAAAGAAACAAAATTCAAAGTTACATCCCTGTTCTTCGAAGACTAAAGTATTGTAATATATTCTGTGAATAAATTCTGGTGGTTTGAAAGTCTGCTTTTTTTTTTCTTTTTTTTTTTTAATTAAATTTCAAGTAAACATATTTTTCTCTGTGTTTTGTTCACTTTCAGATTTCTGGTATAAGAGAAAAGATGAATTGGTGGAATTCAGTTCTTATTCCAGATAGATTGTGTGTGTGTGTGTCTATATTCATTTACTGGTTTTGGTCATTAGACTGGCAATGCTGGGGCACCATCTTGACATAGTCTTATCATATGGAGGCACATGGCTTAGTGGTTAGAGCATTGGTCTTGCAATCGAAAGGTTGTGAGTTCAATTCTCAGACCGGGTGATGTGTTGTTTCCTTGAGCAAGACACTTTATTTCACATTGCTCCAGTTTACTCAGCTGTAGAAATGAGATGATAGGGACTGGGGTCCATATCATTCCACTGCAAAGTGGTCGTGGAGGTGCCACGGCAAAAAAGCACCCAGCACTCACTGTAAATGAGGTTGGTGTTAGGAAGGGCATCCAGCTGTAGAAATCAAGTTAGAATCAGTTCCCGTCCCACCCTTGCAAGCAGGGAAAAGTGGACGTAAAAGGAAATGATGATGAATGATGAAAAAGCACCAAGTTATGAGCAAGATGGTCACCTGATCTGACTTGTCTCACAACGGGACAACTCATCTAACCCATGCTAGTGTGGAAAAATGGAAAATGGATGTTAAATAGTGATGATGATGAGTACATGATGGTGTATATAATCTGCACACTTTACACCAACGGATGTATTTTAAACAAAAAAACCTGAGGTAATTTCAGCTTGTAAACAAACCATATAAAACTTTCCTATATTGTAGCGTAATGGATAAGACAAGTCTACATTAACACCTGGGTTTAATTAATTGGCAATAGCACTAAGGCAGCATTTCAGTTGTATAAAACAGAGAAAAATATTTTTTTTTGTCACGAAAAACTATTGTTTCTTTGATAACGAGTCTACCATATGTTTATAGTATATAAACATATAGTATATGCTTTCATGAGCATCTTCTACAAATGTTCATCGCACAAAAACTATACAGACTCTAATCTATTTCCATGTCAGTACTGGTTGAAAGATTAAAAAATCCTGAAACAGCACTGTTTGGCATTCTAGACTAATACTGACATTCTGTGAGGTGTTCACAGAACAAAAAAGAGAAAAATAATATTTTCATTACAAAAAAATATTTTTCTTTGGTAGTGAGGCTACCATGTTTATTATATATAAACATTTAGTATATGCTCTCATATATATGTGTGTGTGTATTTATATGTGCGTGTGTGTATGCATGGGTGTGAGAGTTAGACTCTCACAGTTGACATGGAACAAAGAATTTGAGCACAAGTGCTTCAGACTGTTGCAACACATGCCATACATGGATCACAAAACAAAAAGCTTTGTCAGGCAGCAAGTTAAAAAGTATTCTGGCAGTCCCTATCATCTCATTTCTACAGCTGAGTAAACTGGAGCAATGTGAAATAAAGGAAACAACACATCACCCGGTCTGAGAATTGAACTCACAACCTTTCGATTGCAAGGCCAATGCTCTAACCACTAAGCGCTTTTTACAATGTCAATATCAGTATTTTGGCCTGTCCTCATGAGAGATGTAGAGGAGGGTGGGAGGGGTGGAGGCATACTGTATATATGCTTCAGCTTCGGTCTGTACCCGTAGGAAGTCAGGTCTTCTGAGTAATGCCAGAGGTCAGCTTTTATCCTCTTGTCCCAAGTCTTCCTGAGTCTCCCCACTACATGGCTTCCATCAACTCTGAGCGTTCTGCACCTTTTTATGCAACTGTCATGCTTCATACGCATTACATGTCCATACCAACATAATCTCCTCTCTTGCGCAGAGCATTTAATTCCTCTTATGCCTAGTTTCTCTCTCAGTTCGTTTATGCTTTGCCGTTTACATATATTACTATTACACATCCATCAGAGCATGCAAGCTTCATTTCTTTCCAATATATGCAAAGTCTCACTAATATTATATATATATATATGTGTGTGTGATACAACATACACAAACATATACACACGCCCACATACACAGAATTTACAGAAAAAACTAAAACCTCACAGACTTCCCTTTACAAGACAGACTGAAGCCACGCACATCTACCAATTTCTTCCCTTCGACACATTCACAACCACACCACCTCCACTCTGGCCTCCCAGGCCAGACATTTACCCACACCACCCCCATTACTTTTTTTATTAAGGGTGGAAAAATAGTTAATAAATGAAACAAAGCAGGAGGCAATTTGACATTATATTAGGTTCACGCTTGAAGGAAGTTTCAACGTTTTGGACAGGAGTCCTTCAGGAAAGTTGAAATAAGGAGAGAACAGATAGACGTAAGAGTAGTTGGAGAATGTAATGGAAGGAAATTTTTTTTAAAAAAGTAACCTCAGTGACACCCTTCCTCACACGACACACCCATTGCCTCTCACCCCTCCCACCCACCATGTCACCATACCCCCAACTTCCCTCTCTCCAGACTTGAACGTTCCATCTTCAATAGAGGTCTGCACTTTGTACCTTACAGCAAGAGTTCCACATTTGAGTGGATATTGAACAGTTTCTGCAGTGCACTTCCATGGCACACCACCAGCAGACTGTCCTGCTGCTCTTCTACTGTGTCCCCTCCAACCTCTGGAACCTCTTCGTCCATGGCTCTCTTCCTATGCCTATGTTGGACAGACAGGATGGCTGAACACCTCCGTACATATGGCTCAGCTCCCAGCCATCAGTTACTTGACACATTCACTCCACCGGTCACTCTGCCTGCAACTTTTCCGTCTGCGGTCTTAATACAGAATCACAATTTTCCTTCTCCAGACCAGGACGCAATTTTACAGTTAAATTAGGTTCACTCCTGGTGGAAGTGGAGGAGGTTTCAACGTTCACCAGAAATCCTTCACGAAAGTTCGGATGAGAAAACAGATAGACACCACCATACACTAATCTATTAACTGACCCACTACCCCTACTAACACCACTAACCCCCCCCCCCACCTCACAGACCTCCACCTCCGCCTTAATCCAAACTTCCTTGGCCTTAATGTACCATTCTTACCATTGCTCTCCTCAATTACTGGGATTACACATAGACATACCCATACATAAACACTTCCTCCCTCTCAGATATATACATAATTTATTTCTGCCACTGACTGAACACACGTGGTAACATACACTCTCACACACATACCAAATTACACACCAACAAACAATAGAAATATCACATACACACACATGTACACACTCACACAAAAAAATCACCCACACACACCTGTCTGTAGACACACACATTCAACCCACACGTGATAATACACATGCAATCAGACACACTCACATACATAGAATTTACAGAAAAAGCCCTACACACAAACTCACATGTACACACACATATGTAAAACCTCACAGACTTCACTTTACAGCACACAGACTGAAGCCAATGCACATCTACCAATTTCTTCCATTCACCTCCTTGCAAGCCATACCATGCAAGCGATTGCATGAGTTATTTACTTTAGCGACTGGCCAGCATATGCCTGGAAAGACTTCACACGGTATATATTATATGAGTGACGATGATTGTACCGCCTTCCTTAAATTTAAAGGAAGTTGCACCAATATAGCTATATTTTTATCTAGACAATGGGCAAAAATTATGATTTTTACAGTTGCAGTTATTTCCGTTACTATTCAAAGTTCTCTCCCTGTATCTGTGTCCTTAGGTTTATCTCATCTCTGTTAATGGTCACTGTAGTGAGCACGATATAAATCTTTATGTAACTTTATGTAACATTTAATATCTGATTTAACCTGACTCTATTGTTTGGGGTTTGAATACCCCCATTATTTCGATTACCATTAACTGTGTGTGTGTGCTAGTGTTAATATCTATGGTTTGTTTGTTTCTATGCGATGGTGTGTAATTATCATTATATATATTCGTGTACTTAATTTTATCCTGGTAACCTGCTCTAGTTAATGCCTTATTACTTCTTGACAAAAACTCTTACACGCTTTACCATACACAAATGCTTCTATATCTAAAAGGAGTGACCTCTGTACCACAGAGATTCTCCATTTCATAAACAATAGAAATTTTTAGATCTTGTCTGCCCAAAATCAGCAAGACTTTTCATAGGGTATTTAGTTAAATAGGCTATGAAATAAGTAATTCAAAATTTCTTTAATATATAGTTACATTATCACTTCAGCATCTACGAATAAATATCTAAAATCTGAAATCTAGCATAAAAGAGAAAAAAAAAAAGACTAACAGTTGATACATGTTGTCCTTTGAACTAATTGACTAAAAACAGCAACTCATATAATGTGTGAAGTCTTTTATAGGCATATGCTGGCTAGTTGCTGGAGAAAATAATTCATGTGACCACTTGCATAACAACTTATGGATTTTATAGAAAAGCCATACATCTTCAAAATCCGTATATTAAAATAAATAGGGATGGACTAATGTATTTGTTTATTATTATAATAAAACTCCATATATACATAAACTGTTGAGTGCTTGACATCTGTTATTTGAATAAATATATATGGAAAGTGATATAAGACTAATCAATTCAAAATATACTGTAAGATAAAGGTAAAGAAAAAGTATCTGGTAATCTTTGTTTTGTTGTTTCTTTCGTCCTAATATTTCGGGACTTGCAGAAAAAAAAATGTTTCGTTTTTTTTCTGTTCAGAATTAGACTTAGATTTAAATTTCTTAAACCACTTTTAAGTGTTGTTTAATATACATATGTACTATATCGATATGATGATATTTATAAATTTGGCCCTGAACTAAGGCAAAACTTTCAATATTTGAGCTAATATGTCGCTTACCACAGTCTCTTTCTTATATTGTTACAATCTTCAGTTATCATCAACTTTTCTACAGATCTTAATTTGTTTGTTCATTTATTTTGGCATGCCAACCAAACAAGCTTAATACACCTCTTCTCACCTTAAACATTGTTAATAAATTCTGTTACAACAAACCACAAATTGTCGTCAACATTATGTTATCAAGGTACTTGATCTCCCACATGTTTCTCACACGGTCAACTCTATGTTGGCTGCTCACGAGTTGGAAGCAGCAACAATTTAATTATTTGCACACCAACAAAAAAGTACAAGATTGACAGATTTTTATTTCTAAATTCTATTATCATTACAATTTTGATATTCTTTTATAAAAGAATAGATATTTTGAATTAATTATGAGAAAAAAATATATCTTCATTCAGTTTTCTTTGATGTATCGATTTGAGAAAAAAATTGATTACTTAAACACATCTGTATGCTGATGACCTCGCACTCATAGCTGAATCTATGGTAGAACTAGAGAATAAATTCCAAACCTGGAAGCAGGGACTAGAGAGAAAGGGCCTCAAAGTCAACATGACAAAGACTAAGGTCCTTGTAAGTAGACGAGAAAACAGAACCCAGATCCCCTCAGGGAAATGGCCTTGCTCAGTATGTAGGAAAGGTGTAGGTAGAAACTCCATTCTCTGCCCCAAATGCAAACAATGGGTACACAAGAGATGTAGCGGGATCTCAGGAAGCTTAATTAAGAATGTAGGATTCACATGCAGCAGCTGTGCTGAAACAGCAAGCAAACAGCCACAGGAAACAAGTACCACCAATCTCTGGGAGGGCCCTGTAGAAACAGTAGACAGCTTCTGCTACCTAGGTGACCGAATTAGCAACGGAGGTGGGTGCTCAGAAAGTACAATAACTAGGGTAAGAACGGGATGGAAGAAGTTTAGGGAACTACTACCACTGCTAGCTGCAAAAGGCTTCTCCCTCAGAATGAAAGGCAGACTGTATGATGCGTGTATCCGAACAGCGATGTTGCATGGTAGTGAGACCTGGGCGCTGAAGGTGGAAGACTTACGTAGATTAGAGAGAAACGAAGCCTGCATGCTCCGATGGATGTGTAACAGTAATATACGTGAACGACAAAGCATAAAGGAATTGAGAGAGAGACTGAGCATAAGAGGAATCAAATGCTGCGTGCAGGAGAGGCGGTTACGCTGGTATGGACATGTGATGCGTATGAAGGATGACAGCTGCATAAAAAGGTGCAGAGCACTAGAAGTTGATGGAAACCGCGGAGTGGGGAGACCCAAGATGACTTGGGATGAGGTGATAAAAGCCGACCTTACCCAACTACACCTCTCAAAGTCAATGACACACGACCGTGACTTCTGGCGTCACGCAGTAATACAGGGTACCCGACCTCCCATGGGTACATGCTGAAGCATATAAACAATATGCCCCCCCCCCCCCTCCACCGCAAGGTGGCCGTGGAGGTGCCACGGCAAAAAAGCACCCAGCCCACACTGTAAAGTGGACGTGTAGGCGCCACGAAAAAGCACCCAGCACTCACTGTAAATGAGGTTGGTGTTAGGAAGGGCATCCAGCTGTAGAAATCAAGCCAGATCAGTTCCTGTATGAGCAAGGCATGGTCAGCCGACCAGACACTGCCTACAACAGGACAACCCGTCTAACCCATGCTAGCGTGGAAGAACGGACGTAAAACGGTGATGATGATGATGATGATGATGACATCTATGTGTGTGTTATGTTGTCTTTGTTGATTGTATCATTGAAGTATCACCCATGAAGCTCCTTTTTTTTTTGCTGGTAGTTTGAGTTTATAATTAAAATTAAATGCTGACACCGTTTTTTTTTTTTATCACATTATAAGGCCATGCATACATGTTTACAAATATTTTTGTTTTTTGGTATTTCAGAATTTTATTCCATTGAGCTAAAAATGCAGTGACTTTTACTTTTGCCACATCATCCTAGAGATTTATTTATGCTTTATCTTCAAAAACACTTCTTTAAAAAACCTTGTACTTAGTATGTCAAAAATTATGTTGTTTTTAAAATAAATATCAATGAAATGATGTGTGTGAGAGAGAGTGAAAGTGTTGCATATGAGGCATCTACCTATGAAACAAGGTAAAAGGGTAAGGTCATCTGGTCTTTTCTCATCAATTCTGGACAATCTAGTTAGCTTCAGAATTTAAGAGATATTGACTGTTTATTAGGTTCATAATTATTAGGTATGACATGCGAAGCAACCTGAATTTAGGCAAGACAATCCATGAAGCTCAAGGCAACCTCACAAGAGCTGGTCTCATGATAAAATGTTCCCTGTACTGTAAAGTGGTTGATGTTAGGAAGAGCATCCAACCATAGTAACAATCCCCAAAATGGGACATACAAGCAAGATGTATTTGTCTGACACATATACAATTGTAGTAACACTGAATAAGAAATGATTTGGCCAGCATGGAAAACACATAAATATGATGTTGTCTTGAACAATTGTATTTTTTGTAAAATTATTCCATTTGATCCCCAAGGGATTTATTTATGCTTTATAATCTTTTATTTTCAAAAACACTTCTTTGAAAACCTTGTTCTTCCTATGTCAAAAATTAAGTTGTTTTTAAAATAAGTATTATTGAAATATTGAAAGTAAAAAATTTTTAAATCAAAAAGTAACTTAAAGCAATAAAGTATCAATAAATAGATTTAATGAAAATAGAGAATTCTTTAAAAAATCAAACTCCATTTACATATCTATCATGACCTTTGTTGATTGTGTATATACTCAGTAGCTATTTCCATATTTTTTTCAAAAGCTAATAGTTCTCTAAGTTTTGTTTCTTCAGATGAATCTTCACAAATAACTAAAAATTTGCTATTGTTTTTCCGTGCTCGCCCTCTCATTTGCACCAGAGTTACAATTGAAGTTGGTGGTTTCAATGTTATCACCAGAGAACACTTTGGTAGATCAACACCTTCTTCAGCCACAGAAGTTGCAATAATAATTTGGTGTTTACCTGCTTTTATTTCTTGAAATACCTTCTTCTGTGCATTTACCTTCATTCCATCACTACTACCAGCACCGTGACCAGTAACACTAACAACAGAAAGATGCTTATCTTTAATCAGTTGTGAAGTTCTCATCGCTTTACAAAGTTGAACAGCAATATTCCTTTTTTTCACCATAATTAATACAATATCCGATAAAATATTGGTATGATTAAGGAGTTCAGTAATAGTTTTTAGGAGATAGTTACACTGTGGTAAAATATTGCTATGAGAGTTCAGTTTGATTTTGTTCATTATAGATTGGATTTTATCACAAGGACCGATTTCATATGAATCTAACCTAGTTGAAGAATCAAAAATAGATGTTAGCTCTTCAATAATAGAAAAAGTTCCTATATCAAGAGCTTTTATAATAAGATCAACAATATTTTGGGTGTGATTAAGTAAAATTTTGCCTTTAGCACTAGTGTGGTTTACAGATTTCAAATTTTCCTGAATCTCATTCAGAAAGTTTACGTCAATTGGCGATGGTAATTCAGAACTTGAAAGATTCGAATTTTCTTCAAGAAGTTTCAAACATGCCAAAAGATATTTTTTAAATTCAGATATGATTTCTAATTCTTGATCTTCAAATGGTACAGTTCTGATATCCAAACAAGCAGAAGATTTATACTTCATCAGCTCTTTTATTTCATCTTTCACAATGTTAATTTTCGACTCACCCAAATTAGTTGTCAATGTTTGAAGCATAAGAATAGTTTTATTAGTGGTATCCTTCCCAGCAGGTGAGGCAGTTAGCCCTAATATTTGAGGACGACTTAACTTTTCTAAAGACTGGTGTTCTTCCTTCAGAAGTTTACTAAATGGATGGTCCTTGTCAGAATGGTGGACTTCATCAATAACCACAAGACTAAAATCCTTCCATCTGAAAACTTTGTCTTTCAATCGAAGATCACAGTATACTGTTAAAAGAAAGTGCAAAATAAAAAAATTAATTTTTTTTTTTAATCTAAAAACATAATACACTGCCAGGAAACAAACTCAAAACTTTATGATTGTGAGCCAAACACCCAAACACCTAAGCTATATGCCTTCACAAACTAAGATAGTAACTACTTAATAGAGTTACATAATATTTTAAAACAACTACACAATGTCTTAACACAGCTATAATGACATTTAGATCTCCCCCACTCCCATTACCAAAATGCTGCCAGTCACCCCACCCTCTCTTCAAAGCTCAACACCTGCTCTCATTTTCTCTCCTTTCCTATAAATTGCAAAAATATAGTGCTGGTGCCATGATAAAGTGAACCTAGTCATCATGGTAAAATGGCTGGTATTACAAAGGGCATCCCAGCCATAGAAACCATGCCAAGCTAGAACATGTGAGAAAGACAGTCATCTGTCCTGTCTAACCTTGGAATATGATAATGCATGCAACCCATGCCAACATGGAAAACATGGAAAATGGTGATGACGAATGTACTTATTTCCTACAGAAAACCATTTATTTGCTTCATCATTCAGCTGACTTAATAAAACCAGTTTTAATTTATGTAATGGGAACAGAAAAGGAAGAAAAAATAGTAAAAGAGAAAAAGAAAAAGAAAGCAACAAAAGAAAGGGAGAGGGGTACTTCAGCCATGCTCCACAAACAAAACGGCAAAAGCGTTATCGCTGTGAATGACCAGAGACACCAGGTACAACAGCCACTCCACTCATAGGACTCCCTCTTCAAGCAGGCTTCCATCTTTCTAACTTTATGGAGGAAATCAGCTGTGCAGGGATCTGTCCAGAGATCTCAATGGAGACTGGTGCAAAGAGCCTAGTATTTGGTTATCTCCTCTATATTGCAGGCAGTGGAGCCTGGGTTTGTGGCTGAAGAGACAAGGCTGGAGGCAAAGAATGAGTCACTGCATGAAACGTCCTGAATTAAAGATTTGCCCCCTTGAAAAGGAAGAGGGTTCTGTGTCATTCCAATGCAGGTGTACTCCTCATCAAGAAGAGCACCAGATGATGAGGAAGGCATCAAATGGAGCTAAGCACCACTGTTTGGTTGTAAGGCAGAGCATAGGCAGGGAAGACAGTGTTTGTCCAAGGAAGACTTGATCTGCCCAAAGGCGGTCTTGCATTTGATAGATTATGTATATCTTGCCTCACCATAGATTATGTATATCAACTCGAACGTGGATGGATTAATCTCATGTCCGAGGAGCTTTAGAGCTGGGATGATTACCAATTCAGTAGAGCCACCAATGGTCATGGCATACTGGTACAAGATGTTGAAGAGCGACCGAGTAGAGCAGGCAATGTCATCGATGGCCAGCAGGGCAAGTGGGTCTCACTGCTAGACACCCGTAGCCAAAGTGATCTTGTTGTTAGTGGCCATGAGTATGCTGGGTGCCCCATACGGGAGGTGTCATTGAGGGAATATTGAGAGGGCTCGTCTAAGACATATCTCTAAGTAGTGATCCCACCTAATTCTGTTGAAAGCGTTTCTCATGTCCAAAGCAGTCAGGCGGGCTGAGAAGAAAATATTGTGGGAATTGCAGGGCAGGTTGGTGCAGAGAAGACAGATGGTGAGAGTAATGATTGACACCATTATGTGGCCAGGTCATAGGCCATCCACTCTGCCACTGTTGCTCTCTGGGAAGGATCTCAGGGCATCTGTTATGTTCTCACATGATGTGGTCAAGGAAATGTTACTAGCCAGGGATTTGACATCCCTGATGGAGGCTGGTGTGGGCCTGAGTATCGTATCGCTTGAGGCCAGCACACATACCACAGCTGAAACATTAGTTTGAGATTGATTCATGCAATAGGAAGTGGACTGTATGCGCTGAGTCAGCACTGGGGGGCAGCTTGAGAGAGCCAAGAGGATCGCAGAAGGAAGTGATATTGCCCTTGAGCCACAAAGTCAGGGAGGAGCCCGGAGGGATTGGGCCCTTCCCTGACTTTGTGCAAACCATACCTCAGCTCACTTTGGCTAAAACTGTTTTGTTTGTTTGTTTTCCTTTGGGGTCACCATTTATAACTTTAGTTAAGCTATTCGCAAAATAACAACAATTGTGATTTGTCAAACTGTTGTTTATTGCATGAAAAACATTTATGTAAGAAGGAACCATCTACTCCTAAAGTCCAGATCTTGTTACTCGCTTCACTGCTGACCAGTTCAATAACCAGTCTGCAGTAAAGTCCCTGCCATCAACAGTTCGTCTTTACGAGCTCGTGGCAATGCTCTACACACACATAATTATATGACAGACTTCTGCACAGTTTCCATCTATCAAATTCTACTATAATTGTTTCTACTTTAGGCACAAGGCCAGCAATTACCCAGTGCATTACTGGTACTTTATTTTATCGACCCCGTAAGGATGAAAGGTAAAGTCAACCTCAGCGGGATTTGAACTCAGATCGTAAAGGGACGTAACTATGCTGGAAAGCATGGCGTCCGACCCTCTACCGATACTGCCAATCCACCGCCCTTAAATTCTACTATAATAAAAGACATTTGAGTCACTATTGCAAAATTTGTTTGTGCAATTGGAAACCTGGGAGAAAGTTTAGAAGAGAAAACTATTTCTTGTTTTAGTAGTTACGGAGTAGGTAGACCCAGAAAAACCTGGGATGATCTGATAAATTCCGACCTCACACACTTACATCTCTCTAAGACAATGTCTCTGGACTGAGACCTTTGGCACTATGCAGTAATACAGAAGACCCGCCTTGCCTATGTACAAAGCAAAACCTACAGTCAGTAGCCACCTCTTAACCAAATATACACCCCAATCTACTACCCCTACCTACCTATCCTCCCACTCCCACCAACAGCACGAGAAAATGAGATTGAGTTCATGTAGGTATCACGACAAAAAACACACACAGTCCACGCTGTAATGTGGCCGTGTAGGTAACACGGTAAAAAAGTTCCCAGTTCCACACTGTAAATGTGGTTGGTGTTAGGAAGGGCATCCAGCCGTAGAAAACCTGCCAGATAGTCCTATATGAGCGAGACACGGTCACCCGACCAGCCTTGCCTCAAGTGGGACAACTCCCATCTAACCCATGCTAGCGTGGAAAACAGACGCTAAACGAAGATGATGATGATGATGATTTATTTAAAGTAACTTTGAAGAACTGACCTGCTGTACTGATGATAACATCATACGTTGATAAAGGTTCCTTAGCATGTTCAGATCTACCACCATGCACACATATTATTCTCAGGTCACGTTCAATAATATTTTCAGTATTTTGAGGATCAAATCTAAAAAGAAAGTTTTTGTTTTATGAAATGCATTTATTAGAGAAATATTAAAATAACCAAAAATGTATAGTTAATATTCAGAGTCCTCAAACACTCCTTCAAGCGTGTCCTGACAGAAGCATCCATTTCCAACTGAATCCCCAAGCAAGACCAGCCAAGCTAATGGATGTTATCCAACCATCTGGCTCGGAGTCTACATTGCTGGTTGGTTTTGCCTATAAAATCTGTCCAGCAATTT
>OZ024743.1:164328231-164338231 GCA_964016885.1 Eledone cirrhosa
ATCCTGTTAGTAAAATAAGTTAGATTACCTTGAATAAATAATGAATGAATATTACACAATTTATCTACTTTCGTAGGTGTTGATTAAACATAAATATTCTTATATACAATGATTTCTTATTTTAAGATTCACTTGTAAAATTTTCAAATGTCAAAACTTCCGGCTCACGTCCGTTATATCGTAACACTTATTACATCGCTTATGTAAATGTTCATATATTTGCATTGTTATATAAGGTTTATATTTGTCGCTAATTTTCTTTTTTTGTTTTCATAAAATTTTGCTGTATGTAATGCAGTTTATATATAATATCTTTTTTAAATGTATCATGGGTTACTTTACTGATTACAAAATACAGTGTAACACAGTCTCTCTTCAATTTCTGTGCATATTGTCAATTACGATTTTATTTGATGTGTCATATCTACATGCATGTATATTTGCCTATATCAATATGCACACTACACATGCTAGCAGAAAAACCACCTGAACGGTGGTTTTTCTGCTAGTTAAACATAATGAGATAAATCCTTTTTTGTATTTGTATAAATGTTCTAAGCTATATTTTGTTCATAAATAAAGATTCCAGCCTGGGACTAAGTACATATTCACAACTAGGTAAGACTTGTCCCTGAGTGAGAACTGGCAATGATCAAAACTGATCGGAATGTCGTGGAAATGGAAACAGAAAAAGATGAGATTAACACTTTTGGTACCAACTTGTTTCCTGTGATAAAATTGTCCATTTTAAAGTGTTTCTATCTAAGATAATTTTATGTAAATACTCTCTTATTCATTTTTCACCCGCCACCCTCCTTATTAAATTTTGCTCATCTTTCTCCAGCAAAATGTTATTTTAAGTGGTAGCATTCTTGTTCATTATTTACATGAACAGGATTGACATGCATAGCCAGGTTGGAAGTGATATCATGACTGGTGGATATAAATCAGTCGGATGGAATTTGCAGAAGACATGGTGTTACTTAACTCAACAGATGATCATCGACTTGCACTTGATAAGTGCTGCATGGCTGGAACGAAAATCGGTGCTGCAAAAACTGAGACACTCATCCTCTCAAAGGACTCTACATGTAAATGGAGTTCCACTGAAGCAGGTAGAGAAGTTCAAGTATCTCAATGCAGTGCTCATGAGTGATGGAAGGCAGGAGGTTGGATTAAGTACAAGAATTGCAAAAGGTGGTGCAGTAATGCACCAGTTCCAGCATTCAGTAATCAGAAGAAGGGAGGTAGGCATAAAAGCCAAACTCACTATCTTCAATTCGGTATTCGTGCCAACCCATACCTATGGTCATGAATCTTGCATAATGACCAAAAGAATATGGTCACAAATACAAGCAGCTGAAATGTGATTCCTCCGAAGGGTCTTTGGAGTAATGTTACTTGATAAAGTGTGCAGCTTGGAGATCAGAGAGTCGCTACAGGTAGAGTCACTACTTCTCCGAATTGAGAGATCACAGCTCCGATACCAAAAAAGAATCGCTGGACAGATTTTACGGGCAAAACCAACTGGCAAGAGACCCAGGAGTAGACCCCGAGCAAGATGGTTGGATAACATCCATGAGCTTGGCTGGTCTCACTAATAAATCCTCTGGGGTATCCAGCTGGATCAGTTGGAAACAGCTGGTTATGACAAGTCCCTCTGGTAGGAGAGTTTGAGGACTCTGCTCCCACGACCCTCTCAGGAAAAAGTGGGTGAAGAAGAAGCATTCCTGTGACAATTTTCTTTAGTCATTAAAAAACAAAAAAAAAAGAACATTAGAAATCTCATACGTTATAAAAGAAATAGGATAGGTTGGGGTCTCAATATGTAAAGTGACTAATTCTGTTTTAAAAAAAAAATTAAGGGAGACAACCTAGAAAAATTATAGATTTTCGAACCTCACCACTTATTCCAACCTACTCCTATTATTTGGGACCCATGCACCAAACTTAAATTAATGATATTATTTTACTAAAACACTTAAAATTTGATTATTTTCAAAATTAATTGAACACATTCAATATATTTTAAGAGAAATATGGTAATGAAGGGGCAGTGTGAAGTGGTTGTGCTGATATCGCAAAAACAATGCACCTAGAAAACACACGAAAATGGCTGTTAGGAAGGGCATCCAGCCAAAGAAACCATGTCAAATATGTAATGTATAAGTAAGATGAGGTCACTCCGATATATCTGGTCTCGGACTGCGGCAACCTGTCCAAAACATGCCAGTGTGGAAAGTGGACATAAAATGAGGATAGTTAGATTTTTTAAATTTTATACCTGCATGTATAACTTTTCAACTCCAATTTCTTACGCCAAGTTAACTTTGATATGTAAAATTGGGGGTTTGGTGCGATTTAAAATTTTTTTTTTTTTTTTTTGGTGTATGAAGTACTCTAGGCGCCCAGGTTTAAATTCAGCCCTGTGCTTGTAGCAACGATTCAGCCTGGAGTGAAAGATATAGTTCAGTATTTGTCACATATTCAGCATTTTCCCCATAACTCATTCACCCAGAAATGAAGTTTCAAGGAATTAAGTATTCTGATCCAATATCTAGCATAATGATTCCTACCCCTATTCTGAAATGCCTCAAAATGGGTCACGGGCACTGCCTTTCACTCTGTAACCAAAAAGAAAAAAAAATCTGCAGTCTGCTTGACCTACAACAAGTTTGAGTCCTATGTCATGGTGAGGTGGTTAACAATAAGGGTATGCTCCAAGAAAAAAGAAATATTCAAATCTTCCCCCTCCACACAAACACATCCTACCCATGCTAGCATGGAAAAATACGTGGAAAAAAAATGACCATTTCACCTATCTTCTATATTGTAAATATTACTATGGCATTGCTATAGTAATATTCTTATGTATACAGAATCATAGGTGTAGTTACTCTCTGATGAGGAGACAAAAATCTCTGAAATACAACAAAAGGATAATCTCATGTTTTTGTGTGTACAGGAATACTTAAAAGTGTTTACACTTAATACTTTATTCTTTTCACAGCAAAGGCTATCAATTCAAAAACAGCAGTTGTATCCATATAAACAATTTATCTTG
This sequence comes from Eledone cirrhosa, assembly GCA_964016885.1. Classification (NCBI taxonomy): domain Eukaryota; kingdom Metazoa; phylum Mollusca; class Cephalopoda; order Octopoda; family Eledonidae; genus Eledone; species Eledone cirrhosa. The sequence goes on from OZ024743.1 coordinate 164,331,296, forward strand.
CAATCTTCAAAATAATGTTTTAAAAATCTAATTCAACATTTAATCCAAAGTATGTCCTATATCCTCAGTTTGTAGCAACTTTTAAGGAAATTGTTAGACAGATACACAGATAAACATTCTTTGGAATTTTGTTTTACTGATTAGTCATAGAGGGGAGGGCAGTGTCTATGACTCTTTTCTGAGCCTCGGTCAAAATGCTTTCAACAGAGTGGACTCTGCTAAAAGTATCCAAGGACTGGGTGGTGATGTTCAACTGGATGACATTAAATTTACCACCCAAGGACCAGCAGGTGGTTTTAAACAGGGTGCCATTAAGTCTATTACCCAGAGCAGAGACCAAGTGGGTGTTCAACTGAGTGCATGCAGGATTAAATCTACCACCACCCAAAGGCAAGGTGATGGTATTAAACAGGATGATAGCGGAATTTACCACCCAAGGGCCAGGTAATGGTGTTAAACAGGATGATAAATTAAATTTACCACCCAAGGGCCTGACGGTGGTGTTAAACTGTGTGATAGATTAAGTCAACCACCAGCTAAGAAAGAAAATATACAAAATAAATGGTTTGAAAATTCTCACAATTGAAAAGGCTAATAATTGCCATAATTGCCATTATGCTGATTATTTAACTATTTGTGTGTTATTAACAGATATTGTTTAGTGTTTATTCTTATACATAAACTAAGTAATATAATGGCTGCAGCTTGAAAAAGTCCATCTTCCCCATACTCATATTTAGAACAGGTTAGGTGTTGGGAAATATGGATGATGTCTGAGATAGGGATATAGAGGATGTCTTAGTTCTAACATAGACACTTAGTTCATTATTAGCTTTGTTTTAATGAGTGTATTAGTTACAAGTTTGGCATTTGATGGTCTTAACCACTAGATATTTTGTTTATTGTTGGTTTTGTTTTCAGAGTATATTATTTACGTATTGTGACATTCAATAATGACTTTGATTTGTTCTAGGTATAACAACATTCAGATGTATATATTTGACAGTACTACTTGCTTATTTGCATATTCATATCTAAGAGGGTGTGGTAAGATACCAAGTGGACCATAACGCACCAGAGTACTCAATACTTAGGGTAGTAGAGTAGGTAACAGAAAAAGAGTCAGGACCCCGACAGCTGAGTTCCAGCCGTTTCAACAGTTCGGATCTAGCCAATGAAACGGCCGGAGCTCAGCCGTCAGGGTCCTGACTCTTTTCCTATATAGATAGATAGATAGCAGAAGCAATGCAATCAACAGTAACTGGGATCAGTATTATTCGAGTCAATGAGCAACTCCCAAGTTAGTCTTTTTATGTTGACAAGAAACAAAAACAAAACATTCATTGTAAATTATTTCCTAATTTCTTTGCCAGTCAATTTAATTAATCTTCTATGACTCAATATTAGATGATGAGGAGGTAAATAGAATTTGCCAATTAGTAAATAATAATCTAGCACAAACTAAACGAGCTAATAAGGCAAAGGAAATTACACACACAAAGAAAGAAATGTTTTTCAAAATACTTTTTTCCCCCTCTTATTTTAGTTTTGTATTTACCAATTTTTTTTTTCTTTGAAGCACAAACAATTAGATAAAAATAAATTTGATAACACTGAAATTATCCATCAAAAATATTAAGGTTTTTGAATATATATTTTTTAAAAAATATTATACATACATTCACACACACTATGTGTGTGTGTGTTGTTGTAGGCCCCCTTCAGTCATGAAGGGCCATGGTTTTGTACCTAGAAAGTTTCCTCTCTGTGACACAAGCCTGGGCAAGGTGTGTTTGTGGAAGACCAGCTGTTGCCCATGCATGCCAGTCTCCCCTCTCCACCCACTGATGTTGTCCAGGAGAAAGACAATGGCCAATACAGCTTGGCACCAGTGACGTGATAACTCCTTTTTACAGCTGAGTAAACTGGAGCAACGTGAAATAAAGTGTCTTGTTCAAGGAAAACGCATCACCCGGTCCAAGAATCGAACTCACAACCTCCCAATTGCAAGCCCAATGCTCTAACCGTCTGCCTCCACACACATACACACACACTGGGCAGTCAGTGCATTTTTATTGTAAGTTTCACAGATAAATTTTCAAAATTTGTTTCAAAATGTCTGAGGAACAGGGTCAGCTTTTCAAACACTTTGATTATATATTTTTAACTACTTTTGTTTGATGTATTTATAATTTTGTATTGTATGACTACAATTTTAGTAAATATTATCATTTGGAATATAAATGTTGGACTGCCCAGTTACTTATGTCCCATCCTGTGTGTGTATGTGTATGTACATATATATATATATAAACATGTGTATATCTTTTCTATACAAATATTTTTATAGCAAAAAAACAGCATTTTACATTGTACACGCACACACATATATTATCAACACAATTTAATTGCAAAGGCAGTCCAGAGAAAATTTGCCTTACTTGATGCCGCATTTTTAATACTTTTTCAGGGGCCAGCTGTTTTATGAATGCTAATTAAACATTGAATATTTTTTTTGTTTATTTATTAACTTAATTCTTCACTTTTTAATCTCAAATAAGCATTTTACAAATTATCTTACATTGATTTATGTTTCATCAACTTGCAAGATGTTCTTTTATTTTGATATTATTATTATTATTAGTGTTATCACCATAATGATTATTGTTATTATTCACATTACAAAGCATATTTTAAGCAAGTGTTATACGTGGACTTCGGCAATCTTTATTAACAACATGAAAACCAACCTGTTTCCTTGACATCATCCACCACAAGGTAGCAGTGTTTTCAAGAAGTAAAGTTACAGGAATATTGATAAAAGCTGCCAAACATACAGTAAGATAACGAGCAGTGCCAAGCTTCTGCCAACTAAATGATTTTGCAGCACCAAATATGAACAGGAAACACATAACACCACCTATGAAGCCACAGATAATGTTAAAATGAGGTAAGATAGGAATTGGGAAAAATAAAGTTAATGGCAGATTTAGGGTGGTTAAAGGCATACATATCCAAGAAACAACCATACACCCAATACCAAGTTTGTACTTCCATGGGATACAAGGACTGCATACAGTAGCAAAGATGCCCTGCATCCAACGCTTTCTTTGTCGGACAAAGTCAATCACTGTAAATGTACTCTTCTCATACATCTCACCCTGCACAAAGCCAAACCTATAGCCTTCACGGAAGGCAACCATGGCAAAATAACAATCCTCTGCAATTGATGCTTCCGGACCATGATCAAAAGACACTTGTTTTTCAGCACCAACATTTGCAACAACAAACGAGCCCTTCCAACTAAAGATAGGCTTTTGAAATGCTCGGAATGTAAATTGCAAAGAGCCAAAGTCAATACCAACCCTCACACAATCAGATAATGTTGTACACCAATTGATGATTTTATCTCTAGCATATGTGATGACCCCCTGACCAAACTCAACATTACCATCAGTAACAAAATTAAATATACCAATAACAGACTCCTCTGTCAATATAGTCTCCTCATCTAAGTGTACAATCCAATCTTCATCACTAAGAATGTTTATATTAGATTCAAGACAGTATTGTAGTGCTCGTGCTTTATACAAGGTTCCAGCTCGTGTGTTATATTCATATGGTACGACTAGAACACGCAGTCGAGGCATGTCTTGTATGTGAATGGCTTTGTCTGTAACAACTTCTATCATAAAATTATCCAGGCCAACTTTGTTACAAGTAAACAGGTTTTGTTCAACATTCTCTTTAACTAATAAGGGATAATCACCACGAGTGACAACACGGAAACATATAAATGGCCCCAAGAGTGGAGAACTCTTCAAGTGAGGTTTGGACTGAAAAGTATTGAAGAATGCAAGTCCAAAAAAGTTTGATAAAGTTAAAGGTAAAGACAGACACGGCAAAACCCTGAGAATATAGAAAAGTATAGTCAAGCCCAAACCATAAGTTTCTATTGGATTGATTTGCCAAATGGGGTCATTCTCATCCTGGAAGCCACCAGTGATGTAAATGATTATAAGTATGAAGACACACATGGCAATGAACACTAATAAATGCTGAAAGAGACGTTTAATGGTAGTCACATTGGTATTGATGAGCATGATGTTCATGATAAGATAGATGGAATGCAACAAGTTTGATATTGTCTGAAAAATGTAACTCATAGAGAATGAGAAACACAGATGAAGATCTCAGGAAATGGTGTAAGAGGCGTAGAATAGGTGAACTCCATCTGGAAAAGAGATAAAAAGAAAAAAGTAGGGAAAATGTTTTTATAAAAAGATTTAACAAAAAAAAAAGAAAGAAAACATACAAAAATGTTTACAAAGTTTGGTGACTATACCCTAAATCTGGACCATATTGGTATATGTACAAACCCATTAGCTTGCAGGTACTTGCAGTCCCCTTAAGCACAACCCATATATATATATATATATATATATATATATATATATATATATATTAGGTATAGGATTCTTCTGCTCTGAGGAAACAGTGGTCACAGCATTGGATATTCGAGTTCTGCAAATACTTGTGAATTTGCACGTAGCGGAACTAGGCTGCAGCACCACCGTGGAAACACTTGTAAGCACACGGAATAAACTACCTTTTTATGATGTCTACCTGTTATTATTCATTCTTTATATATATATATATATATATATATATATATATATATATATATATATACACACAGACAGACACATATATACAAATATATATATATATATATATATACATACATACACATATATATACATACATACACACATATATACATACATACATACATATACATACATACACACATATATACACATATACATACATATATATACATATATACATACATATATATACATATATACATACATATATCTACATATATACATACATATATATACATATATATACATATATACATACATATATATACATATATACATACATATATATACATATATATACATATATACATACATATATATACATATAGATATACATATATACATACATATATATACATATAGATATACATACATATATATATATATACACACATATACATAGATACATATATCCACATATATACATACATACATACATACACATATATATACATACATACATAGACCAAGCAGTTGATGCTGGAACTCGAAAAATACTAAACAACACCGGAAACTTCAACATCAACAGTGACATAGACCACCTTTACTTGAAACGTAGGTAGGGAGGCAGAGGCCTAACATCAGTCCAGACAGCATTTGAATGTCGCATCATATCCCTCCGACAACATCTACGAACCTTGAAGCGTAGGAGCCCGCTTCTCGAGAAAGTCTATCTGCATGAAACAGATAAGATCATGAGAGTTGGGAAGGAACGCCTCGAGAATATTCCGTGTGTGATAATCAAAAACTCACACCCAGGGAAGTTGCTCAGCAGTATCACAGTGAATCCATGGATGAAAAACTGCATGCTTATCAGCAAAAAAAATCATGCATGGATATGTTGCCAGGAAGCTCCAGAGTGAGAGTAATATAGATAAGGAAAGTAGTCTATCTTGGACCAACAACCGCTATATTGGCTCCCACTTTGAAGGATATGCTTTTGCAATCTAAGAACAGGAAATTAACACAAAATACCTGAGTCATAAAAGAGATAGGGATGCAGGCAAAACACCTAGATGTGATAACAAGTGCTGACTATGCAGAACTAACATCGAGGATATCACCCATGTCATAAGCAGCTGTCCAAAGATGTCATCGTGGTACTATCTACCTATGAGGCATGATGTAGTAGCCAAAACACTAAAAAAGATAGCCCCGATAATAAACACATTAAAAGTTACAGCATTGTGGAAGACATACACATACATAATATAAAAGTCAAAACCCCAATAAAATGCAAACATAACAGACCAGATATTATGATATGAGACAGGGAGAAGAAAGCGTGCACAGTAGTAGAAATTAGCTGCCCAGCAGATACTAATATAATATCAAAGATTAGCGAAAAGGAGAATATTTATGCAGAACTGATGAGAAATCTGCAGATACTCCACTCTTATTACACCTTCAGATTTATGCCTGTGATTATTGGGGCACTGGGGTAACTGCCTCAATACAAATCTTGAGAAGCTAGGCTTCACAGGAACAGAAAGAACACAACTAGTTAGGAAATTACAAGTACAATCCATTAATGGAACAGTAAAAATATGTAAAACATTCCAAAAATTTTGCATCCAATAACTGCATATACAGATACAAAGCATATATGGCCATGAGTGTCTAGCCTTACACGATCACAGATTGATATTATACTAGCAGCCCGTTGAACTATCATCAATTTCGAGGATACATTTTGGACGCGTAAAAACACGCCCAACAATTTCGACGTTACAATGGGTTTGAGTGATTCGGCCCAGGTAACTGATCTTATTGGGCTGTTCCTCCTAAATGAACTGTATGTTACCTTTCCGCACCTTAAAGGCGGACTTTATCGTGACGATGCATTGTTTGTGATTAACTCCAGCACCAATAACATCGAGCATAATAGGAAGAAACTTTATAAGTTTTTTAAAAGCTTTAACCTTTCGATCACGATAGATAGAAATGATAGAGCGGTCAACTTTTTAGATGTGACTTTGGACTTGGTCACTAATAGTTTTAAACTCTTCCATAAGCCTAATGAAATACTCTCTTATGTTAGTCCCAATTCTAACCACCCCCAAATCTATGATAAGCTCTATAATTAATGGTGTATCTAATAGAATTTCCACACTCTAAGGACGTAGGAACATTTAATGCACATGCAGAATACTATAATAATGCCCGAGCTAACTCCGGTTACGCTGGTAAAATACATTATAATAATGGTAACCTTAGAAAGTCTCCGCTTACATATAATAATAATAACATAATATCCCATAATATG
>OZ024743.1:164343231-164355731 GCA_964016885.1 Eledone cirrhosa
GTCTGTATGAGTATGCGGGTTTGCACGTATGTCGGATCTGTGTATATGTGTACTTTGTGTTTTGGTTGATGTACGTTTAGCGAACATAGGTGTATTTACTTGTAAGTATGTGTGTGAAAAGGCTATATATGTATTTATGTGTGTATATTTATATACATTTATATAATTATATGTATACACGCACACACATATATGTTCTTATATATATTTTTTTGTGTATTCGGTGTATACGTTCGTATGTGTGCGGGTACAGGCCTTGCGTGGGTTCTGTATGTGCATGCGTGTTTTTGTGTACGTGCTTGTATTTACATACCCATGGAGGGTGTTTTCGCGTATGCATGTGCATGTATATATTTAATTAATTTTTGTTGATTTCAATTACCTCTAATTTATTTACATTATTCTTAACTCTGAAGCCGAGAATCATTCGGTTTCCTAAACAGAATATTAGTCTACGACTTCATTTATACCATAAATGTGGTTTTGTCTTTGCGTGTAATTGTTTTCACCGCTCCAAATAATGACGTATTATCTTGGTTTTTTTTCCTGTTTATTGCCAGAGAATGTCTCCACGAACCAAAGTATCGTCTTCCTGTATTCCTTCGTTGCAACGTTTTTCGAAATATTTACTTCTGCGTTCACAGATTGATTTTTTTAGTTTCAGAAGATCCCATTAAGGGTGAAAGCAGCGATTCTTTGCTTAAACTTTAATCTGTTATTTTAGTAAATATTTGCTCTACGGTTCTTATATATTTGATATATATTTATCCTTATCGAGCCCTTTGGATTTTAGTCTTCAAATTTATTATTAATATTATTAGGGTCGGATGCCATACTTTGACGCAAAGAGTTATGGCCCTTTCCATTCTGAGTTCAAATCCCGCCGAGGTTAACTTTGCCTTTCATCCTTACGGGGTCGATAAAATAAAGTACCAGTATTACACTGGGTAATTGCTGGCCTTGTGCCAAAAGTAGAAACAATTATTATTATATATATATAAATGGAATAGAATGAAACAAAATTTCATTTCTCACTCTTAGTACAGCACTTACTTAAATGTAAGTATGTATGTATGTATACGTAAATACATATATGTATACAGACGTACAGTAGTATGTATATACATACATACACACATATATATATGCATGTATCGGTTTACCGAACATTTATTATAATGCTCGGTTTGTTTGTTTGTAAACAAACAACCCGAATTACGCCGTACAGTGTTTAGGCAACCACTTCACCTTTTTGTTCAACACTGACACAGGAACGATGTACTAGTTTCAAGCTTATTAGCTATCGTTAGCATCGTATACCTTCCTGCCAGATGGTTGAACGTCTGAAAGTATATACTTTCCTGCTGTATGTCTGTATACATATATGTATGTACGTATACACTGTACGGCGCAATTCGATTTATTTAAATGTCCTTAATTTTCGAGCGAAGTAAAACCGTTAAACCAGTGTTCTAAATAGCTTGCCAAGTCATGCTGACCGAAGAAGAGATTATCTCCAAAGAAGACATTTAAATAAATCTAAGGTAAAAGACTAATTGTCAACAATATCTTTTGCATTTGCATTCTTTATTCTATGTCCATACCTGCATTATTTTGGCTTCATTATACATATACAAACGTTTATACCTCATTACACAATGCTTCAAGTGAACTATAACTTCCTCCATATATATATATATATATATATATATATTGCAAAAAAAATGAAACAAAATTTCATTTCTCACTCTTAGTACGGCTGTTACTTAAGTATAAGTATGTATACGTACATACATATATGTATACAGATGTACAGTAGTATGTATATATACATACATGCACACATATATATATATGTACATATGGATTCACCGAACATTTATTATAATGCTCCGTGTTTGTAAACAAACATCCCGAATTAAGCCATACAGTGTCTAGTAACCATCGTTGCTTATTTGTTCAACACTGACAAAGGAACGCTGTACTAGTTTCAAGCTTATTAGCTATCGTCAGCAACGTATACCTTCCTGCCAGATGATTGAACGTCTGAAAGTATATACTTTCCTTATGCATATTAACGGCTGAGCAGCCTAATTTGCATATCGAGTGAGTTAATCGGCCGGGCGCGCCGAAAGTGATAAACGGAAAAAATGAAACAAAATTTCATTTCTCACTCTTAGTACGGCTGTTACTTAAATATAAGTATGTATACATACATACATATATGTATACAGACGTACAGTAGTATGTATATATATATACATACATGCACACATATATATATGTACGTATGGATTCACCGAACATTTATTATAATGCTCGGTGTGTTTGTAAACAAACATCCCGAATTAAGCCGTACAGTGTCTAGCAACCACCGTTGCTCATTTGTTCAACACTGACAAAGGAACGCTGTACTAGTTTCAAGCTTATTAGCTATCGTGAGCAACCTATACCTTCTTGCCAGATGATTGAACGTCTGAAAGTATATACTTTCCTTATGCATATTAACGGCTGAGTAGCCTAATTTACATATCGAGTGAGTTAATCGGCCAGGTGTGCTGAAAACAAATGGAAAAAATTTCATTTCTCACTCTTAGTACGGCTGTTACTTAAATATAAGTATGTATACGTACATACATATATGTATACAGACGTACAGTAGGTCAGTAATTTATTACTACCTTATTACCAGTAAGATAAATAGCTCAATGTAATAATTGTTTCTCCTGTAGGCACAAGGCCAGCAATTATCCAGTGCATTACTGGTACTTTATCGACCCCGTAAGGATGAAAGGCAAAGTCAACCTCGGCGGGATTTGAACTCGGATCATAAAGGGACGTAACTATGCTGGAAAGCATGGCGTCCGACCCTCTACCGATACTGCCAATCCACTGTAATAATATCAGTTGTTCTACAGAACAGTTATATAGAATTCACAAGAATCAAAGCTATGTTCAAAGCATTTATTCACTTACAATTGTTTCATCCAAACCTAGGATTGGGGTCTTCGGAGCATTTTTCAATGTTTGTACACATAATTGACCTCCTTTCCAACGCAAGAGACATACAGATTCTAATAGAGTGTTGTCTGCTTCGAACATAGCTTGTGAATTCTTGAACATTCTTGTGAATTCTAACTAACTGCTCTGTACAACAACTGATGTTATTACATTAAGCTATTTATCTTACTGGTAATAAGATAGTAATAAATTACTGACCTTCACTGTTTAGGGTTTAAAATATACATAACTATAAAAAGTTTTAATATATACATAACCATAAATAGTATCCCTAATATTATATATATATATTATAATATTATATGTATTTGGGAGCAAAGATTGGGAATACGGAAGATGATGTGGTTGAGAGGAAGAGCAAGGCCTGGGCGGCGTGCCACAGCTTGAGATCGGTGTGGAAGTCGGACCTTCGTAGAGACCTGAAAATCCGCCTCTTCATTGCTGTAGTGGAGTCTGTGCTGCTGTATGGGTCTGAGACTTGGACACTGACCAAGAAACTCACTCAGATGGTGGATGGGTGCTACACGAGAATGCTGAGGATGGCTCTGAACATTAATCAGTATACACTGAGGATGAAAAACTCAGAGCTGTATGGGAGCATCCCAAAAGTCAGCTCAAAAGTGACACAGAGGAGACTGAGGTTGGCTGGACATGCTCACCGACATCCAGAGTTGACATTGCACTCAGTGCTCCTGTGGGAGCCCCTACATGGACACACTAGAAGAGGAAGACCAAGGTTAACGTATGTTGATGCCCTAAGGACAGACACTGGTCTATTGGAGACGCAGGACATGGCAGCGATAATGAGGGACAGAGACCGCTGGAGAGAACTCGTCCATGGATCTCGGGAATTTTACCCGCCTTAGAAGAATATATATATATATATATATATATATACAAATAAGTACTCATAAATATACGCATATACACAGGCACATAAAAACAGCTCTACAGGTAGAGAATGCAGATAGGTAAGAGGTACTCACATAACCATAGTGGCTGTATTTCAGGTTGAAGAGGGGTGGGGGGGGGGGGGGGTAGGGGGGGAAGGAAGTAGAGAGGCTAAAAGGAGGAAGTCGTTTTTAGCCATCAGGCATTAACAGTGGCTTAAGGTATTTGAAAGTTGCAAAGTTCTTGTGCATGCAGTTCGGGCAGTGTTCAGAGAGTTTGTTCAGTAGCGGGCCCTTGGCGAATAAAATTTCATAGCTCTCCGAGATACAAAGGTCGCAGCCCTTGTGTCCTCCGTTGTAAGAGCGCGCTTTCTTGAGTACTTTCCATTTAAGCGTGAAGGGGGTGGAGTTCCTTTTGAGGTCCCAAACATAGGAGGCGAGTGTTGTCTGGTTTGATTCGTCCGGTCTTCTAAAGGAGTTGGTATGGGCATACCAACGGGTCTTAAAGTTATTGGAAGTCATGCCGATGCAAGTCTTTTTGTTATTGCAATCATTGGTGCCTGAGATGACATCGCATTTGTATATGATATCATTTGTCAGGCATTTGTTTTGAAGTGGGCAGGCTTCCTTATTTAGGCAATTACACAAGGCCCCAGTCCGGGGATTGGGTTCGGAGGTGGTTGGCTTATTTAATTTTTTAGAATTGTGGTTGGCTATATTCCTAGCTAGGTTAGGTGTAGTGGAGTAGGAGAGTCTTATTGTGTTCTTATTGAAGATGGTGTAGTACTTATGTTGTATGGGGAAGTGTGTTTTCAGCAAAGTGAAGAAAATCCTAGCTATTGGTGTAGAGACCTCTCTATTGAAGGGAGGGTTGTACCAGCTAATCTGCCTATGCCTATTTCTCCTCTGCAATATTGCGGTGGTTTCTAGGTAGGTTATCTTTTCTTTAAATCTGCTGCGGGCGAGGATATCATTGTAGTAGGAGGCAGAGGTGTTAAAAATATCTTCGTTGGCAGAGAGGCCAGAGATTCTAATAGAGACCATTTTACTAAGTTATCAGTAATGTTTTTGGGGTGGTTAGAATTATCTAAGGGACTCGTTAGGTTTGTGGTACGGGTAATAGAGGGAAGTATCTAGGTCGAGAGTGACATCTAAGAAGTTGGCCCTAGTCATATTAGATTCTATAGTTATACTAAATCCTAGATTAGAGAAGAGCGAGCTTAAGTTTCTCCGAAACCTATCGGTGGTTCTGGAGTTAACCATGTGCAGGGCGAAGAACCCATCGTCTTGGTATAAACCTCCGGTTAGGCCAGTAAAGAGGTTCTTCAGGTGATGTAAAATGTACAAGCCCACAAGGTCGCTAAAGTCACTCGCTCCCATGCTGACGTGAAATGGGGTCTGAGACTTCTTGTTGATCCAGTAAGATCCATGTATGTATATGTGTATATATCTGTGTATGTATTTATTTTATATATATATATATATATATATATATATATATATATATATATATATATATATATATATATATATATATATTTATATATGTGTGTGTGTGTATATGTGTATATATATGGGTATATGTATCATCATCATCATCGTTTAACGTCCATTTTCCACGCTAGCATGGGTTAGACGCGAGTTGTCCCACTTGAGGCAAGGTTGGTTGGGCGACCATGTCTTGCTCCTATAGGACTATCTGGCAGGTTTTCTACGACTGGATGCCCTTCCTAACACTAACCACATTTACAGTGTGGAACTGGGAACTTTTTACCGTGTTACATACACACCCACATCACAGCATGGACTGTGTTTTTATGTTGTGACACCTACACGATCTCGATCTCATTATCTCATTTATTTGGACAGGATGTTGTGGTACCAAGTTTATAGAGAGGGGGTGATGTTGGTGGGAGTGGGAGGATAGGGTAGGGGTAGTGGATTGAGGTGTATATTTGGTTAAGAGATGCCTACTGACTGTAGGTTTCGCTTTGTACATAGGCAAAGATCTTGGTCCAGTGACATTGTCTTATATATATATATATATATATATATACACACATACATATATATAAATATATATAAATTAATAAAATAATGAATAAACCAAGAAACAGTTCCTTATATTAAAAAATTCATCATTTTACGATCGTTTCTAGGATATATATGTTAGTGTTGGTATGCATATCCTATAGATCTATGTAAAATTTTTACAAACTTTCAGAGGGAATATACATACCTACACATATATATGCTGTCTTCAGAAATAATTATATTTGTTCATTGAATAAAACCAACAAAGATTTAATACAATAGGTCTGTTTGGGAACAGGTTTTGAATTGACCAATAGAAAGATAGTGAAGGTCAAGATAGTAATATAGTAGTAAAAGAACCTTAATTTATGGGTAGAGGAAGGTAGATTTCAGTTTTGGATGGAAAGAATATTATGATTGAAAGATTATTTTAGGGATGAAAATAGGTTATATGCTGACCTCAGAAATAATTATATTTGTTCATTGAATAAAACCAACAAAGATTTAATATAGTAGGTCTGTTTGGGAACAGGTTTTGAATTAACCAATATAAAGGTAATAATTGGCCAAATGGTAAAATAGTAGTAATTGAAGTTTATTTTAGGGGTAGAAGAAGGCAGATTTCAGTTTTGAATGGAAGGAGTATGAAGACTGAAAAGGTTATTTTAGGGGTGAAAATAGGTCAGGTCAGTAAAAAGTAACACGAAAAGTTGCTGTTATAAAAGAATAATGCCAATGTAAATATCTAAGGAGACTAAAGTTGTACGATAAAATTGTTAGTGAAAAAAATATATATGGAACTTACATCTATGAAAAGAATATAAATTAATTTAATTGATGGGTGTATTTATATTGATAAAATTATATTAATGCATATAGATATGATAAATAAGAGTTAGATGTAATTGAAGAGTGCTGTTAAAGACTAGGGGAAATTAAAAAAGTATAAAAAGAATATATATATATATATATATACACACACATATACATATACACACACACACATACACACACACACACACACACACACACACACACACACACACACACACACACACACACATATAATTATTGGGGGGGGGGAAGAGTTAAATTTATTAGTGAGAAATGATAAATATATAGAGATTTCAAGGAACATAGAATCATAACCTGAAATTAAAACGTTATATATGTTTACTTAATGGTATCAATTTTAGGAAAAGATAGTTGTAAGAAGGAAAGCAAAATTATGTAGTTCATCAGTAGTAGAATATTAATTATAGGTTAACTAAATTAAAGATAGTTTTTATATTAATTTCTAAAATGTATATTAATTAGGTTTATAATATTTAAAGGTTTTTCTCAGTTTATGATTACACGATATTATTAATTCCTGTCGTTTATTTAATAGGATATCCTTAGATTTCATTATTTCAAAAAGTTCTTGGGAACATAATCTACATTCATATCTATTATTTTGATAAGGAGTGGCCCTTTTGAGTACACTCCAGGTCAGGTCATAATCTATATTCCTCTTTCTATAATTATTAATTATTTCAGCTAGAGATGTTGTATTAGCTAATGCGGCATTTTTAAAACTATGTTTGTGGGTATTAAATCTTACCTTAAATTGGTTAGAGGTAGCTCCTATATATGAATAAATTGAGTCCTTAGTGTTAACTTTACATTTATATACTATGTTATTAACAAGGCAATTTCCTTTTAATGGACAGTTTGCTTTGTTTCTACAGTTACAACTTTTCGTGAATCCTGTATCAGAGGAGATATTATGGTTAGTTTGATGTACTGGTGGTATACTCATGGTTTTTTTACATTTATATGCATTGTAGGCACTTATATTTTGTTTAATGTTTTTGGTTGTTGAGGAGGAGAATTTAACCGTTGATCTATTTAAAATTTGATGGTATTTGTGGTTTGGCGGGAAGTTCTTCTCTAGGATATTAAAACATTTTTTAGGTATATTATCCTTAATTTGTAAATTAAATGGAGCATTATACCAATTAAGTCGTCTATTACGGTTTCGATGTTGTTTATTGTTTTTATAGGATGTATCCTGATGTTTATTAAGAGAATTATTGTTAATGACTTCACCACACACATTTTTAGTTAGATTTATTGATTTAGGTGTTTTAGCTTGTTTATTAGGAGTTTTATTATTAACATTTATTAGAGTAGTAGGATGAGTAGTTTTTTGAGAGTTACTATATTGTATATTAGAAGAGTTAGAGAAATTTGGTTTTATGTTGGTATTTTGGGGTATAGTGTGAGTGTGTGTAAGGTGTTTGTTGGTAATATTAGGTTGTATGTTTGTAGTGTTATTGGTACAAGGTATATATATACAAATTTATTTTTGTGGCCACTTCTAGCTAAAGCTTTGTTATAAAAGGTCGCATTTTTATCAAATACATCTTGGTTAGATGAAAGGTTAGAAATTCTAAGTGAGATATTATATGCAAGGTTTTTAAGGATAGATTTAGGGTGATTAGATTGTGAGTGTATATATGGAGGCATATGGCTTAGTGGTTAGAGCATTGGCCTTGCAATCGAAAAGTTGTGAGTTCAATTCTCAGACAGGGTGATGTGTTGTTTCCTTGAGCAAGAGACTTTATTTCACATTGCTCCAGTTTACTCAGCTGTAGAAATGAGATGATAGGGACTGGGGTCTCTATCATTCCACTGCAAAGTGGTCGTGGAGGTACCACGGCAAAAAAGCACCCAGCACTCACTGTAAATGAGGTTGGTGTTAGGAAGGGCATCCAGCTGTAGAAATCATGCCAGAATCAGTTCCCGTCCCACCCTTGCAAGCAGGGAAAAGCGGACATAAAATGAAATGATGATGATGATGATATATATATATGTATACACTTATATACATATGTATATACATATGTACATATATAATTATACATATATAATTATACATATATATATACATATATAATTATACATATATAATTATACATATATATATATGTACATATATAATTATACATATATATATATATATACATATATATAGTTATACATATATATATATATATACATATGTATATATATATATATATGTATAACTATATATATGTATATATATATATATATGTATAATTATATATGTACATATATATATATGTATAATTATATATGTATAATTATATATGTATATATTTATATGTATAATTATATATGTATATATTTATATGTATAACTATATATATGTATATATATATGTATATATGTATATATGTATATGTATATACATGTAAATGTGGTTGGTGTTAGGAAGGGCATCCAGCCGTAGAAAACCCGCCAGACAGTCCTATGCGAGCAAGACAACCACTCTTGCCTCAAGTGGGAAAACGCCCGTCCAAACCCATGCAAGCGTGGAACATGGACGTTAAACGATGATGATGATATGTATATATATATATATATACACGTATATATATATATATATATATATATATATATATATATATATATATATGTATATATATATATATATATATATATATATATATATATATATATATATATATATATATATATATATATATATATATATATATATATATGTATATATATATATATATATATATATGTATATATATATATATATATATATATATATATACATACATACATATGTGTATATATATATATATATGTATCATCATCATCATCATCATCAACGTTTAACGTCCGTGTTCCACGCTTGCATGGGTTTGGACGGGGGTAGTCCCACTTGAGGCAAGAGTGATTGTCTTGCTCGCATAGGACTGTCTGGCAGGTTTTCTACAGTTGGATGCCCTTCCTAACACCAACCACATTTACAGTGTGGGTCTGGGAGGTTTTTACCGTGTTGCCTACACGGCCACATTACAGCGTGGACTGTGTGTTTTTTTGTCGTGACACCTACACGATCTCATTTGTTTCGGCCTCGATGGCGCGGCACCAACATAACTTTACATAGAACGGGGTGGTGTGGATCGGGTGGGGGTGGTGGGACGGGGTGTATTTTGTTAGAGATGCCTACTGGCTGGAGTAGGTTTTACTATATATTTAGGTAAGGCGGGTCTTCTCTGTTACTGAGTACCGCCAAAGGTCTCGGTCCAGTGACATTGTCTTGGAGAGGTGTAAGTGTGTGATGTCGGAGTTTATCAGCTCGTCCCAGGTTTTTCTAGGTCTGCCTATTCCGTGACTACCGTCTATCTTTATTGCCCTGCACTTTGTTATACAGCTATCGACTTTCATGCGCATCACGTGTCCATACCAACGTAGCCTTCTCTCGAGTAAACAACATCTGATCCCTCTTATCTCTAATTTATTCCTTAGTTCGTTTATGCTTTGCCGTTCACGTATATTACTGTTACACATCCAGCGGAGCATGCAAGCTTCGTTCCTCTCTAGTCTGCGTATATCCTCTGCACACAATGCCCAGGTCTCACTGCCATGCAGCATTGCTGTTCGTATGCAGGCATCGTACAACCTGCCTTTCATTTTTAGTGAGAACCCTTTAGCAGCTAATAGTGGTATAAGCTCTCTGAACTTTTTCCAACCAGTTCTGACTCTAGCTACAGTACTTTCAGAGCACCCTCCCCCACTGCTGATTTTATCGCCCAGGTAACGGAAGCTGTCCACTATTTCTATAGAACCCTCTGCGCAATTGAAAGAGCTAGTAGTTTGTGGGCACTTGCTGCTACTTATTGCACCAGAGCACCGGCCACATGTAAAATCTATGTTCTTAGTTAGCCTACCTGTGATCCCACTACATCTTTTATGCACCCATACTTTGCATTTAGGACATAAAATGGAGTTTCTACCTACGCCTTTCCTACACACCGAGCACGACCATTTCCCAGAAGGGACCGCCGCCTTGTTTTCTTTCCTACAAACTAGTACTTTGGTCTTAGCCAGGTTAATTTTAAGTCCTTTTGACTCTAGGCCGTGCTTCCATGTTTGGAATTTCTTCTCTAGCTCGGCCATTGATTCCGCTATGAGTGTCAGGTCGTCTGCGTATAGGAGTTCCCATGGGCAGCCTGTCTTGAACTCCTCTGTTATGGCCTGAAGGGCAATAATAAATAGTAGTGGACTGAGAACAGAGCCCTGATGGACGCCGACTTTTACGCTAAACTCTTCACTATATTCGTTGTTAATTCTAACCTTGCTGACTGTTTCTTTATACATGGCTTGTATAGCCCTCACAAGCCATTCGTCAACGCCTAGTTTTCTAAGAGCCCACCAGATAATGGAGCGGGGGACTCTGTCGAAGGCTTTCTCCAAGTCGACAAAAGCTAAGTAGAGGGGTTTACCTTTAGCTAGGTACTTCTCTTGTAGTTGTCGTACTATGAAAAGAGCGTCTGTGGTACTTTTGCCTGACACAAACCCGAACTGCATTTCATCTAGGTCAATTCTCTCTCTGATTAGTTGCGCTATTACTCTTTCCGTGACCTTCATGACCTGGTCGATTAATTTAATGCCTCTATAGTTACTCCTATCTAGGGCGTCTCCTTTACCCTTATAACAGTTAACGATGATGCTGCTATGCCAGTCCTTCGGAACAACCCCGTTCTGTACGACTTGGTTAACTATGCGGGTGACCATGGTGTGTCCCACCGTGCCAGATGCCTTCAGCATCTCAGCAACTATTTCCGAAGGCCCAGCCGCCTTACCAGTCTTCATATCCTTGATTGCCTTACTTATTATACTCCCCTCGACTAACACTGCTGGTCCCTCTATTGGGTCGATATGGGGGAGACTGCCTTTCTCCCAATTATTCTCCTCATTTAGAAGCCTTTCATAGTGACACTTCCAAGCTACCTTCTTATCAGCGTCGGTGATGGCAAGTGTGCCATCGTCGTTTAGTACACACTTCTCCCCGACAATATCACGGTTTTCCTTGACGCATTGCCTAGCAATCCTGAACACCTCACGTTTTTGGTCATCGTACCCTCACGTTTTTGGTCATCGCCTCACGTTTTTGGTCATCATATATATATATATATATACATACATATGTGTATATATATATATATATATGTATATATATATATATATATATATACATACATATGTGTATATATATATATATATATATATATATATATATATATATATATATATATATACATATATATATATATATATATACATATATATATATATACATATACATATATATATATATACATATATATACATATATATATATATACACATATGTATGTATATATATATATATATACACATATGTATGTATATATATATATAT
Source organism: Eledone cirrhosa (assembly GCA_964016885.1). Taxonomy (NCBI): domain Eukaryota; kingdom Metazoa; phylum Mollusca; class Cephalopoda; order Octopoda; family Eledonidae; genus Eledone; species Eledone cirrhosa. The sequence goes on from OZ024743.1 coordinate 164,355,445, forward strand.
ATACATATATGTATGTATATATACATATATGTATGTATATATACACATGGCTGAGGCCATGCTGGGGCACCGCCCTTGTTGCTACACATTTTATCTCCAGCCTGTATAGGTTGGCCACTGGTGTAGGAGGGAGTTTGTTGCTGCTGCCCTTAGGTTTCCCTCGTGTCTTGCTGTGGGCTCATCCGGGATCCTGGATAACAAGGTGTCGAGATGTTTCTTAAAGACATCCACCTCCACGTCATGCAAGTCTCGCAGATGCCTCGGCAGCCTGTTGAAGAGTTGAGGGC
>OZ024743.1:164368231-164383231 GCA_964016885.1 Eledone cirrhosa
TCAGAGGCGTGCGGTGTTCCACATTGCAAGGCAGTGTGTCAATGCAAATCAGGATGTTGTTGCAGATAAATGTGTCTGGGATGATGCCGGTGTACTTAGTGTCACGAATGATCAGAAAAAGGAAACCGGGAAATGTCATTATGAGAGACTGATGAATGTGGAGAACAAATGGGAGAGAGAGAAATTACCCTTCGTAGATCCGACAGAGGGACCAGCTATTGAGATTGACGAATATAGGGTCCGAGAAGCGATTAGGGATAGCCATTGTAAGGCTGCTGGACCATCAGGAATAGTTGCTGAGATGCTGAAGGCATCAGGGGACGTAGGCACTAAACTGGTTGCACGCATCATCAATCAGGCTATATATGGTGGTGTCATACCCAAAGACTGGTGCAGCAGTATTCTCATAAATTGCTACAAAGGTAAAGGGGATGCTCTGGAGAGGAGCAATTATAGGGGTATAAAACTGATAGATCAGTTTATTAAAGTGGCAGAAAGGATATTAGCACAACTAATTAGAGAAAGGGTCAAACTAGATGAGATGCAGTTTGGTTTTGTGCCTGGGAAGAGTACAACAGATGCCCTCTTCTTGGTGAGACAATTGCAAGAGAGGTACTTAGAGAAAAATAAGCCACTATACTTAAGCTTTGTTGACCTAGAGAAGGCCTTTGATAGGGTACCCCGATCTGTCATCTGGTGGTCCCTAAGGAAGCTAGGTGTTGAGGAATGGCTCGTGAGGACAGTGCAAACTTTGTACAGAGGTACTCTCAGTAAAGTCAGGGTAGGAATGGAGTTTGAGGAATTCCAGATACAAGTAGGAGTACATCGAGGCTCGGTCCTCAGCCCGCTCTTGTTCATTATAGTCCTCCAAGCCATAACAGAAGAGTTTAACACTGGCTGTCCATGGGAACTTCTCTATGCTGACGATCTGGTTCTTAGAGCAGAATCAGTAGAGGAGCTAGAGAATAAATTCTGGCTATGGAAACAGCAGTTGGAAGCAAGAGGACTGAGAGTGAACCTAGCTAAGACAAAAGTTTTGATGAGTAGGAAAGAGGACAAAACCCTGATTCCGTCAGGGAAATGGCCATGTTCGATATGCAGAAAAGGAACTGGCATAAATTCTATAAAATGCACACAATGCAGATCCTGGGTACACAAGAGATGTAGCGGAATAGCAGGCAAACTAACAGGTAGGTAGAAATATGTATGCAGTAGATGTACAGGGAAATTAGACAGTAGAAGTCGCACTGATAGACACATTTTTCAAATGCAGGAGGGTGCTATAGAAGTGGTGGATAGCTTCCGGTACCTAGGAGATCAGATTAGCATGGGAGGAGGGTGTTCCGAGGCCAAAGTATCTAGAATAAGGACGGGTTGGAAGAAGTTTAGGGAGCTGCTTCCTCTGTTGACGAAGAAGGGTTTCTCCCTGCGTACGAAAGGCCGGTTGTATGATGCCTGCGTGAGGAGCGCGATGCTGCATGGTTGTGAGACATGGGCAGCAACAGCAGAGGATATGCGACGGCTGGAGAGAAATGAGGCAAGCATGCTCCGTTGGATGTGCAGTGTAAATGTGCGTGAACGACCCAGCATAAATATGTTGAGAGAGAAACTGTGTCTGAGAGGAATAGAATGTAGTGTACGGGAGAGGAGACTGAGGTGGTATGGACATGTGATGCGCATGGAGGATGACCGATGGGTGAAGAAGTGCCAGGAAATGCCAGTTGAAGGAAGACGTGGTAGAGGTAGACGAAAAACATGGGCAGAGGTGGTGAGAACAGACCTCAGATCATTGAAGATCACTGTGGAGATGACGAAGGACCGTGACGAGTGGAGATGACGAAGGACCGTGACGAGTGGAGAGATGCTGTGCTGAATAAGACCCGTCCTACCCTTGCAAGCATGGAAAAGCGGACGTAAAATGATGATGATGATATATATATATTTATATATATATATATATAAATATGTTTATATATATACATATATAAATCATCATCACCGTTTTACGTCCGTTCTTCCACGCTAGCATGGGTTAGACGGGTTGTCCTGTTGTGGGCAGTGTCTGGTCGGCTGACCATGCCTTGCTCATACAAGAACTGATTTGGCTTGATTTCTACAGCTGGATGCCCTTCCTAACACCAACCTCATTTACAGTGAGTGCTGGGTGCTTTTTCGTGGCACCTACACGTCCACTTTACAGTGTGGGCTGGGTGCTTTTTTGCCGTGGAACCTCCATGACCACCTTGCAGTGGGGGGGGGGGCATATTGTCTATATGCTTCAGCTTGTACCCATGGGAGGTCGGGTACTCTGTATTACTGCGTGACACCAGAGGTCACGGTCGTGTGTCATCGCCCTTGAGAGGTGTAATTGGGTAAGGTCAACTTTTATCACCTCATCCCAGGTCATCTCGTGTCTCCCCACTCTGCGGTTTCCATCGACTTCTAGTGCTCTGCACCTTTTTATGCAGCTGTCATCCTTCATACGCATCACATGTCCATACCAACGCATCCGCCTCTCCTGCACACAGCATTTGATTCCTCTGATGCTCAGTCTCTCTCTCAATTCATTTATGCTTTGCCGTTCGCATATATTACTATTACACATCCATCGGAGCATGCAGGCTTCATTTCTCTCTAATCTACGTAAGTCTTCCACCTTCAGCGCCCAGGTCTCACTACCATGCAACATTGCTGTTCTTTAAGTTTAAGTCTATTGTCCCACCATACCATGAATAGGTTAGCTATGTCGCCTGCAATGCTAACACCAATGGCTGCTCTCTCCTCTTGGGCATATGTTTTTCCATTAAATTTGAACACATGTTCCTTAAGGGTTAATTTTATGCTGGCCCCCACCGCATGTGCAATCATTTTCTTTAGTTCATCGTGGTTTTCAGGGGTCCATATGGCTCTGGTCCACCCGTTCCATCTATCTGTGTGGGTTTTCTTGGCCATTGACGTAATGGTAGGTGGTCTGCCTCTTGCTGGTCTTGTAGGGCACAGGTTGCGAAGGCCATATGTATCTAGATAATTATTACTATAGGTAAGTTTAAGTAGGAGTCCCAGCTCACTGGTATCAATCCCACGGAATTCAACATTGCTCTCACTGATCATTTCTACGCATTTCTCCACAGCAAAATCCACGTCAATAGATGGATACAGTGACACAACATCCATACTACCTATTATGCAGTTTGCTGGGTCCCTAGATCGGTTACCCTCGCCGATTCTGCTGAGGAGGTCCTCCGTGCTGTCACATATATCTGGGGACATTTCAATGATGGGGCGTATGATCAGGGAGAGGAAGTAGGACAGTCTGTAGTTACTAGCAATGTTAGCTCCACAGACTGGCCGTATTGGTGGTCCTGTGACAGAGTCACTGCTCGTTTTATGGTCTTTTCAAAGCCCATACAATGCTGGCACGTCATTGTTCCAGGCCTGGAAGTTGTTGGCAGTCCTTTTGTTGGGCTGCATTATATTTGTCCACATCATCATATGGGCATTGAGGGCTTTTTCTCTATCCTCATGCTCCTGTGGTGTTACTTCTCTTGTGTTAGTGATGTGGGGTTGCATTGCCTGGATGTAGTTTGGCAGACTGTCAAGCGACATTCTGCCAGACTTGTCTGTTGGAAAGCATGCAATCTCTCCATTACGTGAGCACTGCATGAGCTTACGCAAGCCATTTGCAGATTTTTCTCCCAGTTGCTGGGCCTCGATTCTATTATGCTTCTTGCTATACTGTTCTATAATATTTCTAAGTTTAGATCTAGCTACACTAAATTGTGCTTCTGTTTGTTCATCGACCTGCGATGGCAATTGAATGTGTTTGTTAAAAGCTAAAGTCGTGGCGTGGACTCGTCGCAGGTCGAATGACTTATCGGAGGGATTATAAAAAGTAGAGTTCCTGGCTGCTGCTTTGTGTACTAATGCTATTGTTAGATGTGTTGTTTCTATTTCTATTTCCACCAACAGCCTCATGGTTGTTTCAATGTCTCATTATTACTCGGTAGAGGGTCGGACGCCATGCTTTCCAGCATAGTTACGTCCCTTTACGATCTGAGTTAAAATCCCGCCGAGTTTGACTTTGCCTTTCATCCTTACAGGGTCGATAAAATAAAGTACCAGTAATGCACTGGTATGCTGGCCTTATGCCTAAAGTAGAAACAATTATTACTCCTGTCACTTTCCTCTGGCTCATTGTTATTATCTACTCTATTTTGTGTGTGTGTGTGTTCGTCCTGGTTATTTTTCTCTGTCCATAGTCTCCCTTCTCCTTTCAATCCTATTACCTTCCCTTATTTCTGTGCTACTGTCATTAGCTGCTTTCTGTGTGTTTGTTAAGATTGTGGTGGTGGTAAGAGGTATTGAATGTATGTTGTTGTTGTTGTTGATGTGTGTTGTCTCTGTGTATGTTATTGTTGTGTGTGTTGTTATTGTTGTTTGTGTCTGCGTGTCTGTTGTTGTTTCTGAGTATGTTATTATTGTTGATGTGTGTTGTTATCGTTGTTTGTGTCTGTGTGTTGTATATGTGTGTGTGTGTGTGTGTGTGTGCGTGTGCGTGCGTATGTTTTTGTTTTTGAGGCTCCAATGTAATTTTGTAAATGATTTTTCATTTCTGACAAGCATTTTATCATATTTACCTTATTATATGTGGCATATTTAGGTGGTAGTTGTAATATTGATTGTGTCCCTGTATTCATCTATTGACGAGGATTTTGCTGTGGAGAAATGCGTAGAAATGATCAGTGAGAGCAATGTTGAATTCCGTGGGATTGATACCAGTGAGCTGGGACTCCTACTTAAACTTACTTATAGTAATAATTATCTACATACATATGGCCTTAGCAACCTGTGCCCTACAAGACCAGCAAGAGGCACCTACCATTACCTCAATGGCCAAGAAAACCCACACAGATAGATGGAACGGGTGGACCAGAGTCATACGGACCCCCGAAAACCACGATGAACTACAGAAAATGATTGCACATGCGGTAGGGGCCAACATAAAATTAACCCTTAAGGAACATATGTTCAAATTTAATGGAAAAACATATGCCCAAGAGAAGGGAGCAGCCATTGGTGTTAGCATTGCAGGCGACATAGCTAACCTATTCATGGTATGGTGGGACAGTAGACTTAAACTTAAAGAACAATTAGAAGACCCCTTAACCCTGAAAATGTACTCCCACTACGTTGATGATATAAACATCGTAGTAAAAACAGCCCCACTAGAGAACAGTCAGGAATTAGAGAAAAACACCATGGAAAGCATCCAGCAAATAGCTAACTCCATCCAACAGAGAATTAGAGTTTCTATAGACTACCCAAGCAAACACCCCAACCATCGATTACCTGTACTAGACACAGAGTTCTGGTTAGATACCATTAATAACAAAAAACAAATCCTCCATTCCCATTATGCCAAACCCATGACTTCCAAATATCTGATCCACCGAAACAACTGTTTCGGATCACACCAAAATCAACATACTGATTGCGGATTTAGTACGGGTGATGAGAAACGTGTCCCGCATGTGCAACCCCGAAGAATTAGAGAGACACATACAACAATTCATCCACCATATGCAGTTATCTGGTTACAATCAGAGAGATAAAATCAGAGTATATAGAGGAGCTAAAACCAAATGGGAAAAAATGGTAAATAATGACACAAATGGGACCTGCCCCTTGTATAGGAGCAAATTTTGGAATAGAATAGAAAGAACTAGGAATAAGGTTAATAGAATAAACTCATGGTATGGTAGCAATAAATACCAGAGTGTAATGTTCATCAATACAACCCCTAGAGGTGAATTAGCTGACAAATTTAGAAGGGCCCTACATAAAGATAAACTCAATATTAAGATAGTAGAAAGACCAGGTACCTCCGTAAAAACACTTATTAGCAATACATACCCTTTTCAAAGACCTCCCTGTATAGATAAGAAATGTATAATCTGTAAATTAAGCCCCCATATTAACTGTAAAACTAGAAATGTAGTATATAGCATAAGATGTACTGAAGGACAATGTAGAGATAAGAATATAGTGTACATAGGTGAGACAGCCCGTAGTATAGGGGAACGGATAAATGGACACTGGCGAGACCTTCAAGATAGTAAAGAATCATCTGTACTCTACCAACATGCTAAAATAGAACATAAGGGTAAATTAGAGAACATAGAAATAAAAATAGAATCTACACACAGAAAAGACGCAATGTTTAGACAAATCAGAGGCAATAAACACAAAAAAAAAAAATAATAATTACAACCAAAATTAAATAGAAAATATGAGTGGAACAGCAACATCACAACTTACAATTAAGGACAAAATGAAAACACACACGCACATAGAACAAACAACCAACCAGTAACATGTAAATAAACAAATAAATAAACAAATATAAACACACACAGACACCCGGATGTAACACATACACAAACTAAGCACACAACACACACAAAAACAAGATGGTGTAGGACAGAACAAAGGAGAGGCACAAAAACAAAGAAAAGAATCCCCAGTCACTGAACAGGTCACAGAATGTGTGACGAAAGAACATTGACAATATATAAACAAGCATCTGGTTGTGGAACCAACCAACCAAACGGAAATTTATAAATTCCTAAATTTATATTAAATAGAAGTGAAAGCAACTGGTGCGTGTGTTTCTTATTGGCAACATGACCCTCCCAAAGTATAACAATATATATTTATATATATATATATCATCATCATCACCGTTTTACGTCCGTTCTTCCACGCTAGCATGGGTTAGACGGGTTGTCCTGTTGTGGGCAGTGTCTGGTCGGCTGACCATGCCTTGCTCATAAAGGAACTGATGTTCTTAATTTCTACAGCTGGATGCCCTTCCCAACACCAACCTCATTTACAGTGAGTGCTGGGTGCTTTTTCGTGGCGCATACATGTCCACTTTACAGTGTGGGCTGGGTGCTTATTTGCCGTGGCACCTCCACGACCACCTTGCGGTGGGGGGGGGGGCATATTGTCTATATGCTTCAGCTTGTACCCATGGGAGGTCGGGTACTCTGTATTACTGCGTGACGCCAGAGGTCACGGTCGTGTGTCATCGCCTTTGAGAGGTGTAATTGGGTAAGGTCAACTTTTATCACCTCATCCCAGGTCATCTTGTGTCTCCCCACACCGCGGTTTCCATCGACTTCTAGTGCTCTGCACCTTTTTATGCAGCTGTTATCCTTCATACGGATCACATGTCCATACCAACACAGCCGCTTCTCCTGCACACAGCATTTGATTCCTCTTATGCCCAGTCTCTCTCTCAATTCATTTATGCTTTGTCGTTCACGTATATTACTATTACACATCCATCGGAGCATGCAGGCTTCGTTTCTCTCTAATCTACGTAAGTCTTCCACCTTCAGCGCCCAGGTCTCACTACCATGCAACATCGCTGTTCAGATACACGCATCATACAGTCTGCCTTTCATTTTGAGGGAGAAGCCTTTTGCAGCTAGCAGTGGTAGTAGTTCCCTAAACTTCTTCCATCCCGTTCTTACCCTAGTTATTGTACTTTCTGAACACCCATCTCCGCTGCTAATTCGGTCACCTAAGTAGCAGAAGCTGTCTACTGTTTCTACAGAGCCCTCCCAGAGATTGGTGGTACTTGTTTCCTGTGGCTGTTTGCTGCTTGCTGTCCCAGCACAGCTGCTGCATGTGAAGCCTACATTCTTAATTAAGCTTCCTGAGATACCGCTACATCTCTTGTGTACCCATTGTTTGCATTTGGGGCAGAGAATGGAGTTCCTACCTACCCCTTTCCTACATACTGAGCAAGGCCATTTCCCTGAGGGGATCTGGGTTCTGTTTTCTCGTCTACTTACAAGGACCTTAGTCTTTGTCATGTTGACTTTGAGACCCTTACTCTCTAGTCCCTGCTTCCAAGCTTGGAATTTCTTCTCTAGTTCTACCATAGATTCAGCTATAAGTGCGAGGTCATCAGCATACAGGAGTTCCCATGGGCATCCGGTCTTGAACTCCTCCGTTATTGCCTGCAGGACTATGATGAACAGGAGGGGGAAAAGAACTGAGCCCTGGTGGACCCCAACCTGTACGCTAAATTCCTCGCTATACTCATTGCTAATCCTAACTTTGATGACTGCTCCCCTATACATGGCTTGTACAGCTTTCACAAGCCATTCATCTATCATCTACATCTACTCCTAGTTTTCTAAGAGCCCACCAGATTACAGCACATGGAACTCTGTCAAAGGCTTTCTCAAGATCGACGAATGCCAGGTAGAGTGGCTTACTTTTAGCTAGGTATTTTTCCTGTAACTGCCTCACAAGGAAGAGGGCATCAGTGGTGCCATTTCCTGGTACAAACCCAAATTGCATCTCATCTATTTTCACCCGGTCCCTAATTAACTCTTTCTGTTACTTTCATGACCTGGTCCATCAGCTTTATTCCTCTATAGTTTCCTCTATCAAGTGCATCACCTTTGCCTTTGTAGCAGTTGACAATGATGCTACTGCACCAATCTTTTGGTATGACACCTAGTATTACCTGGTTAACAATACATGTGGTTATAGTGTGACCTACAGACCAGATGCCTTCAGCATCTCGGCAGCTATACCCGATGGACTGGTTGCCTTCCCCATCTTCATATCTTTGATTGCTTTACTTACTACGCTGCTGCTGACTTGTACTGCTGGCCCCTCTATAGGGTCTACTTGGGGTAGGGTCTACTTGGGATAGGGTCTCTTCTTCCCATGCATTCTCCTCATTTAGTAATCTATCATAATGACTCTTCCATGCATCTTTCTTCTCAGCACTTGTGAGGGCAAGCTCAGCTTTATCATTCCGGATACACTTCTCTCCAATGACATCACAATTCTCTCTGACACACTGTCTCGCAATCTTGAACACCTCCTGTTTCTGGTCCTCACATTGCAAAACATGCTTGAATTTTCTATCCTCTGCTTCCCTCCTAGCTAAGTATACTTGTCGCCTAGCTTCCCTCTTGGTCTCTATTTAATGTACCCTGCTCCCCCCCGTTCTTCCACTCTTTCCATGCCTGTCTCTTGGCCTTAACTGCCTCATCTACCTTATTGTTCCACCACCAAGTCACTCTCCTCCTGCTTGTGGTCTTACTCCAGCCACAGACCTCATCCGTCGCCTCTAGTAAGTTAATTTTTAGGAACTCCCAGTGCTCTTCTACATTGAATGTCTGTATCTTTTCTTCTTTACTGTCATAGGCGTTGAGTAAAATATCTTTAAATCTGTTACTGGTTGAGGGGTCTTTCAGCTTCCAGATCTTTCTTCTCCAGGTTGGCCTCTGTTTCCAGATTCGTCTAGTTCTGACTGTGAGGTCGCTGACAACTAAGCTATGTTGGGATGTACATTCCTCACTAGGGAAGGCTTTTGTGTTTACGACCGTCCATCTATCTGACTAGAATGCTCCCCTGATCTATAGGTGATCAGGTGGTTGTCGGGTTTTTTGAAGTTTGTGTTACATATCGACATGTCATTGGCATCGCAGAATTCTAGAAGTCTGAATCCTTCCTCATTTCTTGTGCCAACACAATGGCCTCCATGGACTCTATTGAAGCCGTCGCAGTGTTTACCTACGTGTCCGTTAAAATCTCCTGCGATGATTAGGAAGTCATTGTCGTTTGTTAGAGCAGTAGTGTGCATTAGGGACTCGTAAAACCTATCCTTAAGTTCGTCTGGCAGGCCCGATTGGGGTGCGTAAGCTGATATTATTGTGGTAATTGTTTTACTCAGGACTAGTCCGAGTTTAATGATTCTTATATATATATATATATATATATAATATATATATAAATATATATATATATAAATATATATATATATATAAAAATAGACAAAGAAGCCTTCAATACATCAAAAGTCTTTATTAGCCTACAAAGTTTCGTCCCATTAATAAGGACTCATCAGGGCAAGTAAACATTAACGTCCAGAACAAGCCAAATACGTGACGTATTCTATTCTATAGCGATTAGGTCTTCAAAATGTTTATTATAAACATACAGCATATTTTCGAATATTCTATGTCTATATTCACATATATATCGCTATTTCAGAGCATTTATTCCAATTTCTAATTTCTGCCGGACCGGCAACCGCTCTTTCAAGCCAGTTCCTGTACACAGCTAAGTATTCTATAAGTCTCTAGCTGTGTCATTCTCGATAAAAGCACTGGATATGTAATCCTGAAGATTTCTAATAAGAATGAAACGCGTAGGTTACTTCCCTTGCTTTTATCGAGAATCTAATTGTAATACGTGACGTATTCTATTCTATAGCGATTAGGTCTTCAAAATGTTTATTATAAACATACAGAATATTTTCGAATATTCTATGTCTATCTTCACATATATATCGCTATTTCAGAGCATTTAATCCAATATATAAATATATATATATATAAATATATAAATATATTACTAATTCTCACTTATTCCTAATTAAACTATTTTTCACTGTGAACAATTTGTCAGCATTTTCTTTTCCGTTTACCAATATATCATAACTTGTGTGTTACACCTCTATTCTTTTAAATATCATATCCTCACACGAGATACAGAAAATGCTAACAAAAACGGATACAACTCTTAACACAAATGAAGAGATTCTACAGGAACTCAAGAAAATTAACACCAACCTATCTGTGCTGGTCGACAAACTTGACTCCACAAATAAGGAAACCGTCACCGGATACAAACCCTCCGAAATCGGCGATAACCTCCAAAACCTTTGCGATACTATCCAAACTATGTTCACTACTACCAACCCAGGAAAAACCAACGAAGAACCATGTGAGATTGATTCATACAAAATGAAAATTCAAACAATTCCAAATGGGAACAAATCCCTCAGAGACAGAAAGTTCTCATTCTGGAAGATGATACAAAATCACAACAAAGCGGAGATATATGAAAAATGGCTTAACTCAACCCCTCTAACTCTCTCCCGTAAAATACAAATAAAGTCCATTCCAAATGAATCCGAACCTCAAAGACACCTTAGGGAAAGAATGGCATTGGAAAAAATGAAGACAGAAATTGAACTTCTTAAATTGAGGGCTCAGACAAATGAGGAAAAAAATCAAAACCATCGATGAAGAGATCCTCCTGGAAATCAACAATAAAACTGAAGGCCCCAAGGTAGAGAAGATCTCCAAATTATGGAAAGGGGACTGCAACAGAGAAGAACTGAAATCCCTTCAACGCTGGGAAAAAAGTGCCGCTTGGTTCCTACACTATGAATCGACTTTTCAAACGGATTACACCTCCAATAACCCGTTCATAAAAATAGGAAAACCCATAACTGAACTGCACAACAACTTCGCAAACCCCCCAGCCACTAACAAACGAAGAAGGAAGCACCACACCGAAGATGAACTTCCCAACCTCGCTACCATAAGAAGGAACAAAAACCCTAGAAATCATCTCCCCCAGAATGACATTTACAACTTTCCTCCTTCAAGGAGATACCATACCAAATCACTCAACTCCTACGCGGATGCCTCATCGTCAAACATAGGGAAAAGATACCACCACCATGATAGATGTAACAACTTCCCCGCTTCAAGGGGACAGCAAGGTAATTTCCATTTTCTCAACTCTCACTTCCACAACAAACCCACACCACACGATACAACCAACGTAGGCCACCTATAACACCACAATCCAACATGGCACATAGAAACACACACCCATACTCACAGTACAGGAACACCCCATTCAATCTACAACCACTAACCCGAACCACATTTTACAACAACAAGGAATATAACAAACACAGGAGACCACTTAACATCAGCAGACAACTCCTCTACCCCAACCATTTTTTAGACACAGCACACAGATACAGGCAAACAAAATAACACAAGACAGGGAGGAGAAACCGAGAGTAATAAAAATTATCAATCTAACTAGTGCAGAACCAACACCCAACCTTATCAACTTACTCTCCAAAGGTCTTAAATTCACACCGACCCCACTACGTCCTAACTACTATGAAATGAAGGAAGACATCACAGACTTCTGTAGAAAGTTACGACTCAGTGAAGAACTATTCGACCAGTACAATGAGGATGAATCATTAGCCAGAAATAGAAGCAATTACACCCCATCAAAAGGTAGAAATAAAATCCTGGACGAATTCTGTGAACACATCACAAACTTCCCTTACCAACACTTGCACAGACAAAAACACAAGCCAAACCTCAACAAGAAAGAATGGGAAGAATTAAATAGATTAAAAACCGACAGAACCATTACAATTAAAGAGGCTGATAAAGGGAATACAGTAGTCCTAATGGAGACAGAATTCTATATCAACTTAGCGCTCTCCACTTTGGAAAACGAAACATACTACGAAAAGGCTGAACACTACAATCAACAGAAAATTATGAGAAACCTAAAAACTCTGATCAACCAATACAAAGAAGGACTCACTAACAAGGAATTCAGCTTCATCACAGACTTCACAAGTAAATCCAGCCTTTTCTACGGTATCCCTAAAGTACATAAAAGCGAATTAATAAGTAAGGCATGCAAGGAAGCCACAGACAGTCATCAATGTCCCCTCACCCAATGATGTCAAATTAAGACCTATAATAGCAGGCCGCGCTTGCGAAACCCACCGCCTTAGCAACTTCATTGATACCATTCTCAAGCCTTTTCTCAAACACATCAAAAGCTATATAAGGGACGACCTAGATATGCTCAATCACCTCCCTAATATGCCCCTTTCTGAACAAACCATACTAGTGACGTTCGATGTAGTTAACCTATACTCCAACATCCCCCACAACCTAGGAATAGAAGCTATCCAATTCTGGCTGGATAATTACCACAATGAACTCCCACAACGCATCAAAAAAGAATTTGTGATAGAGGGACTCAAATTTATCTTGGAGAACAATTACTTCGTTTTCAATAACAAACCCTACAGGCAGAAATCTGGGACCGCTATGGGAACGAAAACAGCCCCCACTTATGCCAACCTAGTCATGGGATACCTGGAAAATCACCCTCTACACTAAAGTCCTAAACAAATTTGGAAACACTCTCCACTTACACATAGAAAGGAACTGGAAGCGATATCTAGATGACTGCTTCATCCTTTGGCACGAAAACATCGAGAAACTTAAAGAATTTCACACCCTTATAAATGGGCTCAACACGAATATTAACTTCACGATGGAATACAGCCATCAACAACTCCCCTTCCTCGACATCCTCATTAAGATCCATAACAAAAAAATAGAAACAGACATATACTACAAGCCCACAGACTCCAAGCAATATCTTCCTTTCAACTCTTGCCACCCTAGACACGTTAAAATTAATATTCCCTACAACTTAGCCAAGAGAATCTGTACTATAGTCTCCAATAAAAACACCTGCTACTTACGGCTACAAGAACTAAAGGACACACTCATAGGCAGGGACTACCCTGCATCACTAATTGACAATGGAATCCAACGTGCCCTAAAACTCAGTACCCAGGACCTTAGACACCCTAAAGTAAATCAACCGAAACTAAAAGCTCTTCCATACATCTCCACACACAACCCCCTCAACAATGAGGCCTTTGACACCATCCTCCAGAACATCCCTGTGTTGTAAAAGGACCATAGAATGAACCAAATCCTACGAACACACGATATCATAAAGAGCAAAAGACAATCTAAGTCAATGAAAAACATCCTAACACATGCCAAAGTACTGCCAACCACAACAACGAAACCCAGAGTAAAAAAATGCGATAGACCCAACTGTGGCATATGCATCAACCTAATAGAGGGTTCGGAATTCTATTTCAAAGAAGGACAACGTTCTATAGTAAAACACAATTTCACATGCGCATCAGAAAATCTAATATATGTATTAACTTGCTCAGGTTGTCGATAACAATACATAGGCCAGACCAAAAACAGCTTCCGCCAACGCATCACTGTCCATAGATCCCAAATTAAAATACGGGAATACAGGAGAATACCACTGAGAACACATTGATACCTGTGCCGCCCAAAATCATCCCAACTTCAGAATCTTTCCCCTCTACAAATTTAAAGATAATGCCACCCACACCCAGCGCATCAGCAAGGAATCTTACTTTATTAACAAATACGGACCCCGTCTAAACACTTCTCCCTAAGACAAACCCACAACATACACACGTCAACATACATACCTACATCAGCATACATCTCTACCCACATATAAACACAATGACATACGTAAACACACATGTTCTATGGTGCAACATAAATATACACAAGTTTGCATACCTTTTGATGTCTATAGATATAAACGTGCCGACACACACACATACATAAACGCACAACATGCATTGCACACTGATGGGTACATACATATTTGTACACAAGTATTTCAATACGGCAAGGCCTAATGGATTCCCCTTGCAGTACGTACAATCTGGACACACTCCAGATACATATTTGTACACAGGTATACAATTTCTGGACACACTCCAGATACATGTGTACAATTTGTACACAAGTATACAATTTGTGTACAGGTATACAATTTCTGGACACACTCCAGATACATATTTGTACACAGGTATTCCAATACGGCAAGGCCTAATGGATTCCCCTTGCAGTACGTACAATCTGGACACACTCACACACACCTTGGTATTATGCCAATACTATATATCATTTCACACCTTATATTATTAAGGTTTTTGATGTTCTATTGAGAGAATCGATTTCACTGAAAATATCGAATAATGTACACCATTTTACCAGTATCACAAAAATATTTACTGGTCCACCCACACACACACACGTGTATGTGCACATACGCACATATATACACACACACATACACACGCGTACATTAACATACAAAGAGACATATATACACACACACACACACTTCTCCGTATAAGACAAGAGCTGAAAAATATCTTTTAACATGTTAAAATATCCCCCACACATTCCTACTGACCATCCCTCT
>OZ024743.1:164388231-164400731 GCA_964016885.1 Eledone cirrhosa
AGGAACTCCATTCTCTGCCCCAAATGCAAACAATGGGTACACAAGAGATGTAGCGGGATCTCAGGAAGCTTAATTAAGGATGTAGGATTCACATGCAGCAGCTGTGCTGAA
The DNA here is from genome assembly GCA_964016885.1 of Eledone cirrhosa. NCBI lineage: Eukaryota > Metazoa > Mollusca > Cephalopoda > Octopoda > Eledonidae > Eledone > Eledone cirrhosa. Next base: position 164,388,343 of record OZ024743.1, read on the forward strand.
ACAGCAAGCAGCAAACAGCCACAGGAAACAAGTACCACCAATCTCTGGGAGGGCCCTGTAGAAACAGTAGACAGCTTCTGCTACCTAGGTGACCGAATTAGCAGCGGAGATGGGTGTTCAGAAAGTACAATAACTAGGGTAAGAATGGGATGGAAGAAGTTTAGGGAACTACTACCACTGCTAGCTGCAAAAGGCTTCTCCCTCAGAATGAAAGGCAGACTGTATGATGCGTGTATCCGAACAGCGATGTTGCATGGTAGTGAGACCTGGGCGCTGAAGGTGGAAGACTTACGGAGATGAGAGAGAAATGAAGCCTGCATGCTCCGATGGATGTGTAACAGTAATATACGTGAACGACAAAGCATAAATGAATTGAAAGAGAAACTGAGCATAAGAGGAATCAAATGCTGTGTGCAGGAGAGGCGGTTGCGCTGGTATGGACATGTGATGCGTATGAAGGATAACAGCTGCATAAAAAGGTGCAGAGCACTAGAAGTTGATGGAAACCGCGGAGTGGGGAGACCCAAGATGACCTGGGATGAGGTGATAAAAGCCGACCTTACCCAATTACACACGACCGTGACTTCTGGCGTCACGCAGTAATACAGAGTACCCGACCTCCCATGGGTACATGCTGAAGCATATAGACAATATGCCCCCACCGCAAGGTGGTCCTGAAGGTGCCACGGCAAAAAAAGCACCCAGCCCACACTGTAAAGTGGACGTGTAGGCGCCACGAAAAAGCACCCAGCACACACTGTAAATGAGTTTGTTGTTAAGAAGGGCATCCAGCTGTAGAAATCAAGCCAGATCAGTTCCTGTATGAGCAAGGCATGGTCAGCCGACCAGACACTGCACACAACAGGACAACCCGTCTAACCCATGCTAGCGTGGAAGAACGGACGTAAAACGGTGATGATGATGATGAAATATATATATATATAAATATATATATATATATATATATAAATATATATATATATATAAATAAATATATATATATATATAAATATATATATATAAATATATATATATAAATATATATATATATATAAATATATATATATAAATAAATATATATATATAAATATATATATATAAATAAATGGGTACATGCTGAAGCATATAAACAATATGCCCCCACCGCAAGGTGGTCGTGGAGGAGCCACGGCAAAAAAGCACCCAGCCCACACTGTAAAGTGGACGTGTAGGCGCCACGAAAAAGCACCCAGCACTCACTGTAAATGAGGTTGGTGTTAGGAAGGGCATCCAGCTGTAGAAATCAAGCCAGATCAGTTCCTGTATGAGCAAGGCATGGTCAGCCGACCAGACACTGCACACAACAGGACAACCCGTCTCACCCATGCTAGCGTGGAAGAACGGACGTAAAACGGTGATGATGATGATGAAATATATATATATATATAAATATATATATATATATATATATAAATATATATATATATATATAAATATATATATATATATATATAAATATAACTGTAACTATAGACTTCCCTTCCAAACACCCTAACAATAGACTACCTGTATTAGAGACAGAACTCTGGATTAACACTATAGACGAGAGAGCTCAAATTCTCCACTCACACTATGCTAAACCCATGGCCTCCAAATACCTGATACTCAAAAACTCAGCAATGTCCAGTAGTGCTAAGTTTAATATTCTGATCGCAGATTTGGTACGAGTGATGAAGAATGTGTCCAGCATGTGCGACCCAACAGAAATGGAAGGACACATCCAACACTTCATCAACCGCATGCAGTTCTCTGGCTACAACCAAAGAGACAGAGTCAGAGTATACGAAGGAGCCATGGAAAAGTATAAGACCCTCATAGAACTGGACATGAAAGGAATTTGCCCACTATACAGGAGCAAATCATGGAATAGCTTAGATAGGGCTAGACATAAGATAGGGAAGGCCACATCATGGTACGACAACCAGAGATATCAGAGTGTCATGTTTGTGGACGCCACCCCTGGAGGGAAATTAGCTAACCAGTGTAGAAAGGCCCTGAGAAAGACCCACTTAAAAATAAAGGTGGTAGAAAAGCCAGGAACCACCATAAAATCCCTGATCAGCAAAACCTACCCTTTTAAGAAAACCCACTGTACCAATAGGAAATGTATCATATGTAAGGTGAAGCCCCGGATAAACTGTAAAACTAGAAACGTAGTCTATAGCATAAGATGTACAGAGGGTACTTGCAGAAACACGACAACAACATACATAGGTGAGACAGCTCGTAGCATAGGTGAAAGGATAGACCAACACTGGGGGGAACTAAAAGGACGAAAAAACGGGTCAGTACTATACGAACATGCTAGACAACAACATGACGGTAACATAGACAACATAGAAATTAGAATAATATCTAAACATAGGAATGACCCAGCAGATAGGCAAATCAGAGAGGCCAGTGAAATAGAAATTAGAAGACCAAAGCTAAACAGAAAGAATGAGTGGAACAACAACAACACCCAAACAAACAACACTGACCTAAGAGAAGTATAAATAAATAAGTAAATTAAATTAAATAAAATAAGATAAATAAATACATACACAAGCACATAAACCCACACTAGTCACCCAGCAGACACAACACTATACACACTAGTCACACATCACACATAACACTATACACACACGCAAACGCATGCGCAGAGAAGACAAAATAAAATAAGATAAACAAACAAGCAAATAAATAAATAAATATATAGACAGACTGAACAAAAAAATGGCGTAGACATACAACACAACAGGAGGAACAATGAATATAACACCACTGACGATGTTGCAGATGTGCAACGAAAGATTTATGTAAATTATGTAAACTATATATATATGTGTTTGTCTATATTGTATCTGTATTATTTTTGACCGCCGGTCAGTCAATGGCAACATTGAGGACCGAGTAAGTTAGATCGCAGATATGTATATATAAAAGACAGCGAGAAGCGAAAACCAACCAAACAGTGAGTGTGTTCTGTTATTAATTCTGGCAATATTACGCAAATATGACCCTCCCCAAATATAACAATATATATAAATATATATATATATATATATATATATAAATATATATAAATAAATGGGTACATGCTGAAGCATATAAACAATATGCCCCCCCCCCCCCCCCCCACCGCAAGGTGGTCGTGGAGGTGCCACGGCAAAAAAGCACCCAGCCCACACTGTAAAGTGAACGTGTAGGCGCCACGAAAAAGCACCCAGCACTCACTGTAAATGAGGTTGGTGTTAGGAAGGGCAACCAGCTGTAGAAATCAAGCCAGATCAGTTCCTGTATGAGCAAGGCAAGGTCAGCCGACCAGACACTGCACACAACAGGACAACCCGTCTCACCCATGCTAGCGTGGAAGAACGGACGTAAAACGGTGATGATAAATAAATAAATAAATAAATAAATAAATAAATAAATAAATAATCGTCGTCGTCGTCGTCATCATCATCATCGTCGTATAACGTCCATGTTCCACGCTTGCATGGGTTTGGACGGGAGTTTTCCCACTTGAGTCAAGAGTGGTTGTCTTGCTCGCATAGGACTGTCTAGCGGGTTTTCTACAGCTGGATGCTCTTCCTAACACCAACCACATTTACAGTGTGGGACTGGGAGGTTTTTACCGTGTTGCCTACACAGCCACATTACAGCGTGGACTGTGTGTTTTTTGTCGTGACACCTACACGATCTCATTTGTTTCGGCCTGGATGTTGTGGCACCAACATAACTTTACATTGAAAGGGGCGGTGTGGATGGGGTGGGGGTGGTGGGACGGGGGTGTATTATGTTAGAGATGCCTACTGACTGTAGTAGGTTTTACTTTGTATTTAGGTAAGGCGGGTCTTCTCTATTACTGAGTACCGCCAAAGGTCTCAGTCCAGTAACATTGTCTTGGAGACGTGTAAGTGTGTGAGGTCGGAGTTTATCAGGTCGTCCCAGGTTTTTCTGGGTCTGCCTACTCCGTGGCTACCGTCTATCTTTATTGCCCTGCACTTTTTTATACAGCTGTCGTCTTTCATGCGCATCACGTGACCATACCAACGTAGCCTTCTCTCGAGTAAACAACATCTGATCCCTCTTATTTCTAATTTTTCCCTTAGTTCATTTATGGTTAGCCGTTCACATATATTACTATTGCACATCCAGCCGAGCATGCAAGCTTCGTTCCTCTCTAGTCTGCGTATATCCTCTGCACACAATGCCCAGGTCTCACTGTCATGCAGCATTGCTGTTCTTATGCAGGCATCATACAGCCTGCCTTTCATTTTTAGGGAGAACCCTTTAGCGGTTAATAGTGGTATAAGCTCTCTGAACTTTTTCCATCCAGTTCTGACTCTAGCTACTGTACTTTCAGAGCACCCTCCCCCACTGCTGATTTTATCACCCAGGTAACGGAAGCTGTCCACTATTTCTATAGAACCCTCTGCGCAATTGAAAGAGCTAGTATTTTGTGGGCACTTGCTACTACTTATTGCACCAGAGCACCGGCCACATGTAAAATCTATGTTCTTAGTTAGCTTACCTGTGATCCCACTACATCTTTTATGCACTCATACTTTGCATTTGGGACATAAAATGGAGTTTCTACCTACGCCATTCCTACACACTGAGCATGGCCACTTCCAGGAAGGGACCGCCGCCTTATTTTCTTTCCTACAAACTAGAACTTTAGTCTTAGCCAGGTTAATTTTAAGGCCTTTTGATTCTAGGCCGTGCTTCCATGTTTGGAATTTCTTCTCTAGCTCGGCCATTGATTCAGCTATGAGCGTTAGATCATCTGCGTATAGGAGTTCCCATGGGCAGCCGGTCTTGAACTCCTCTGTTATAGCCTGAAGGGCAATAATAAATAGTAGGGGGCTAAGAAGAGAGCCCTGATGGACGCCAACTTTTACGCTAAACTCTTCACTATATTCGTTGATAATTCTAACCTTGCTGACTGTTTCTTTATACATGGCTTGTATAGCCCTCACATGCCATTCATCAACACCTAGTTTTCTAAGAGCCCACCAGATAATGGAACGGGGGACTCTGTCGAAGGCTTTTTCCAAGTCGACAAAAGCTAAGTATAGGGGTTTACTTTTAGCTAGGTACTTCTTCTGTAGTTGTCGTACAATGAAAAGAGCGTCTGTGGTACTTCTGACACAAACCCGAACTGCATTTCATCTAGATCAATTCTCTCTGATTAGTTGCGCTATTACTTTTTCCGTGACCTTCATGACCTGGTCGATTAATTTAATGCCTCTATAGTTACACCTATCTAGGGCATCTCCTTTACCCTTGTAACAGTTAATGATGATGCTGCTATGCCAGTCCTTCGGAACAACCCCATTCTGTATGACTTGGTTTACTATCCGGGTGACCATGGTGTGTCCCACCGTTCCAGAGGCTTTCAGCATCTCAGCAACTATTTCCGAAGGCCCAGCCGCCTTACCCGTCTTCATATCTTTGATTGCCTTACTTATTATACTACCTTCGACTAACACTGCTGGTCCCTCTATTAGGTCGATGTGGGGGAGACTGTCTTTCTCCCATTTGTTCTCTTCATTTAGAAGCCTTTCGTAGTGACACTTCCAAGCTACCTTCTTATCAGCGTCAGTGATGGCAAGTATGCCATCATCGTTAAGTACACACTTCTCCCCGACAATATCACAGTTTTCCTTGACACATTGCCTAGCAATCCTGAACACCTCACGTTTTTGGTCCTCACGTTGTAGAACATGCTTGAACTTTCTTTCCTCTGCTTCCCTTATTGCGAAGTACACTTGTCTCCTAGCTTCCCTCCTGGCCACTTGATAGTCTTCTCTACTTCCCCCATCCCGCCATACTTTCCAAGCCTGCTTTTTAGCCTTAATTGACTCCTCCATATATATATATATATATATACACACACACACATATATATACATACACACACACACATATATATACATACACACACACACACATATACACACACACACACACACATATATACACATACACACACACATATATACACATACACACACACACATATATACACACACACACATATACACACACACACATATATACATACACACACACACACACATATATACACACACACACACACACACACACACACACACACACATATATATATAAATAAAAATAAAGATAATAATGACAAAAATAAAAGCAAAGAAGGGGTGAGAAGGAAGAAAAGAAAAGATAGCCAAGAAGGGGGAAGGAAGGAAGAAAACGAAGAAATAGAAGAGGAATGAGGGAGAAGGGGGGTATATATGTATTGGTTTTGTGGGTAATTAAAGGGTCTAGATATAAGAGGGTATAAAGTCTAAGTATATGCAGTTTGTCAGTTGGTAGTAAGAGGTTAAGGGTTCGATTTGTAGTGCGAAAATTTCTCTTTGAATCTATGGTTACAATAAATTGATCTCTCAATTTTATTGTTGAGTAACCTATTCTTCGAACTTAAGATGTGGAACAGCTCAAGGTCGCATAATCGACAGCTTCTCATACCACTCCGATATGGGGGCGCGTTTGATAATTTTTTCCACTTCAGGGTGTATTGATGGTTACTTTCCCTTAGTTGCCAGGTCTTGATTGCAAGGGTAGTTACACAACGGTGCTGGGAATGTTTCATTGCGTAACGGTGTGTATACCAACGAGCTTTAAAAGTATTCCCAGTCGCTCCGATGTAATACCATTTCTGGTTGTCTGATTCCACTGTGCATTGGTAAACCAGGTTAGACTGCATACATTCATTTTGTAATGGACAGGTTTCAGGTAGGTGGCAGTAACATTTCTTGTTATGGGCAACTTTGGCATTATTTGTGGGCTGCGATGCCTGAACAAGTGTGTTACGTTTTGTTTGCCTATTAGCGGGTGGTTGTGTATTAGATATTCTGTTGTGTTCGGTGGTAATTGTATTGTTATTGTTGTAAATTTGTGTTTTGGTGTTGTTATGTATCTTTTTAGCGTTAAGCATCTTAATGTGTGCTTCTATATTTGGTGCCGTGGAGTAGGATAGTCTAATAGATTTAGTGTTAAGGATTTTGCTGTATCTCTGTGAATCTGGAAAGTGCCTATTTATTATTCTAAAGAAAGTAGAGGGTAGGTTAGTACTAATAGAGGTGTTAAATATGGGGTTATACCAAATATATTTTCTACTGCGTGACTTGTTTGATTTCGATGTTGTATTTCTATTTGCCGTATACTTTGCAGTTCTATGCGTAAATCTGTGTATGCGTGTGTTTCTGGAGTTTGTGTTATGCGTGTTCGTGTGTGCTTCACAGAGGCTTTCATCTATATATTCTACTCTATCTAAGTGGCCTGCCTTGTCTAATGCGGTATTGTAGTATTCTGCATGTTCTTCGAAGATTTGCCGGTTAGATGAGAGGCGGGAGATCCTAAGGGATATGCTGCGTGGAATGGATTTAATTATTGATAGTGGGTGGTTTGAGTTACAGTTGATGTATGCTAAGTTTTCATTAATCTTGTGAAAAGGTCTTATAAGTCCCGTATTTAGGTTAAGCGTCACATCTAGAAAGTTAACTGTTTTAGTGCTATACTCATACGTTATGCTAAGGTCTAGTTTTCCGAGAGTCTTTCTAATATTCTTACGGAGTCTTTCTATGCTCTGGTTATTTAGGTTCTTAACTAGGAGAAGGGCGTCGTCTCTGTAGATTCCACCGTGAAGGTCGCTAAACTCGCTTTGTAAACTATGGGCTATGTAAATACCTACTAAGTCTGTGACTTGAGCCGAGTCGTTAGCCCCCATCGTGATGTCAAAGTTATTTAATCTATCCTTATGTTCCCAATAGGCGTTTTCAAATTTAATTATTGTTTTCCTAGCAGCTAATATGATTTTTATCTCGTCGTCTGTTATGTCGGAATTGGCTTTGGCGAATGCTAAGGCTTTATCCAAGGTGTTGGGGGATATAGATGAGTAATAATTGTTAATGTCAAATTGTATAAATTTAGATACTTCTTTGTTAGCTATATTGTTAAACCATTTAATTGTTTCGGTAGCGTTACCCCATAGTTTAATCACTAGTTTATTCTTCATTTGTGCTATCATTCTGTCTAATATATGTTTACTAATTTTCCCGATGCCCGATTTGGATGGGCATATAAGTCTAATAGTGGGGTTATAATCAAAATTTACCTTGTGGTCTTTGAGGTTAAATGTGGGGGTACATGGCTTATGTGGCTCCGTTATATAACTGCTCTGTAAAACAACCGGTGTTATTACATTGAGCTATTTATCTTACTGGTAATAAGATAGTAATTAATGACTATCTTTCACTATTTAGGGTTTGTATAAAAAATATATAACCATAAAAGGTTTTATTACATACATAACCATAAATAGTATCCTTAATACTAATAACTGCTCCATATTGTTGAGCTGATATACAATAAATTACCAGCATGCTGATCAAAGACCAACTCCCTGTCAACAAGAACATACCTATACCACCCAAAAATACATATGAAAAGTTATTGATCAACAGTGTAAACTCCTTTATCAATAGAGTGAGATGGAGGACATTCCATTATGATAAAAACAAATCTAGCAAGGATAATAATACCAACAAATTTGACTCCTTCGGCTTTAAAACCTTTAGAAGCCCCCCTCATAACACACTACTAAACCACTTCGAAAATGACCTAATAAAACTAGTTAAGAATATTAAATACAAAAAAACACCGTAATAAAAACACCTTCTTAAACAAACTTAGCACCTCTATTAATGATTTCAAAACTAGTAGTAACATTTTTGTACATGCCGACAAAACTAATAACATATACAGCCTGGATTATAATACTTATAGAAAGTTTATATATAATGAACTACATAAAAGCTACAAGAAAACCACTATGAAAAACTTAGAAGATATTAATATGGAAGGCTATAATATAGTATCCAAACTAGGGCTCCAGAGACATACACAACCTTATACCCCAAACCCCCCTAGATTCTCTCTTAAGGACCATAAGGAGGACTTCATTAGCAACCCCTCGATTAGACTCATCTGCCCCTCCAAGTCTGACATTGGCATTATCAGTAAAAAAATTCTAGATAAAATCATCCCTCAGATTAAACACACGATTTACCTTAAACAATGAGGAAATACGGGTGAAGTGATTGAATGGTTCAAAAATATCAAAGATAACAAGGATAAAAAATTTATTCAATTTGATATCAATTCTTACTACATCTCTATTTCCCCTATCCTACTAAAAAAGGCACTTATAATGGCCATGTACAATAGTGACCTGACTAGACCCCAGATTGATGTCATACTTGCAGCCCGTAAAACACTAATCACCTTTGAAGACGAATTATGGACCCGCAAAGATACGCAAAACAACTTCGACATTACCATGGGGTCTAGTGACTCGGCGCAGGTCACTGATTTAGTCGGCCTATATTTACTTAACCAAATCCATAAGGACCTTCCTCACCTCAGCGGTGGTTTGTATCGCGACGATGTACTTCTACTTATAGATTATAAAATATTCAGTATAGAAAGAACTAGAAAACTATTCCACAAAACATTCAAAAACTATAACCTTAGTATTACCATGGACAAAAACACCAAAAACGTCAACTTCCTAGACGCCACACTCTACCTAGACTCAATGATATATGCACCTTTCCACAAACCTAATGAAAAACTCATCTACGTAGATACCAAGTCTAACCACCCTAAATCTATATTGAACTCTATCTCTAAGGGAGTATCTAATAGAATCTCTAATCTATCCTATGACAAACACATTTAACAATAACTCGCAATATAATCAGGCATTAGCTAGATCAGGCCATAATACAGGGATAGAGTTCCTACCTACAAAAACGCATAGCTACAACATTATTTCACACAACATGTCCATGAGAAAATTTAATAATAAGAATACCAACCACACACACACTAATAGAGATGATAACAACAAAAGTAACCCACACCACAGAAATTACCATAGTAACATTAAAGGAAACAAATCACCAGACATAAAAAACAGAAATAGAAAAAGAAATAATACATTTTTCAACCCTCCTTTCAATCTAAACGTCTCTACCAACCTACCTAGGGCTTTCTTCTCACTACTGGATAAACACTTCCCATCCGGCCACAAGTACCATAGCCTTTTAAACAAAAACACTATTAAAATCTCATACTCTACTACGCCTAACTTAGCATACCACATAGCTAGTAGCAATAAAAGAAAAATTAATTCTTACTTCCAACAAACTAAATCACAACAGACGATAAACCTGCAAAATAACATTATAGCAACTAACCATAATATCAATAGAAATAATAGTATTAGTACTAGTGTAAACATTAACGCTGCGAATGACAACCCACATAACCATAACCCTATAGCTAACATCCAAACTTCTACACAGCATATTAACCGGCAGACTAACACCCAGAATAATTGTAACTGTAGATCAAATAGAACCTGCCCTTTAGATAAAAAATGCTTAACCAAGGATATCATATACTCATGTACAGTCACAACTAACAACTCTTCTGAAACCTATATAGGCTCTACTTCTAACTGCTTCAAAACTAGATACAATTCGCACCTCCACTCTTTCAAAAAACACAGTCTAGCCAACTCCACTTCACTATCTAGCTACATACACTAACTAAAAATAAAATATATACACTTAAATGGGAAGTGGTAGGTAGTGCAACATCGTACAAACCACCTAATAAATTTTGTAACCTCTGTCTACTAGAGACCCATACTATCATCTTCTCTAACCATAATCTCCTTAATAAAAAATCAGAGGTGTTCGCATCTTGCCAACACCGCTTCCGACACTCTTTCCAAAACTTTAAACCCTATATATAACAATGTCAGACTGGAACCGGCACCACCCCTAGCAATTAGCACACCTTACACCTCATCTCCACACCCATTTATATACTCTATAGGTAATAGTGGCAGCATTATAGTACCATCTACCCTGGGGATACCCCCATGTACTTCTAATTCTGATATCTCGACCGTGGATTACTTAAACTGCATTGCACAAATATATGATTAATATAAACTGTAGACACGGTATTGGTTGTGCTAACATAATCCTGTGCATGGAGTGCCACCATGAGATAGATTGACGATTAAGTAAGTAATCTTATTATTATGCGACTATATATTCTATACGATGAGTACAATGAATTATGCAAAGGTGATACATGAGTTAGGAGTTTCTGTGTTGCTTGATGACCTGATTGGTATCTTTTGACGAGAGAACTGGTCCCCGGACCACCCTGGTGATATTTGAATTAGCCGGGGATGCAGTCATACAATGACCCGAAACTTGCCGGGAGTCTTGTATGATAATAAGACCATTATTAGTAATAAGACCCTTATTAGTAGTGAGACCCGTATAATTAATTTTGAAGTCTGACTCTTCTTATAGATTGTCCAGGTGTGGCACTCCATATTAGATTGTAATCATCATGATATGAACTCCTTTAGTACTTATTAATAGACTCCACTCTAATTTGTAGATAAGATACCTAATTTAATTTATATATGAGATGGGAGTTTATGTATTACTTGATGGCCAGACTGGTGTCTTTATATGAGAGACTTGATCTCCAGACCACCCTGGAGATATTCAAACTTGCCAAGGATTCAGACATACAATGACCCAGAGCTTACCGGGAGTCACATATAAAATAATAGGACCATGCCAGGTCCTGCGGGTGGAACTACACTTACAAAGAACATTGATTTGGGGGTCTGACTCTTCTTATAGAATGTTCAGATATGACACTCCTTAATAGAAGGTAATCATCTTGATATATACACCTTTAGTACTTCTTAATAGACAACACTGTAACATATAGATACGTAACATAATCTAGAAATTAGTTATAGCAGCATATGATAGGCACTTATTTGAAACACCATTAATGTAATTTAGGATAATAAATTTAACTAAGAAAACCAGCTAGTTACCTCCCCTTACGCATTAACTCCCCTTGGTCACACACACACTTCTGGAATATAATATCATCTCACAAAACTAAACAACATGATCTATTAATTAAGAATCGACAAGATACGGTTTATAACTTGGTTATATGCTGAACCATCGTGAATTATATGATAGACCCGTGGTCTATGTATTGCGTCTCATGGATTATGTGAGTGGTGGTGTGCGCGAAGACAGTGGTACTGTTTTGCCTACGATATAATATGTTTTATAATATGTTTGATATTTTTGATATTTTGGTGTTTCTCCACATTCGGGATTGTATATCACACAGGTGTATGCGAAAAAATGATTTAATAATTCAGCCCACATAATAATATCGATTGCCTTCTTCAACTGCCT
>OZ024743.1:164405731-164408231 GCA_964016885.1 Eledone cirrhosa
CTATTAAGTTAGACATGGCCTGGGCCAATACTGGCCAAAACATTTCAAAGTTATTCAAAGTTATATATATACATACATACATATATATACATACATATATATATATACATACATATATATATATATACATACATATATATATATACATATTTATATATACATATTTAGGGAGCAGTGGCTGTTAGGGCAAGACGTGTTTTCTTGGGCTCTGCTAGAGTCAGCAGCAACACACAACCACGTGTTGCTACACACACACAAGAGGAAAGAGAAAATTTAAAATTTATGAGACCAATAGAGATATGTACATTTATATATTTATATCTAGATATTGCTATTATCATTTACAGTCCCTCTGTGTTTAATGTATGTTCATTAGTATATGTGTTGTTATTTCTGCTTGCATTTTGCATATATACATATATATATCTATATATATGCTTGCGTGGACCCCTCTCAAAAATTCGTTGGATTTTCTAATTGGATACCCTAACACTGGATACCAATACTGAATACACCTGAACTTCTACCAGGAAATCTTTCGTTGTCATTTCTGCTTGCATTTTACATATATAGATATATATATCAATGGTTGCGTGGACCCCTCTTAAAGATTCGTTGGATTTTCTAATTGGATACCCCGAAACTGGATACCAATTACTGAATACACCTGAACTTCTACCAGGAAATCTTTCATATCAGTGAAAATTTTCTTTTCTTTGCTTCATATATATATATTATATATACTTGTCCGCCATTGCAAAAGGCCATAAATTCAAAATTTTGAAGAGAGAGGAAAAGAGAGAAGTGATCTATGAACTTGTAACATCTCACTGACCCCCCCCCCCCCCCGTCACCACACTAACAATAACGCCTACACTCGCTCCCCACCATCACCACATTACTTTAAGATCGCTGTCCTGTCCCCTGTTGACATACTGCTGACTCTCTTTTGATGTATGTATGTGTATATACATATGTGTATGTGTATGTGTGTGTATATGTATATCTCAGTGGATGCGACCAGATTTCAACACAGCAACAACTACAACAACAACAGCAGCAACACCAACAACAACAACAACAGCAACAACACCATCGTCTGTGTTGAATGTGTGTGTATGTATTTGTATATATGCGACAGCAATAACAGCATCAACACCATTGTCTGCAGCAACAGCAGCAGTGAAATGAAGGACAACAACAACAGTAACAACTACAATAACAACTACAGCACCAACAACTGCCACCACCATCACTGACCATCCACCACCACCACGCTGATACCATCCACCACCACCACACTGACACCATCCACCACCGCCATTACCAGCGTAAACAAACAATTATTATTGTTATTGTTATTATATACAAGCCGAACTGGACTGGGAAAGGTCAACAGTTGACATGATAGTGATTTTGACGATTTTGACTTTGATTTTGTATCAGTACTGTCGGTAATATATGTATATATATATATATGTTTGTGAGTGGTGTGCGTGATTGTATGCATGAATGAGCGTTGGTATGTGTGGTTGTGGTTTGTATGCATGAGTATTAGTGTGTGAGTCGTGTCAATAAGTTTGTTTTTTTTTTCTAATGACCATGCTGTAAAATGGAGGGGTAGAGAGGGCCCTTGAGTCTAGTAAGACATCCTCTCTAGTGCTGGTGGCACAAATAAAAGCACCCAGTCCATGCTGTAAAGTGGCGCTGGTGTTAGGAAGGGCATCCAACCAGTGTATCAATGCCAAAAAGCTTATCAGCACAGCAACAAAACAGCATAGAAAAATATGAAGACGTCGCATCTCAGAGTTGCAACACTTAATGTTGGCACTCTCAGAGGTAGGTCTGCTGAAATAGCGGAGATGCTGGAGAGAAGGCAGGTGGATGTGTGCTGCGTGCAAGAGGTGAGATGGAGGGGTGCCTCTGTGAGACTAGTCGTAGGCAAGCGTCTTAGCTATAAGCTATTCTGGGTAGGTAAGGATGATGGGTTAGGGGGAGTAGGCATTTTCCTGGCTGAGAAATGGATCAATAAGACAATAGAGGTAGTTCGAGTTAGTAATCGAATAATTAAGCTTAGATTAGTTGTAGGTAGGAGACTACTGACAATCATCTCGGTCTATGCTCCCCAAGCAGGCCTAGGCAAAGATGAGAAAGACTGCTTTTATGAGCAACTTTTGCAAACAACCACAATGACAGAGGACGGAGACATCGTTATGCTAGCAGGAGACTTCAATGGTCATGTTGGACAGCTCCAGGATGGTTACACTGGGGTACATGGTGGGCACGGTTACGGTTCAAGAAATGAAGAAGGAGTGAGACTTCTTGAATTTTGTGATGCAAGTACATTGACTATTTGCAACACAAACTTCCAGAAACCTGCCAATCACCTAATAACCTACAAATCTGGTGAGCACATAAGCCAGATTGACTTCCTGCTAGTTAGGCAGCGGGACAGGCAGATAGTGTCTAATACCAAGGCATACCCTGGGGAAGAATGTAC
>OZ024743.1:164418231-164423231 GCA_964016885.1 Eledone cirrhosa
AATGGGTATATTCCCTGCGAAGGGTTCCAGAGGGATGTCGTTGTTTGTGTTATAATGGATCAGCTAGTGTTGGGTATGTAGTATAGGGTGTGTCTCTGGTGTTTGATGCTAGATGTGGTGTTAGGTTCCAGTCCGACATTGCTATATATGGGGCTTAAAGTTTTGGAAGGAATGTCTGAGGCGGTGCTGGCAAGTTGCAAACACCTCAGATTTTTTGTTAAGTAGGTTACGGTTGGAGAAGATAATATTGTGTGTCTCTAGTATACAGAGGTTACAGAATTTATTAGGTGGTTTGTACGAGGTCGCGCTGCCTATCACTTCCCATTTGAGTGTGTATGGTTTATTTTTAGATTTTAGATAGTGTATGTAGCTAGAAAGTGAGGTGGAGTTGGCTAGGCTGTGCTTTTTGAACGAGTGGATGTGCGAGTTATATCTAATTTTGAAGCAGTTAGAAGTGGAGCCTACATAGGTTTCTGAAGAGTTATTAGTCGTGACTGTGCATGAGTATACGACATCCTTGGTTAGGCATTTTTTATCTAAAGGGCAGGTTCTATTAGCTCTACAGTTACAATTATTCTGTGCGTTAGTCCGCTGGTTATAATGCAATGCGGAAGTCTGTGTGGTGGATATAGGATTTTGGGTGTTCAGGTTGACAACCCTGGTGTTATTACTTATACTAGTGTTATTTCTATTGTTACTGCCGTTGCTATTGTTGCTTGCTACAGTGGTATTTAGAGGGTTTGCATCCCGTTGCGATTTTGTTTGTTGGAAGTAAGAACTAATTTTACTATTATTGCTGCTAGCTATGTGGTATGCTAAGTTAGGCGTCGTGGAGTATGAGATTTTAATGGTGTTTTTGTTTAAGAGGTTGTGGTACTTGTGTCCTAGAGGGAAGTTTTTATCTAGTAGTGAGAAGAAAGCCCTAGGTATGTTGGTGGAGACATTTAGGTTGAAAGGAGGGTTGAAAAATGTATTATTTCTTCTTCTATTTTTGCTTTTAGTGTTTGGTGTGTTGCTTCCTCCTAAGGCCTCACAGTAGTTTCCATGGTAATGGTTACTTCCGGTGGCACCCTCCGCTTTGGTGTACTTGTGGTTGCTATTCCTATTATTAGATTTCCTCATGGACATGTTGTGCGAGATGATGTTGTAGCTATGTGTTTTCTTAGGTAGGAACTCAATTTCTATATTATGGCCGGAGCTAGCTAATGCTTGATTGTAATATTGTGAGTTTTTGCTAAATATGTTTGCGTCATAGGACAGACTAGAGATTCTATTGGACACCCCCTTAGAGATAGAGTTTAATATTGATCTAGGGTGATTAGACTTGGTATCTACGTAAATAAGTTTCTCATTAGGCCTATGGAAGGGTGTATATATTTTTGAGTCTAGGTATAGTGTGGCGTCTAGGAAGTTAACATTTTTAGTGTTTTTGTCCATGGTGATACTAAGGTTAAAGTTTTTGAATGTCTTATGCAGTTGTTTTCTAGTTCTTTCTATATTAAATTTTTTATATTCTATGAGTAGAAGTGCATCATCGCGGTACAAACCACCGTTGAGGTAAGGGAGGTCTTTATGGATTTCATTGAGGAGGTATAGGCCGACCAAATCAGTTACCTGCGCCGAGTCACTAGATCCCATGGTTATGTCGAAGTTGTTGTGCGTATCCTTGCGTGTCCATAGTTGGTCCTCGAAGGTGATTATGGTTTTACGGGCCGCAAGGATGACATCAACCTGGGCTCTAGTCAGGTCGCTATTGGTCATGGCCATGATAAGTGCCTTATTTAATAGGATAGGGGAAATAGAGGTGTAGTATGAATTGATATCAAATTGAATAAATTTTTTGTTCTTATTATTCTTGATATCCTTAAACCATTCAATTACTTCACCCGTATTTCCCCATTGTTTAAGGTGTATCTTGTGTTTAATTTGTGGGATGATTTTATCCAAAATCTTCTTGCTGATAATACCAATGTCGGACTTGGAAGGGCAGATAAGTCTTATCGTGGGGTTGCTGATGAAGTTCTCCTTATGGTCCTTCAGAGAGAATCTAGGGGGGTTCGGAGTGAAAGGTTGTGTATGCCTCTGTAGTCCTAGTTTAGACACTATATTATAACCCTCTACATTAATATCTTCTAAGTTTTTCAAGGTGGTTTTTTTGTAGCTTTTATGTAGTTCATTATAT
Source organism: Eledone cirrhosa (assembly GCA_964016885.1). Taxonomy (NCBI): domain Eukaryota; kingdom Metazoa; phylum Mollusca; class Cephalopoda; order Octopoda; family Eledonidae; genus Eledone; species Eledone cirrhosa. Next base: position 164,420,414 of record OZ024743.1, read on the forward strand.
ATAAACTTTCTATAAGTAATATAATCTAGGCTGTATATGTTATTAGTTTTATCTGCGTGTACAATAATTTTATTACTAGTTTTGAATCCACTAATAGAAGTGTTAAGTTTATTTAAGAAGGTGTTGCTTCTAATATGGTGCTTATTGTATTTAATGTTCTTAACTAGTTTAACTAGGTCATTTTCAAAGGAGTTAAGTAGAGTGTTATGAGGGGGGCTTTTAAAGGTTTTAAAGCCGAAGGAGTCAAAATTGTTAGTATTATTCAAGTTGTTAGATTTGTTTCTATCATAATGGAATGTCCTCCATCTCACTCTATTGATAAATGAATTTACACTGTTGATCAGCAATTTCTCATATGTATTCCTGGATGGTATTGGTATGTTCTTGGTTGACATGGGGAGTTGGTCTTTGATTAGCATATTGGCAATATTATATGTCAGCTCAACGATATGGAGCAGTTAATAGTATTAGTTATACTATTTATGGTTATGTAAACACAAAACCATAAGCAGTTGTAAGTATTTTACACACACCCTAAATAGTGGTAGGCAGTAATGTATTACTACCTTATTACCAGTAAGTTAAGTAGCTCAATGTAAAAACATCAGATGATTTACAGAGCAGTTATATGAAATATAAGAATCAAAGAACTGTTCAAAACATTATTGTGCTTACAGCTGTTTCCTCCAAACCGAGGTTTGGATTCTTCGGAGCAATTTATTAATGCATGGACAGTTATATGACCTCCTTTTCAGCCGAGAGACATACCAATACATATTCAAACATTGATACATATTCAAACATTGTGGGTCAACATTCATTACAGAATTTAGAGTGGCAGTACACACTTCGAGATTACATTTATATTAATAGGTACAATCAAAAATCAAAGATATAGGTTAAAGTACAACATGAAGATAAGTGGTTATATAGTGCAAATGTTATATGTGTGGCACGCATGTGCGTCTTGTTTATATAGTGTGGCAGAGAGATATGTGTGGTGGAGGCACTTAGGTAGGTAAATAAGAGTGTTAGGTTGGTAGATCCGGTGGCAAAGTCTTTATATGATTGATATAGTCTGTGTGTGGAGAAATATTATAAGCATTAAAGATAGTGCAAGCATTAAAAGTGTTATATTTCATACATATATATATATACATATATATATATACATATATATATATACATATATATATATACATATATATATATACATACATATATATATATATACATATATATATATATACATATATATATATATACACATATATATATATACATATATATATATATACATATATCATCATCATCATCATCAACGTTTAACGTCCGTGTTCCACGCTTGCATGGGTTTGGACGGGGGTAGTCCCACTTGAGGCAAGAGTGATTGTCTTGCTCGCATAGGACTGTCTGGCAGGTTTTCTACAGTTGGATGCCCTTCCTAACACCAACCACATTTACAGTGTGGGTCTGGGAGGTTTTTACCGTGTTGCCTACACGGCCACATTACAGCGTGGACTGTGTGTTTTTTTGTCGTGACACCTACACGATCTCATTTGTTTCGGCCTCGATGGCGCGGCACCAACATAACTTTACATAGAATGGGGTGGTGTGGATGGGGTAGGGGTGGGGGTGGTGGGACGGGGTGTATTTTGTTAGGGATGCCTACTGGTTGGAGTAGGTTTTACTATATATTTAGGTAAGGCGGGTCTTCTCTGTTACTGAGTACCGCCAAAGGTCTCGGTCCAGTGACATTGTCTTGGAGAGGTGTAAGTGTGTGATGTCGGAGTTTATCAGCTCGTCCCAGGTTTTTCTAGGTCTGCCTATTCCGTGACTACCGTCTATCTTTATTGCCCTGCACTTTGTTATACAGCTATCGACTTTCATGCGCATCACGTGTCCATACCAACGTAGCCTTCTCTCGAGTAAACAACATCTGATCCCTCTTATCTCTAATTTTTTCCTTAGTTCGTTTATGCTTTGCCGTTCACGTATATTACTGTTACACATCCAGCGGAGCATGCAAGCTTCGTTCCTCTCTAGTCTGTGTATATCCTCTGCACACAATGCCCAGGTATCACTGCCATGTAGCATTGCTGTTCGTATGCAGGCATCGTACAACCTGCCTTTCATTTTTAGTGAGAACCCTTTAGCAGCTAATAGTGGTATAAGCTCTCTGAACTTTTTCCAACCAGTTCTGACTCTAGCTACAGTACTTTCAGAGCACCCTCCCCCACTGCTGATTTTATCGCCCAGGTAACGGAAGCTGTCCACTATTTCTATAGAACCCTCTGCGCAATTGAAAGAGCTAGTAGCTTGTGGGCACTTGCTGCTACTTATTGCACCAGAGCACCGGCCACATGTAAAATCTATGTTCTTAGTTAGCTTACCTGTGATCCCACTACATCTTTTATGCACCCATACTTTGCATTTAGGACATAAAATGGAGTTTCTACCTACGCCTTTCCTACACACCGAGCACGACCATTTCCCAGAAGGGACCACCGCCTTGTTTTCTTTCCTACAAACTAGTACTTTGGTCTTAGCCAGGTTAATTTTAAGTCCTTTTGACTCTAGGCCGTGCTTCCATGTTTGGAATTTCTTCTCTAGCTCGGCCATTGATTCCGCTATGAGTGTCAGGTCGTCTGCGTATAGGAGTTCCCATGGGCAGCCTGTCTTGAACTCCTCTGTTATAGCCTGAAGGGCAATAATAAATAGTAGTGGGCTGAGAACAGAGCCCTGATGGACGCCAACTTTTACGCTAAACTCTTCACTATATTCGTTGTTAATTCTAACCTTGCTGACTGTTTCTTTA
>OZ024743.1:164433231-164435731 GCA_964016885.1 Eledone cirrhosa
GGATGAAAGGGGAGGAGATGAGAGGGAGAGATGGGTGATAGAGAGAAAGAGATAGTTTTTATAACTGAGAGGAGATATATTTTTTACATAGAGAGGTTGAAAACCGTTGGAAGATACTGTATAAATTAAAAATTTTGAAAATTAACGAAGGGAGGATATGTGCGAGGAAAAATATTTTATTTAGGGAGGGGGGGGGGGTGAAAAAAAGGGGGGAGGAGATGAGAGTGAAGGTGGAGAGGGAGAGATGGGTGATAGAGAGAAAGAGATAGTTTTTATAACTGAGAAAAAGATATATTGTTTTAATATAGAGAGGTTGGGAACCGTTGGAAGATAATGTATAAATTAAAGGAATTTGAAAATTAACGAAGGGAAATTATGTATGAAGATAGAGAGAAAAAAATAATAATTGTGGGTGAATATTCTAACGTCAAAAGAAGAAATGTATGTATTGTGGCAATTTCAAAATTAGCGAAGAGAAAAATTGTTAAGGTTTGTGTGTAGAAGGATTTGAGAAAAATAATGTGAAGTTAAAGTTTGTATATGATATGTGCGAATAAAGAGTTAATATGTATTAATAATGAGTTCGTTGATGGGGAGAAAAAAATAATAATAAATTAAGGATGAAATTGAGATTAAAAAGATTTATGATAGAGAGAAAAAATAATAATGATTGCGGATGAATATTCAAGTGACAAAAACAAATGCTATGATTTTACGAGAAGATAGAATGAGGGTAATGAGTAAACGAGTATTATAGAGTGTATAGTGCCCTTTAAAGTAAGGTAGATGGGTATATTTTAAAGAGGTGTATGTATATGTGCCTTTGAGAAAAGATTCTAAATTGATAAAGAATTGAATATTAACTGTATACTTTGTGAAAAGTTCTATGGAATTTATGCAGGCAGATAGAAAACAAATCTGAGCGTCTATTTATTATAGAATCTAGGTTAGAAATAATGGTAAATTTTTCATTTAGGCAGAGATTACAGATTTTAGATAGAGAGCTGTTCAAGTATGAGGATGCAGAAGAAATCTTCTTCCAAAAGATGGTATATTTAATGTTTTTGTCTTTTAAGGACCATATGAGTTCTGAGAGAGCAGTGTTAGTTCTTTTAAGTTTGTATTTGAAAGATGAATGATGATTATATAATCATCATTCATCTTTCAAATACAAACTTAAAAGAACTAAATTTTTAATTTATACAGTATCTTCCAACGGTTTTCAACCCCTCTATGTAAAAAATATATCTCCTCTCAGTTATAAAAACTATCTCTTTCTCTCTATCACCCATCTCTCCCTCTCATCTCCTCCCCTTTCATCCCCCCCCCCTCTCTGACTAAAATATTTTTCCCAATATCACACATCAATCTAAAACCATTTTTCATATGTTGATTTAAAACTGCACTATCCACAAGTGTTTTTTAGCCTTCATATCATGTTCTGTTTTATCTGATGAAAACACAAATATTATTGCTTGATGATGTTTGTTTTTGAAATGCGCATAATAAAATATATGGAACTCCTTTAACCATCTTTTGATCTTATATTATATATATATATATATCATCATCATCATCATCAACGTTTAACGTCCGTGTTCCACGCTTGCATGGGTTTGGACGGGGGTAGTCCCACTTGAGGCAAGAGTGATTGTCTTGCTCGCATAGGACTGTCTGGCAGGTTTTCTACAGTTGGATGCCCTTCCTAACACCAACCACATTTACAGTGTGGGTCTGGGAGGTTTTTACCGTGTTGCCTACACGGCCACATTACAGCGTGGACTGTGTGTTTTTTTGTCGTGACACCTACACGATCTCATTTGTTTCGGCCTGGATGGCGCGGCACCAACATAACTTTACATAGAACGGGGTGGTGTGGATGGGGTGGGGGTGGCGGCGGGAGGGGTGTATTTTGTTAGAGATGCCTACTGGCAAGGCGGGTCTTCTCTGTTACTGAGTACCGCCAAAGGTCACGGTCCAGTGACATTGTCTTGGAGAGGTGTAAGTGTGTGAGGTCGGAGTTTATCAGCTCATCCCATGTTTTTCTAGGTCTGCCTATTCCGTGGCTACCGTCTATCTTTATTGCCCTGCACTTTGTAATACAGCTATCGACTTTCATGCGCATCACGTGTCCATACCAACGCAGCCTTCTCTCGAGTAAACAACATCTGATCCCTCTTATCTCTAATTTTTTCCTTAGTTCGTTTATGCTTTGCCGTTCACGTATATTACTGTTACACATCCAGCGGAGCATGCAAGCTTCGTTCCTCTCTAGTCTGCGTATATCCTCTGCACACAATGCCCAGGTCTCACTACCATGCAACATTGCTGTTCGTATGCAGGCATCGTACAACCTGCCTTTCATTTTTAGGGAGAACCCTTTAGCAGCTAATAGTGGTATAAGCTCTCTGAACTTTTTCCAACCAGTTCTGACTCTAGCTACAGTACTTTCAGAGCACCCTCCCCCACTGCTGATTTTATCGCCCAGGTAACGGAAGCT
>OZ024743.1:164460731-164480731 GCA_964016885.1 Eledone cirrhosa
AAGAGACCAGGTGGAGGGGTGGGTCTGCTAGATTCATTGAGGGTAAAAAACGATGCTATAAGCTTTTCTGGGTGGGAAATGACGATGGGCTGGGTGGAGTAGGAATCATGGTAGCAGAAAAGTGGGCAGATAAGATAATAGACGTAAATAGAGTGAACGACAGAATAATTAAAATAAAACTTGTCCTCAATAGAACTACGGTGACAGTCATATCTGCGTACGCACCCCAATCCGGACTGCCCGGCACTATAAAAGACAGATTCTATGAGACACTGATGCTCACTACCTCCCAAATAACCGACAGTGACTATATAATTATTGCAGGCGACCGAAATGGTCACGTTGGACAACTTTGTGACGGCTACGACGAAATCCATGGAGGCTATGGGTTTGGTACTAGAAATGAGGAAGGCTCCAGAATCCTGGAATTCTGTGACGCAAATAACCTAACTATCTGTAACACTAACTTCAAAAAACGTGACAATCACCTGATCACCTATAGATCCGGGGAACACACAAACCAGGTAGATTATATCCTTACCAGAAGACGTGACAGAGTGTCTGTTGTAAACACTAAATCCCTCCCCCATGAAGAATGCACCTCCCAACATAGACTGATAATTAGCGACCTCATAGTCAGGACGAGACGTACTCGACAGCAGAAGAGGACTATCCTCAGGAGAAAAATATGGAAGCTAAAGGACCCCACAGCCAGAAATAAATTTCAAAGCATATTACTTGATGCTTTCGACAGTAAGGAAGGGCATTTAGAGTCGGACAATATAGAGGGACAGTGGGAATTCCTGAAAGCAAACCTGCTGATGGCGGCAGACGAAGTCTGTGGCTGGAGCAGGCCTGTAGGCAGGAGGAGAGTAACATGGTGGTGGAACAGTAAGGTGGAGGGGTCAATTAAGGCCAAAAAGCAGGCTTGGAAAGTATGGCGGGATGGGGGAAGTAGAGAAGACTATCAAGTGGCCAGGAGGGAAGCTAGGAGACAAGTGTACTTCGCAAGAAGGGAAGCAGAGGAAAGAAAGTTCAAGCATGTTCTACAACGCGAGGACCAAAAACGTGAGGTGTTCAGGATTGTTAGGCAATGTGTCAAGGAAAACCGTGATATTGTCGGGGAGAAGTGTGTACTTAATGATGACAGCGTACTTGCCATCACCGACGCTGATAAGAAGGTAGCTTGGAAGTGTCACTATGAAAGGCTACTAAATGAGGAGAATAAATGGGAGAAAGACAGTCTCCCCCACATCGACCCAATAGAGGGACCAGCAGTGTTAGTCGAGGGTAGTATAATAAGTAAGGTAATCAAGGATATGAAGACGGGTAAGGCGGCTGGGCCTTCGGAAATAGTTGCTGAGATGCTGAAGGCATCTGGCACAGTGGGACACACCATGGTCACCCGGATAGTTAACCAAGTCGTACAGAATGGGGTTGTTCCGAAGGACTGGCAAAGCAGCATCATCGTTAACTGTTACAGGTGTAAAGGAGATGCCCTAGATAGAAGTAACTATAGAGGCATTAAATTAATCGACCAGGTCATGAAGGTCACGGAAAAAGTAATAGCGCAACTAATCAGAGAGAGAATTGACCTAGATGAAATGCAGTTCGGGTTTGTGTCAGGCAAAAGTACCACAGACGCTCTTTTCATTGTACGACAACTACAGGAGAAGTACCTAGCTAAAAGTAAACCCCTATACTTAGCTTTTGTCGACTTGGAGAAAGCCTTCGACAGAGTCCCCCGTTCCATTATCTGGTGGGCTCTTAGAAAACTAGGCGTCGACGAATGGCTTGTGAGAGCTATACAAGCCATGTATAAAGAAACAGTCAGCAAGGTTAGAATTAACAACGAATATAGTGAAGAGTTTAGCGTAAAAGTTGGCGTCCATCAGGGCTCTGTTCTCAGCCCCCTACTATTTATTATTGCCCTTCAGGCTATAACAGAGGAGTTCAAGACCGGCTGCCCATGGGAACTCCTATACGCAGACGACCTGACACTCTTAGCTGAATCAATGGCCGAGCTAGAGAAGAAATTCCAAACATGCCTAGAATCAAAAGGCCTTAAAATTAACCTGGCTAAGACTAAAGTTCTAGTTTGTAGGAGAGAAAATAAGGCGGTGGTCCCTTCCGGGAAATGGCCATGCTCAGTGTGTAGGAAAGGCGTAGGTAGAAACTCCATTTTATGTCCCAAATGCAAAGTATGGGTGCATAAAAGATGTAGTGGGATCACAGGTAAGCTAACTAAGAACATAGATTTTACATGTGGCCGGTGCTCTGGTGCAATAAGTAGCAGCAAGTGCCCACAAAAATACTAGCTCTTTCAACTGCGCAGAGGACTCTATAGAAATAGTGGACAGCTTCCGTTACCTGGGTGACAAAATCAGCAGTGGGGGAGGGTGCTCTGAAAGTACAGTAGCTAGAGTCAGAACTGGATGGAAAAAGTTCTGAGAGCTTATACCACTATTAGCCGCTAAAGGGTTCTCCCAAAAAATGAAAGGCAGGTTGTATGATGCCTGCATACGAACAGCAATGTTGCATGGCAGTGAGACCTTGGCATTGTGTGCAGAGGATATACGCAGACTAGAGAGGAACGAAGCTTGCATGCTCCGCTGGATGTGTAATAGTAATATACATGAACGGCAAAGCATAAACGAACTAAGGAAAAAATTAGAAATAAGAGGGATCAGATGTTGTTTACTCGAGAGAAGGTTACGTTTGTATGGACACATGATGCGCATGAAAGTCGATAGCTGTATAACAAAGTGCAGGGCAATAAAGATAGACGGTAGCCACGGAATAGGCAGACCTAGAAAAACCTGGGACGAGCTGATAAACTCCGACCTCACACACTTACACCTCTCCAAGACGATGTCACTGGACCGAGACCTTTGGCGGTACTCAGTAATAGAGAAGACCCGCCTTACCTAAATACATAGTAAAACCTACTACAGTCAGTAGGCATCTCTAACAAAATACACCCCCGTCCCACGCACCCCACCCCATCCACACCGCCCCCTTCTATGTAAAGTTATGTTGGTGCCGCGCCATCCAGGCCGAAACAAATGAGATCGTGTAGGTGTCACGACAAGAAAACACACAGTCCACGCTGTAATGTGGCCGTGTAGGCAACACGGTAAAAACCTCCCAGACCCACACTGTAAATGTGGTTGGTGTTAGGAAGGGTATCCAGCTGTAGAAAACCTGCCAGACAGTCCTATGCGAGCAAGACAATCACTCTTGCCTCAAGTGGGAAAACCCCCGTCCAAACCCATGCAAGCGTGGAACACGGACGTTAAACGTTGATGATGATATATATATATAAAAATATAAATATATAAACATATATAAATATATAAACATATATATATATAAATATATATATATATAAATATATATATATATAAATATATATATATATAAATATATAAATATATATATATATAAAAACATATATATATATATTTATATATATATCTATATATATATCAATATATATATACAAATATATATATATTTATATATATATATATATATATATATTCAATTGGGTCAGGCTCACACATGCACATTTGGGAAATCTAGTCAATACCAGCTTGACAATTGGGGCTGCTTTATCAGATTTTTTTAGGCTTTTTCACCCCCACTTCTATAGGCTACTCTTGCACAATCCCAGCATGTGTTCAAGATGCTGTTCTAGTCCTCCACTAACAGTATAGGACAAAATGTTCCTACAAAGGCTTCTAGATGCCTGAAGGAATCTGGTCGTTCAGCCCCGGTTGGGGTGTAGATGGCCACCAGTCAAAAGACACCACCTTATTGTCTGGGTTCAAGAAGATTGTTCGTTCTGTAGCATCCAGACCTTTCCTATACAGCACTGCCACCCACCTCTCATACCAGACCAACTAAGAGATGCAAAATTGGGATGAGTGCATATGTGTTGGAAATCCTGGTCTCACTGACAGGAGTCACATCCATGTCTAGTGACCTGAGGTCATTTAACAAGTGACCTTGCTTCCAGGATGACCCAAGTCCACGGACAGCCTCCTCTTATAATGACCATGTTGACTGATTCGTTAAGAGATAAAAGGGAGTGACTAGTTACATTCTGGGTGCTGTTGAGATCAGGTGGTTCAACCTTCATATTTGGTGAGTTTTCCTTTGGGAATCCCTTTAAAAGCCTGCTGGTGGCTCTTATGTTAGGGGTCTCCACGTCATGCAGGTAACTCTCCCTAATGATTTTATAACTTTCTAGTGTCATTCGCACCATGAGTGTCTGTGGCACTTTGAGGGAGCTGGTGGTAAAGATCTTCCCTCTCTCTCAATCTCTCTGCTTCCTGCAATGTGGACCATCAGTTCTTTGTTGGCCCTTCTTACTAGCACAAAGTTTGGTGTCTGTGAGGTTGGTTGTTGTGGTTGTACATCTTTTTGTTTGTTAATTGTGCTACTAGTGGTAGTATTGGCAGATGTTGTGTTGGTGGTGTTGTGGGTGTGTCTGTATTAGCTGTGAGTGTGGTTTCTGCGTTTTCTGATGTGTGTGCTGGTGTGATGCTAGATGCTTTTGTTTTGCATTTTTGTTTTTTTTTTCTTCAGTTTTTTGGGTTCCACTTAAACCTCATTTCGAGATGAGGTCCCAGTGCCTAATGAATCTGACTGGATAGTAGTTGGAGTGTGCTTATGTTTGTGTAGGTGTCTCTGTGTGTTTGTGTTTAGAGAAGACGAAGAACTTTTTAGATGGACCCCCTGAATGGTATTGTTGGAGTCTGTTGCTGCTGTTGGTGGTGGCATTGGTTTTGCTGTTGCTGCAGTTGTTGTTGTAGCTGTTGAGGCTCTAGTATTGGCAGCAATGGGGTCCTGTGGTTCCTCATCTTCTGTAGAGGGTAAAAGGCTGCTAAGTGTCCCATTTCCCCAGAGATGACAATAGGGTGTTTTGCCCTCAATGACTACATTTAGCAATACACCATCCACTAGGTGAATGAGTTCAGGGATGTTCTCCATATTTTCTGGTTTTATATGTTATAGAATTTCCAAATATGTCCTTGACCAGTGTTCCCTCTAGGTGCACCTGACTTCTAAGAGTGTGTCACTACTGTCTCGTACTGCACAAGCCAGGATCCAACAGATATCCAATCCTAGCAGGATACCACTGATCCTGATTGTTACAGTTTTTCCTTGGTATGAAGAGTATAAAACGTATTAGTTATTTGCCACTTGGCTTGCGTCAAAGTTGAATTTTTTTTTTTAATACCAGCTGCAAATTTGCTCTTGCTGTTGTTTTTGTTGTAGTTGTTGCTACTGTCATCGTCATTCTTGTAGTTGTTTTCATTGTTGTTGCTACTGCTGCTGTTGTTTTTTTATTGTCATTGCCATTGTTGTTACCATTGCTGTTGTTATTGTTGCTGTTTCTCGCCTCATCACCATTAGCTTGTTGAGTGTTGGCGGTGACAACGCCAAATATTAATCAATATGATTAATCTTTTCAGCAATGATCTTATTGATCTGTGAACCATCTGTTGTTCACCAACATGAAACAAAGCCATATTGTTTTGCACAAAAGAACATAACAGAATTAAATTAGTACATTCATTTCATCTATGAAAATGACTGCATAGTTATTCTATTCTCATGTAAGACAACTTAAAAGAGTTGGTTTCTGCATTGTAACGCTCCTCCAAACCACACCCGTTTCCAGTTGGTTTGGCAGCACTATCATCAGGCAGGGCTGTGTGGTTAAGTAGTTCACTTTGCAGCCATGTAGTTCTGTATCCGATCCTACCCTATGGCACCTTAGGCAAATGTCTTTGACCATAAGCTCAGTTTGACCAAAGCCTTGTGAGTAAACTTTGGGAGACAGAAACTGCACAGAAGACTATATATATATATATACTGTAAAGTGGCTGTTTTGGTGCCATGACAAAAAGCACCCAGTCCACACTGTAAATGTAGTTGGCATTAGGAAGGGCATCCAGCCATAGAAACCAAGCCGGAAATAGTTCTGTATTATGAGCAAGGTACGGTAATCTGATCTGGCTTGTCCCACAGTGGAACAACTCGTCTAACCCATGCTAGCATGGAAAATGGATGTTAAAGGGTGATAATGATGATGATTTCCTTTGAATGAAACAGTTCTAGTACTGTAGAAGCCGCCGCCGCCCTCATCATCATCATCATCAATTAACGTCCATCTTCCACGCTAGCAGGGGTTAGATGGGTCCCATTTAGAGGCAAGTTGGGTCAGGTGACCGTATTTTGCTCATATAGTGGTGTTTCTGGTTGGTTCTCTATGGCTGGATGCCCTTCCTAACACCAATCACATTGACAGTATGGGCTAGGTGCTTTTTGCTGTATCTTTTACATGTGTGTTGGTGGAACATATACCCATTAGCAAGAAAACTGATAACTCAGTATGTCAAACAGAATTACCAGGCTCTGAGAATTCAAACAGAATTACCAGGCTCTGAGAATGTTTTCACTTATAAAAATGGAAATTATGAAGATAATAAAAAAGAGAGAGATAAATACCACAGAAATATGACAATAAAAATCAGTCCCCAAAGTCAAAGAATACCTAAAACAAGAGATCCTTGCAAGATTGGAAAGATAAAACTAGTGGAAGTTGTTTATATTGATTCTCAGGAAACAAAACAAAAAAAAAAGGGATTACAATAAGGTCCTTTTTATTTGATCATTCAGTCTAACCCATGCAAGCATGGAAAAAATAGACATTAAGAGATAATGACGATGATGATTTGCCACATATATCTTCCATGTTTCCTGATAGTGGTCAGCTCATTCCATTTTATCAATAGTTAGCTGAAACTTTTAAATATCCCTAAAGAAAAGTCTGGATTGAACCCATATATATGTGATAGATGTCAGCTTCTCATATACTGAGCCTTTTTGCTTATCCCAGGATTCCAGATGAAATCAACCTTATTCCTGGGATCCTGGGATGTAGAAAATTATGCCATTATTTTAAAATGAAGCTGTCATTTGAAAATCATTCTGTTCCTGTATTGTAAAATTGTTTCAATACAACAAACTACAAATAAAAGATTTTTGTATAAGTACGAGGGGGATCAAAAAGTTCGCGGAATTTTTCAGAAAATATTCTATTTTTCAAAAAATATGATTTACCATCAATTTATTTTTCTACATAGTTGCTATCCAGGTGGTTGCTATCCACTTGACAAGGCGATGCTTCCAGCTTCGTAAGCCGTCTCTAAAGAAAGTTGAAGGCCTTGTGCGAAGCCATGTGTTGGCAGTGTTTTTAGCTTCTTCAACACCACTAAAACAGGTTCCTTTTAGCATTTCTTTGAGTTTTGGAATGAGGAAAAAGTCTGATGGGGCTAAATCTGGACTATAAGGCGGGTGAGGAAGCACTTCCCATCGAAATTCTCTAAGAACTTCTTTTGCAACCCACGCAGAATGCGCTGGTGCATTGTCATGGTGAAACAAGATCCCACCATGAAGTTTCCCTTTTCGTTTCTTGACTAAAGCCTTTCAGCTTCCTTAAAACATTTGCATAGTAAGCTCCTATCACAGTTCTTTGACCTTCAAGATAATCTATTAGTATCACCCCATCTGAATCCCAGAAAATGGTGGCCATCACTTTTTGATCCGACTTTTGAGATTTGAACTTGATTGGCCCCGATGACCCACATGGAAGCCACTGTTTTGACTGCTGTTTGGATTCAGGATTATACTGGTAGATTGAGGTTTCATCTCCGGTGATGATTCTGGTCAGGAAATGCTCTTCATCAACTTCAATTTTGATTAATATTGCCCAAGACAGATCACTTCGAAGAATCAGCTGATCAGGGCGCAACGCTTTTGGGACCCATCGCGCTGAAAGCTTGCTTAGTCCCAAATTATCGTGCAGAATTGAATTTGCCGAACCATATGAAATGTCTAGGGACTTAGCTAACTGATTAACTGTTATTCTTCGATCTTCAATTAAAGTCTGAGCAGCCTCAACGTTTTGGTCATTTTTTGATGTTCCTAGTCTTCCACTGCGATGGTCGTCTTCAAGGTGGTCTCTCCCTTGTTTGAATCACTGAATCCACTTGTAGACAGCAGTTTTCTTTGGAGCAGTAGTACCGTAAACTTTAACTAAAACGTCCATAATCTGTGTCCCTTTCCATTTGAGTTTCACCAGAAACTTGATATTCGATCTTATCTCAAAATAACTATTTTCCATTGTTCCAAAAAGAGGTTTTTTAAAGAGTGTCAGTACTGTACAATAGTCCACGCATAACTGACTGCAAGTGACTAATAGCAAGGTAAACACCCAGTGACAATGTTCTGACATGTTTAATATTGTTTTAATCTATTTTTTTCTTACTACGATAAAATTCCGCAAACTTTTTGATCCCCCCTCGTATATACAATATCACATGCATATATACATGTGTCCTTGCAAGTAGGTTTCTGTAATGAATTATGTATGCTAGGGTTTCCTAAAACAAAAAGAATTTCCTGGGAAATCTAAAATAGTTTAAAACACCAGGATCCTAAGAGAGAAATCCTACTCTCCATATATGAGACAATCTATGTAATTGAGAAGTACTAAGGCAGTGTGCTTTAATTAGAAATATGTTAATGAAAAGACTATGTATTTCAATTAAGTATGAAAATAATCAAGAATTTGGAGAGATTTAGTAAAATAAGTTTCATCTTTTATTTTTACAATAAGCTAGGTATTTAGAATTTCATAAAAAGTTTTTCTTTGCCCCCTTAAGAGGGGACAGAGTCCTCAAACACCCTTTCCAGCAGGTCCAGTCTGAAGCAACTGTTACCAGCTGGTCTGGCTGGATCCCTAAGTGAGACCAGCTGAGCTCATGGATGTTATCCAACCATCTTGCTAGGGGTCTACCCCAGGGTCTCCTGCCAGTAAAATCTGTCCAGCAATTCTTTCCTGAGACATTCTAACCACATACCCATAGTATTGGAGCTGTGATCTCTCAATTCGGTTCTTACATAAAATTATGATGTAATTCAGTTTAAATATGGATATTCTAAATTGAGAGGTTTTACTATCATAAAATGAGAAGCAATGAACAGGCTGGTATCAAATGAGCATGGTTCCTTCTATGAAAGAGAAGATTTCCTCAAGATAAAAACTGGTGGTGTTACGCTTCTATTTCATTCATATATACAGTTGTTTGACTCAATGTCTTTTACTACATTAAAAATTGAAGTCTTTAACACTGCAATTGAAGCTCTTTTAATACAGGAGGGGAATTTCAAATGAATAAGAAGTTGGAGGGAAGGGTAGGGTAAAATAAATAATGAATCTTTAATTTTACAATCATCCTACCAAGGCCTAACTCTCATTCGATGCAGCAGCTACAAGCTGGAAGAAGCCCCGTAGCAGGTCCTACACCAGATAGCTGGATATCATCAAAGAAGATCTCCAGAGAATCAACCTCACCTTGGAGGATGCAGAGAGGCTGCTATGGGACCACCAGCAATGGAGAGCACTGGAGGACCTGGTCAGCTCTACACATCATGGTGCCTCTGGGATCACTGACCTAGAATGACCCTCAGTGTCATCAAACAAGAAGATGGGTGTGTAATTTATATTAAATTATCCTTTTGGTATTAAGGCTTAAACCACTTTTTTTTCAGGTGAATACACCAGAGACTTCATCAGATGGCAGTTTCAATTTGAATGTGGGTAAAAGATTTTCCAACCTTTCGTTATAATTGAAATGACCCAAGATAAAAAAGATAAGCTCGATTATAAATAACCTTATGCTCACCAATGAATTGTAATTTACTTCATGAAACTTGTTCATCTGGAAGAATGTAAATAACCAAATCTATGTTCCATCTGAAAGAAAAAAAAATAGTAAAACATGAAATTAAGAGATAATTTAAGATTTTGATTGACAAGGACAAGATCAATTGGGAGTGGCAGAGTTGACTGAACTAACCTTGGTATATTACTGATACTAATCTATCCCCAGAGATAGTCAACCATAGCAGAATTTGAGCTTTTGTGGACAGAAGAATCAATTGAAGCTACAATAGTATATTACTGAGCCTACCCCCTAAGGTTGATACTATTTAGCCCTGACTGAATCAAAACTTTTCCAGTCATAACTACCTTCTCTTTTTATTTTCAAAATAGTAATTAAATCTAGGCAGCAATTTGGCAGATTTGTTAGAATGTTGGCTAAAATGCTTTGCAGTATATGTTCCGGCTGTCTGTATTGAAAGTTCAAATTCCATTGAGGTCAACTTTGTTTTTCATTCTTTTGGAGTTGATAAAGTACCAGTCCATAACTGCATGGATCTATGGCTAAATTATTCAATGTGTTCTTCCTATTTTTAAACTACTAGATTTCTGTTGTTATTTTTAGCATGTCAGGTAACTGGCTAATGGTTGAAATTCAGCCATGACTGGTCCTGAACTCAGATTGTGGATAGACATTGGCAGATGCAAAATATTTTAGTCTAGGGCCAGCATTTCTTTTGTTTCCCAACTTTAAATATATGATAAAAATCTAGAAAATTAACTAAAAGTTTCTTTTATATTTCAAATCCGCATGTGAAGATATGATTTTAATACCAACTTAGCAAAAGCTGAATTGATTTTTGGGGGCAAACACTTGCCAAAGAGTCAAGAGGACTCTTCAGTTGTATGAAGGACACAACAATCTCCTAGTGCTGGTGCTACAAGAAAGTGCTTCCAATACATTCTGCAAAGTGCTGAAATGCAGTCATCGCTCCAATTGAGTACTGACTTGGTCTGAGATGACCTATCCAACCCCTGTGAGAATGGAAAAGGACCATATGATAATGATAAGCTGCTAGCTACACTTTCAGACACAATCAGAATACGTCAATATGAAGGTATCCTTTCTGGTATGTGAGGAGGGGTACAATGATAGTAACTTAACAGATAGATTCTGTTCATGCAACACTGCTAACATGCCAAACCCCTTTCACAACACCTAAATATATTAACTCTTAACAGGTTTGTTAATTCAAATATTTAAAGAATTTTTACTAGTGGACAGACTATTGTGAAAATTTGCAGTATGAGAATAAAGACTAGTCTTTAATGCAATGCAATCAGTGCAGTTTTGTACCTTTCAAGAATGTTTTGCTAATGTTGCTTCATGTGGTACAGGGCATCAAACATTAACTAGACAATGATAGACAGTATAATGATTTTAAACTAAATCATTGTGGATTAAATTCCCAGTCTCATGAGTGTGAGGAGCCAATGAGTTATGTCCTTGACATAAATAGTAGTAATAAATATTAATTAATATTATTAGTTAGCTCATAAAGGATCAAGTATAGACCCATACTAAAAAAAAAATAAATAAATGATCTAATCTGAAGACAGTAGGAAGTGAATACCTGTGTGAATACAACCTTCCCTTTCTCTTCATCTCATGTGCATGCGTGCATGTTAGAAAATCTAGAAATGATCATGCAAAGATCTAATTACAAACTATGTGCTAATTGCTAATAAATTCTAATCCCACTCTTTATCTCCACTAATTAATAGTTCTTTAGTTATTGATCTAATCTACAACAATCCATTATTTGTACTATGTATTTCTTCACTCAGTCTCCTCCTCTTTCCATCTTTCATTTTTGCAGGCATCATTAATAACCAGGAAGTTTATCTTTTGTTACCCTAGGAAACAATTACTTTCGTGTCTCCTTGTCTCTTTACCCTGGCTATTATCACACATGATTACTTCCTATACACTAATTCTTTTTCATATATACAATTCTGCTTTAAAAAAAACAAAATCTTAAAGATTAGGTACTAGCATGGCTGTGTGGTTATGGAGTTCCATTTGTGACTGGTTTCAGGTTCAGTCCCATTGCATGTCACCTTGTATCAATGTCTACTATAGCCCTCAATTGAGCAATACCTTTGGAGTAAAATTTGTTAGATGGAAACTGTGGAAGTCCATCATATGCAAGTGTCTGTTTACATTTGTTTATGTTCCAAAACTGAGCAGTTCAACAAAAAGATTTTGATAAAATAAGTATCAGAGTTGAAAAAGTAAATATAGGGGTCAATATGATTCATTAAATACCTTTGATGTGGTACCCCTAGCATGGCCATAGTCTGATAACGGAAGCAATAAAAAAAATTTCTTTTTGCTTTCTTACAAAGTTTTGGGATACTTTTCGTCTTTTGGGAAGCGGAATTTTGTTATAATGGATATTTAAGGGAAAGGATGGGCATGTGGAGGCAACCGTGAGACAAAGAGACATAGAAACAAATGACATGCTTTATATGAGAGTCGATCATAACACTGGATGGCATATGGACAAATTTTAAGATATTGGGAAATGAAAACACTGAAAACTTAAAAAACTGTTTGCATATACACTTCTCATTTTTTGCCCACTTATTCCTGAGAGGGTCATGGGGGAAGAGTTATCAGCCATGTCTTTGAGAGTGTCTTATCAGAAGCAACCAGCTCCAATTGATCTGACTAATGAGACCAACTGACCTCATGGATGTTATCCAACCATTTCATAAGTTGAATGGGCTGTATAGCATGCATGTTTTCTCTTTCCACCATGTGCGTAGTTATCTGATATATTTTTAAAAGTGTGGATCATATTGTTGATCCTCCTGTTGATAAGCCATCAAAGGTATGATTCTACCATTTATTTGTGGTGAAACATGCTTACTGCATGTCCATGAAATATAGTTGTAAATGAATGGTCTGTACATTTTAATTCTTTTAATTGATATGTATTCTTCATTCAATTCGTAGACAAAATGGTTTTCATTCTGGTGGTATTATATCCCCTGTAATAGAACACTTACCTCTGTGTATTTTTCTCTATATACTGTCTTAAGAGCCCAGAATCGATTCCTTGAGCTCATTAAATTATAGGGGATTAATGTGAGTCTTTAACTCCGTTTTTCATTTGATATCATCATCATCGGTTAACGTCCATCTTCCACGCTAGCATGGGTTAGACTATATATATGTTGATATATATGTGTGTGTGTGTATATATATATATATATATATATATATATACTTCAAGAGAAAATACTAAAAGTGTTCTAAACACTTACGTTATCATATTTCAAAATAATTTTGAAAATAATCAAGATTTTGGAAGGATTTAGTAAACTATGGTTCTGATTATCTGTGAACTGACAGTGAACTGACAGAAGTATTACGGCATTGGATAAAATACTTGGTAGAATTTGTTTAAGCTCTTCACCATTTGAGTTTAAATCCAGCCGAGGTCAACTTTGTCTTTCATCCTTTTTAGGTCAATAAAATAGAGTACCAGTCCAGTACTGGGGCTATATAATCAAGGTTTCCACATACCACTCCCTCCACACATACACAAACTAACTGGCATTGAGCCTAAATTAGGAATCATTATTAATACAGAGTTTCAAACACAACCAGTCTAACATAAAACTGTGGTGGAAGATTTATAGATAAATAAAACAAATAGTCAAAGGGGTAAGACATTTAACAAAACATGTCAATATTTACAGACTCAAGGTAAAAGGAAAGTGGTGTAACCAACAAAACAGCAACAGCTTCTTTCAATGTTTGTAAACTGTCTTTAATGGCAAGGTATAGGAGTGAACATTAATTAACTCCACAGGCAAATTGCACGCCCAAACCTCACTAACATAAGCATATCTGCAAGCACAACACATAACCATAAGCTCAACCTCAAGCACACCATATAACCTCAAATACCTGTAGTATCATCTATACAAAACCACAATCATTCTTGGCTGGGCTACTGACTACATGATCTGAAAAATATTACCTTAATATGAAAGCCATTGAATTGTGCTCTTGCTCACTCTTAACTGATAAAAAATATGTCTTTCTATAACTTCAGTTGAGTAGTTAGAGGTACTCACTTGTGAAAATGATTCCCAACAATGGACCCTTCACAACAAGAGTTGGAACACTTTCTATCTGCAAGCCAGATAGCTATTTAACCCTTTTTATATCAAGCTGTCTGAAACTGACCCTGTTTCTAGCATACAAAGCTGTTTATTTTTAATGTGTTTATATTTATCTAAAAAAAAACAAAAAAAAACTTTAATTTATGCTGCAAACACCAGCTTAATAATGTGAAAGTTGTATTATTAAATCCCTCAAAGTTCATTTTTATTTATCCTTAATCTCCACTATCTGAAATCCCCCACTAAAAGCCACTTGCTTTAATCTAGCCATTAAAAAGAAAATGTAAACTGAAAATATGAAAAATCTGGATTTTGTGGACTATTTTTTGAAAAACTCAAAGTTAAAGTGGTTGTTACAGAATAACAACATCTGTTGAGCACCCTATCTTCTCTAGTCATGCAACATGCCTTGGAAATTTGCAGAACACTTTAATTCAGTTACCCAAAGGTCTGAGTTTCAGTGTATCAAGGGGGTTAAAAAAAATGGAAAAAAGTGAAAAAGTGTAAAAATGCACAGTTTTTTTTCTAATTTTTGAACCATGATAACTGCTTATCAAGAAGTTGAAACCATATAAAACTATACATATTCTGAAAGTGCACCTAGAGGTGAGTCTAGAAATATAGACAAAGTATTTTAAACTGATGTAAGAATCTATTTGCATCTCCTGAAAATGGCTTGAAATGGAAATCCTGCTTTGGGAGGTATTTCAGAGCCCCAAAAGTCTGTGACAATTTGGAAATCTTTTAAACCTGAAACATATTGGACATTGACCTCTTGACTATAAAAAATCTTTTCATCCAAAGCCCAAGAAGATTAAATGCACTAGAAATGAGAGAAAAATAACATAAAACAATAAAAAACCAAAAAGTACTAAAAGCTATTCACAAGCATCATGTCTCATCAAACTTTGCACTTCTTTTATTTCATCACAAGAAAAATGATAGGATCAACCTGTCCTTTCAGAGGAAGGTGGATCAACTTTCTTTATGATGTTCTCAATTAGAATCCAACAGATATCATCATTACTTGGCCAGAAAAATTGCCTTCAGGGCCTTTGGGACGAAAGAATTTCACATTAACATCAGTGTTCCATTGAAACATAATTTGCCATTCCAAAGTTCCAAACAGCACTGTAAGACCTGTGTTAGACATCTTCAATTGACATAGAACAAGCATTGTTTTGCAACAGCAAAGAAGAGCAATGCCCAGAAACAAGGCTCATGGTTATATTGCTGAGGTATGAAGCAGGAAGACTAGCGGTCTCCCTACTCCATACCTTCCATCAATTTTGAGCACTCAGCATCTTTTTATACAGCTGTCATCCATCATACATATATGTCCATATCAATGCAATTACCTATCCTGCACGCTGCATCTGATCCCTCTTATGCCCAGTTCATTTATATTATTATTCCAAATCCATCGGAGTATGCAAGCTTCATTTATTTCTAATCTTCACAGGTCCTCTGCACACAGCACCCAGGCCTCACTACCATGCAACACTGCTCTTTGTATACATGCATTATGCAATCGGCCTTTCGTTTTGAGGAAAAAACATTTAGTAGCTAGCAGCGATAGTAGCTCCCTGAACTTCTTCCCTCCCATTCCTTACTCTGGCTACTGTACTTTCAGAACACCACCCACCACTGCTAATTTGGTCACCCAGGTCACAGAAGCTGTCTACTGCTTCTACAGAACCTTCCAAGAATTTGATAGTGCTTGTCTCCTGTGGGCGTTTGCTACTTACTGCAATGACCACATGTAAAACCTACATTCTTAGCTACCCTACCTGAGATCCCACTACATTTCTCGTGTACCCAAAGTATGCATTTGGGACAGAGGAGGGTATTTTTACCTACACACTGAGCAAGGATATTTCCACGAGGGGATCTGGACCCAGTTTTCCCTTCTACTTACTAGTACCTTAGTCTTTGTCAGGTTGACTTAAAGGCTTTGATTCTAGGACATGTTTCCAGATTTTGAATTTGTTCTCTAATTCTGTCATAGATTTAGCTATAAGTGTTAGATCATCTGCAAACAGGAGTTCCCATGGGCAGCCAGTCTTAAACTCCTGTCTGAATGATGATAATAAACAGAAGAGGGCTAGGATCAGAGCCCTGGTGGACACCTACCAGCATGCTAAATTCTTCACTTTAGTCATTTCTAACCCTAACTTTGTTGAGTGCTCCTCTACACCTGGCTTGTCCAGCCTTCACAAGCCACTCATCTACTCCTAGTTTTCTAAGAGTCTACCAGATTATGACATGGAGGGTGGAGTGGGGTGTCAAAAGTTTTCTCCAGATCAACAAATGCCAAATAGAGCAGCTTACTCTTAGCTCAGTACTTCTCCAGGGGTTGCTTCAAGGAAGAGGGCATCAGTGGTACTTTTCTATCTATCTATCTATCTAAGGCGGGTAAAATTCCCGAGATCCATGGACGAGTTCTCTCCAGCGGTCTCTGTCCCTCATCATCGCTGCCATGTCCCGCGTCTCCAACAGACCAGTGTCTGTCCTTAGGGCATCAACATACGTTAACCTTGGTCTTCCTCTTCTAGTGTGTCCATGTAGGGGCTCCCACAGGAGCACTGAGTGCAATGTCAACTCTGGATGTCGGTGAGCATGTCCAGCTAACTACGGAAAATGATGTGGTTGAGAGGAAGAGCAAAGCCTGGGCGGCATGCCAGAGCTTGAGATCGGTGTAGAAGTCGGACCTTCGTAAAGACCTGAAAATCCGCCTCTTCATTGCTGTAGTGGAGTCTGTGCTGCTGTATGGGTCTGAGACTTGGACACTGACCAAAAGTGGTACTTTTACTTGGCACAAATCCAAACTCCATTTCATCTTGGTTGACCTGGTCTCTAATCAGCTGTGCTATAACTCTTTCTGTGACCTTTATGACCTGGTCCATCAACTTGATACCTCTCTAGTTTTCTCTATCTAGTGCATGTCCTTTACCCTTGTAAGCTATGAATTGGCAGAATCATTAGAACATCGGATAAAATGCTTTGCAGTATTCATTCCGGCTATCAAAGTTGACCTCGGCTGGTGATTTTGAACTCTCCGAGTTCAAAATCACCAGCCGAGGTCAACTTTGACTTTCATCCTTTCAAGGTCAATAAAAAAAGTTCCACTCTAGTACTGGGGTCGATTCTTCCTCTATATCTTTTTCTCACTTTCTATCCTTCTCTGGAAGAAATCTGTTGTGTTCAAACCTGGAGAGGGATAGGTTCCGCCAGGCTCAAAATAGTCTAGAAATGCCATATGCCTCTACGGCGCCCCTACGACTCCATCATGAATTATGGGACCATATATATGTGTGTACATATATATATTAAGAATTGAATTTAGTGAGGAATGCAAGGTACAGATAGTTCATCAGGGTTTTGTTCTTAGCCCACTGCTATTCATATTTCTCCAGGCCATAACAGAGGAGTTTAAGACTGTCTGTCCATAGGAACCTCTCTATGCATATGATCTGGTCCTTATAGCTGAAAAGCTGAGAAAATACTATGGAAACAGAATTTGGAATCAAAAGGGCTGAGAGTAAATTTAGCCAAAACAAACTGTTAGTAAGTAGGAAAGAAAATAGGACCCCAATTCCTTCAGGGAAGTGGCATTGCTCGATATATATAGAAAACTCTATATGATCTACACAATGTAAATCTTGGGTACACAAGAGATTGTGTGAGATAACAAGCAGACTAACAGGAAGGGAAGACTTTGTATGTAGAAGATGCACATGAGTAATCAAGGAGAAGAGCATCAGTGGTATAAATCGTTTCCCATCACATGAAGGATCCATGGAAGTGGTTAATAGCTTCTGCTACCTAGGTGACCTAATTAGCAGCAGAAGGTGCTCCAAGAGCATAATAACTACAATAAGGTTAGCATGGAAGAAGTTTAGAGAACTACTCCTATTGTTGACAAAAAAGCTTTTCTCTACATTCAAAAGGATAGCTGTATGGTGCTTGTGTATGAAGTGTGATGCTGCATAGTAGTGAATCATGGGCTGTGACTGCAGAGGACATGAAGCAGCCATGCTTTATTGATGTGAGAGAAAAGTAAAACTTGGATGAACTAAGGGAGAAACTGGGTTTAAGAGAAATCTGAAGTGGTGTGCAAGAGAGAAAACTGTTGGTATTGGCATGTGATGTGCATTGATGATGATCAGTGGGTGAAGTAATGCCAGGAAATCCCAGTAGAAAGAAGCCACAGTTAGAGGTAAACCATGAAAGACTTGAATAGGGGTAGTGAGAACTGATCTAAAATCGCTGAGACTCACAGGAGATAATAAAGGAATGTGGCTAGTGGAGAGCTGTGTGCTGAAAAGGACCTGTCCAACCCATGCGAGCATGGAATAATAGAGGTAAAAACAATGATGTGTGTGTGTATAAAAGTAAACAGAAATTAAAAAAAAAACAAATGGCACTGTACAATGAAAAAATATGACTTTAATGCTTGAAATAATAAGACAAGAGCCTTAACGTCTTGGTAAGAGTGAAGCAGTAGATGTGTATTGTGAGGTGACTGGAAATGTGTGAGTGAGCAAAGATGAAGGGAGGTAATAGGAACTGTGGTGGGAATCGAGTCCATTCATAAAAAGTTCCAGTGCAAAATTTATATATATAGAGAGAGAGATGCCAGGAGGCAGGACAGGTTAAATACCTTCACCTCTTCATATTCTGGCTGGTGTCTGAATAAGATTAAATGATGGGTGGTAGTGACTCGCTCAACAAGCAATACAACCCTTACCCACATAACAAACTAACACGGGCATGCATCACCTTTGAGTCAAAAATAAATACATTTTTTCTTTGTATTTTTCTTCTCTGCCTTTCTGCCTTAAAGCCTTTTGGTATATAACTACTATGTAATATACACCTGATGTCACCAGGTTCATAGGTAACCTGGTGACTGAAATGTACATAGTGTTTGCAGAAATAAAAATCTGAAGGAATTTAACCTGTCCGGCCTCCTGTCATTTTACTTTCTAATATTTAACTCCGTTTCTGCACCACCAACAGGGATTCAACATCAAAGATGGATGAGTTGCATAACGCTGAGTGTTTTCCTACTATTACATGATTAAACATTGCAGAATGACCAATTCTACCCAAACTTAAATGAAAATATATATATATATATATATATACCACCATTGCTATATGGTCCAATCATAACTCAGCGGCTTTAGTAAGTTCTCTAACAAATCAGTATAGCAAAGCTACCACCCTGGTTACCACTCCTTAAGTTTAGACCTGTTTGATGGGTTGACTGCGGAAATTTGGAAAGTCTAAGCACTCAATTACAATGTCACAGATAAAGATAAATTCGCCTCCTGCTGCAAGACGAGAATACAAGGACCCCTCTTTATTTCAGACACGGATGACCAACAAAATTCCGCCCCTCCAACCCATCCAACTTCAGAGTTGGTACCATGAATGTAGGCACATTGAGGTTGTAGAGATGCTTGAACGTAAAGAAGTTGATGTTTGTTGTATTCAAGAGACTAGGTGGAGAGGGGGGGGGGGGGGGTCTGCCAGATTTATTGTGGGTAAAAAACGATGCTATAAACTTTTCTGGGTGGGAAATGACAACGGACAGGGTAGTGTAGGAATTATGTTAGCTGAAAATGGGTAGATAAGGTAATTGACGTAAATAGAGTGAATGACAGAATAATTAAATTAAGACTAGTTCTAAATAGAACTACTGCAACAATAATATCCGCTTATGCACCCCAATCTGGTCTACTTGACATTATAAAGGACAGGTTCTATGAGATGCTAATGCACACTACCTCCCAAATAACCGCCAGTGACTACTTAATTATTGCTGCCGATCTAAACAGTCACGTTGGACAACATAGTGATGGCTATGATGGAATCCATGGAGACGATGGGGTTGGAAATAGAAATGAGGAGGGCTTCAGAATCCTGGAATTCTGTGATGCAAATAGCCTAACTATCTGTAAGACAAACTTCAAAAAATGTGAAAACCACTTGATCACCTATAGATCAGGGGAACAAGCCAGCCAGATAGATAGATTATATCCTTATTAGA
>OZ024743.1:164508231-164523231 GCA_964016885.1 Eledone cirrhosa
GAAGGGGCTAGTATCCTGTAGACACTTGCTACCTATTGCACCTGAGCATCGGCCACATATAAAGTTTACATTCTTAGATAGCTTACCTGTGATCCCACTACATCTTTTATGTACCCATACTTTGCATTTGGGACATAAAATTGAATTTCTGCCTACTCCTTTCCTACACACTGAACAAGGCCATTTCCCTGAGGGTACCTGTGCCTTATCTTCCTTTCTACAAACTAGGACTTTAGTCTTAGACAAGTTAACTTCAAGGCATTTTGATTCCAGGCCATGCGTCCATGTTTGGAATTTCTTTTCTAGTTCAGCCATGAGCGTTAGATCATTGAACTCCTCTGTTATAGCCTGAAGGGTAATAATAAATAGGAGAGGGCTAAGGACAGAGCCCTGATGAACACCAACTTTTACACTAAATTCTTCACAATATTCATTGTTAATTCTAACCTTACTGACTGTTTCATTATACATAGCTTGTATAGCTCTCACAAGCCATTCATCTACACCTAGTTTTCTAAGAGCCCACCAGATACTGGAGCGGAGGACTCTGTCAAAGGCTTTTTCTAGGTCTAAGTAAAGGGGTTTACTTTTAGCTAGGTACTTCTCTTGTAGTTGTCGTACAAGGAAAAGAGCGTCTGTGGTACTTTTACCTGACACAAACCCAAACTGCATTTCATCTCTGATTAGTTGCGCTATAACTCTTTCTGTGACCTTCATGATGTGGTCAACTAACTTAATGCCTCCATAGTTTCCCCTATCTAGAGCATCCCCTTTACCCTTGTAGCAGTTAATGATGATGTTGCTACGCCAGTCTTTTAGTATGACCCCATTCTGTATTACTTGGTTAACTATACGGGTGACCATAGTGTGTCCCACCATACCAGATGCCTTCAACATCTCAGCAACTATCTCCGAAGGCCCAGCTGCCTTGCCTGTCTTCATACCTTTGATTGCCTTACTTATTATACTACCTTTAACTTGCACTGCTGGTCCTTCTATTGGATCGATCTGGGGCAGACTATCTTTTTCCCATTTATTCTCATTTAATAGTCTCTCGTAGTGACACTTCCAGGCTATCTTCTTATCAGTATCAGTGAGCGCAAGTACACCGTTATCATTACGGACACACTTCTCCCTGACAATATCACGGTTCTCCTTGACATTGTCAAAGCAATCCTGAACACCTCACGTTTTTGGTCCTCACATTGTAGAACATGCTTGAACTTTCTATCCTCTGCTTCCCTTTTTGCAAGGTACACTTGTCTCCTAGCTTTTCTCCTGGTCACTTGATAGTGCTCTATACTTCCCCCATCCTGCCATACTTTCCAAGCCTGCTTTTTGGCCTCGATTGTCTCTTCTACCTTACTGTTCCACCACCAAGTTACTCTCCTCCTGCCAATAGGTCTGCTCCAGCCACAGATTTCATCCATTGCTTTCAGCAGGTTCACTTTCAAGAATTGCCACTGTTCTTCTATATCGCACATCTCTAATTGCTCTTCCTTATTGTCAAAGTTATCAAGTAATAAGCTTTTAAATTTGTCACTGGCTATGGGGTTCTTCAACTTCCATATTCTTCTCCTCAAGGTAGGCCTCCTCTGTCGTCGAGTACGTCTATTTCTGACTGAGGTCACTAACTATAAGGCTATGTTGGGAGGTGCATCCTTCACGGGGGAGGGATTTAGTGTTTACAACAGACACTTTGTCCCGTCTTCTAGTAAGGATATAATCTATCTGGCTGGCATGTTCCCCTGATCTATAGGTGATCAAGTGGTTTTCACGTTTTCTGAAGTTTGCGTTACAGATAGTTAGCTTATTGGCGTCACAGAATTCCAGGATTCTGAAGCCTTCCTCATTTCTATTTCCAACCTTGGATTCCATCATAGCCATCACTATGTTGTCCAACGTGGCCGTTTAGATCGCCAGCAATAATTAGGTACTCGCTGTCAGTTATTTGGGAGGTAGTGTGCATTAGCGTCTCATAGGACCTGTCCTTTATAACGTCAAGTAGACCAGATTGGGGTGCATAAGCGGATATTATTGTCACAGTAGTTTTATTTAGAACTAGCCTTATTTTAATTATTCTGTCATTTACTCTATTTACGTCAATTACCTTATCTACCCATTTTTCAGCTAACATAATTCCTACTCCACCCAGTCCGTTGTCGTTTCCCACCCAGAAAAGTTTATAGCATCGTTTTTTACCCACGATGAATCTGGCAGACCCCCCCCCCCCCCACTCTGCACCTAGTTTCTTGAATACAACGAACATCAACTTCTTTACGTTCAAGCATCTCTACAACCTCATTTGAGTGACCTTTCAATGTGCCTACGTTCATGGTACCAACTCTTTAGTTGGAAGGGTGGGATGGATGGGTTGGAGGGGTAGGGAGGGGTGTAGGAGACGGAATTTTGTTGGTCATCCGTGTCTGAAATAAAGAGGGGCCCTTGTATTCTCGTCTTGCAGCGGGAGGTGAATTTATCTTTATCTGTGACATTGTCATTGACTGCTTAGACTTTTCAAATTTCCACAGTCAACCCATCAAACAGGTCTAAACTTAAGGAGGTGGTAGCTTTGTTATACTGATTTGTTAGAGAACTTACTAAAGCTGCTGAGTTATGATTGGACCATATAGCAATGGTGGTGAGTGGGGTCGGGCGGATGGAAATGGGTAACTTTAGGAGAAGGTTAGTTTTTAGGAGGGGTCCAACAGATTGAGACAAATTAAAAACATGTAAAATAATAATTGAAAATCAGAGAGGAAAACGGAGAATTTGAATTTTAGACTGGCATAAATAAGAGTTTAAAACACTGCTTATTGAGAAGACTACGGATAAAAGAAAAGACAAGTATTGCTTACATTCTCAAAATCGACAGATCGTCCGTAAGATAGATTAGATAGATAAATTCTGTCCTTGGGAACTAGCAAGATTTATTTTATACTTGCGATCAGGTGGGGAGGGGGGTATGAGAGAAGGAGCAAAGTGTTTACAAAGTTAGGGAGCGAGATGCAGGAAGGTTCTAGAATAATTATTTAATAACAATACTAGAACGTTAGTTTTTAGGAAGGGTCCAACAGATTGAGACATATTAAAAACATGTAACATAATAATTGAAAATCAGAGAGGAAAACGGAGAATTGTACTGTTGAAGTTAACTCAGTACCTCTGAAATATGTATAATAAAATATACTTGATCACAAGAATATCTATTTTGTTAATATTTTGAATATATATATATATATGTATATATATATCATCATCGTTGCATGGGTTTGGACAGGAATTTTCCCACTTGAGGCAAGATTGGTTGTCTTGCTCGTATAGGACTGTCTGGCGGGTTTTCTATGGCTGGATGCCCTTCCTAACACCAACCACGTTTACAGTGTGAACCGAGAGGTTTTTACTGTGTTACCTACACGGCCACATTACAGCGTGGACTGTGTGTTTTTTTTTTTGTCGTGACACCTACACGACCTCATTTATTTCGGACTGGATGTTGTGGTACCAACATAACTGTACATCGAAAGGGGTGGGGGTAGTGGGACAGGGCTGTATTTTTGTTAAGAGGTGCCTACTGACTGTAGGTTTCGCTTTGTACTTAGGCAAGGTGGGTCTTCTGTATTACTGTGTAGCGCCAAAGATCTCGGTCCAGTGACATTGTCTTGGAGAGGTGTAAGTGTGTGAGGTCGGAATTTATCAAGTCGTCCCAGGTTTTTCTGGGTCTGCTTTGTGGTCTTATTTTTCTTAACTAATGAATATTTCCAGCTCTGTGCACCTAACCTCTGCATGAACCCAGCCACCTAGCTGCCTTCCACTGCATATTGCACATTGAGCACATTGAGCACATGCCTTTACGCTCTGGCTTCTAACTAATTCACCAATCTCTCTTCTCCTCTCCTACCCATCTTCATCTCTCTCTTTAAGATTGGTTACTCTTGAACTGTGTATATATATATAAATATATATATATAATGAAAAACTTCCATCATAATTTATGTAAAGATCTTGTCATGGTTTGAACACCTGCTTAATAATGAGAAAGTTGTATTACTAAATCCCTCCAAATTCTTGATTATTTTCAAAATTATTTGAAAATCGTAGGGGTTGCTTTTTATTAGAAAAGCACACTATTAGTTTGACTATGCTCTTCTATCCCGTCCGAAATCAAATGAAAAAATATATGCTCATATTCATTCAATAGACTAATAACTAAGAAATGGTTCATTGCTGTGGTGAGTTCTGTCAAAAAATTATTACTGTATAAGAAAAATGACCCTATACCTTATGGCTGTCTTTAGATAAGGCTACTTATTCACTCCAGCAGGACGAGAGTGAAATATTGGCCACAGAGTACACAACAAAACATCACACTGAAGCTGCCATATGTACTGGTTTCATGCTAGAAACATTCAACATCCTCGATTGCTCCTGTCAGACATTGCCTATCACTGTAGGACTTGTGATATATAAGACAAAAACAACACCTGCATGATTAATTGTCTATAATGGTGATAAAGGAGTTGTCCATTCGTCAATCACATCACTTCACTGTCAGTTGGTTATCCATGTAACAAGCAAAGGTGGAAGATAACAAGGCTAACAGGAAGCTGTAGAGAACAGCTGAACCTCAGCTTTATTTAAGCCCACCTAACAAACTTTCAATGCTGTTAAGGTTAATTAAGGTGCATTTATTATTTTTTTTAAAAAAGGGCCACCCTCAGATAGCATCT
The DNA here is from genome assembly GCA_964016885.1 of Eledone cirrhosa. Taxonomy (NCBI): domain Eukaryota; kingdom Metazoa; phylum Mollusca; class Cephalopoda; order Octopoda; family Eledonidae; genus Eledone; species Eledone cirrhosa. Next base: position 164,512,962 of record OZ024743.1, read on the forward strand.
TAAAATGTTATAGACTGCCTGCCAAAGAATAAAACTGGTAGTTGTATTATTGTTCAATATCAGTGTTACTTTGATTTCTAACAAATAGCAGTCATATATTTTGGGGGAGGAGGAAGTTAATTTAACCCTACTGATACTAAACTGCCTGAAATCATCCCCGGTTCGTCAATAAAAACTCTTTTAAAGTGCTTGAATTTATCTAAAATAATTGTTTCTACTTTTGGCACAAGGCCAGCAATTCTCCCAGTGCATTACTGGTATTTATTTTATCGACCCCGTAAGGATGAACGACAATGTTAACCTCGGTGAGATTTGAACGCAGACCGTAACTCTATGTTGCAAAGCAAGGTGTCCGACTCTCTACCGATACTGCCAATCCACCACCATTAAAATGTATCTAAATTTATCTAAAATAATATTAGATGAGAATATTTCTTATCCAATAAATACAAGATGAATGATGAAAAAGATATATTTTGAAATCCCTTCAAATTCTTGAAAATCACAGAGTGTCTGCATTAGAAATATATATATATGATCATCATCATCACCGTTTTACGTCTGTTCTTCCACGCTAGCATGGGTTAGACGGGTTGTCCTGTTGTGGGCAGTGTCCGGTCGGCTGACCTTGTCTTGCTCATACAGGAACTGATTCTGGCTTGATTTTTACAGCTGGATGCCCTTCCTAACACCAACCTCATTTACAGTGAGTGCTGGGTGCTTTTTTGCCGTGGCACCTCCACGACCACTTTGCAGTAGAATGATAGGGACCCCAGTCCCTATCATCTCATTTCTACAGCTGAGTAAACTGGAGCAATGTGAAATAAAGTGTCTTGCTCAAGGAAACAACACATCACCCGGTCCGAGAATTTAACTCACGACCTTTTGATTGCAAGCCCAATGCTCTAATCACTAAGCCATATTAATAATTGTTTCTACTTTTGGCACAAGGCCAGCAATTACCTAGTACATTACTGGTACTTTATTTTATCGACCCTGTAAGGATGAAAGGCAAAGTTGACCTCGGCTGATTTGAACTCAGAATGGAAAGGGCCATAACTATGCGTAACTCAGTGTCCAGGGTAAATGCAAGAATCATTAAACTCAGACTAGTCCTGAATAAAACAATTACCACAATAATATCAGCTTACGCACCCCAACCGGGGCTGCCAGACGAACTTCAGGATAGGTTTTACGAGTCCCTAATGCACACTACTGCTCTAACAGATGACAATGACTTCCTAATCATCGCAGGAGATTTTAACGGACACGTAGGTAAACACTGCGACGGCTTCAGTAGAGTACATGGAGGCCATGGGGTTGGCACAAGAAATGAGGAAGGATTCAGACTTCTAGAATTCTGCGACGCCAATGACATGTCGATATGTAACACAAACTTTAAAAAACCCGACAACCACCTGATCACCTATAGATCAGGGGAACACTCTAGTCAGATAGATTTTATCCTCATCAGAGGACGTGACAGATGGACGGTCGTAAACACAAAAGCCTTCCCTAGTGAGGAATGTACATCCCAACATAGCTTAGTTGTCAGTGACCTCACAGTCAGAACTAGACGAACCTGGAAATAGAGGCCAACCTGGAGAGGAAAGATCTGGAAGCTGAAAGACCCCTCAACCAGTAACAGATTTAAAGATATTTTAGTCAATGCCGACAACAGTAAAGAAGAACAGATAGAGACATTCAATGTAGAAGAGAACTGGGAGTTTCTAAAAAATAACTTACTGGAGGCGACGGATGAGGTCTGTGGCTGGAGTAAGACCTCAAACAGGAGGAGAGTGACTTGGTGGTGGAACAATAAGGTAGATGAGGCAGTTAATGCCAAGAGACAGGCATTGAAAGAATGGAAGAACAGGGGGAGCAGGGTACATTACATAGAGACCAAGAGGGAAGCTAGGCGACAAGTATAATTAGGTAGGAGGGAAGCAGAGGATAGAAAATTCAAGCATGTTTTGCAACGTGAGGACCAGAAACAGGAGGTGTTCAAGATTGCGAGGCAGTGTGTCAGAGAGAGTTGTGATGTCATTGGAGAGAAGTGTATCCGGAATGATAAAGGTGAGCTTGCCCTCACAAGTGCTGAGAAGAAAGATGCATGGAAGAGTCATTATGATAGATTACTAAATGAGGAGAATGCATGGGAAGAAGAGACTCTACCCCAAGTAGACCCTATAGAGGGGCCAGCAGTACAAGTCAGCAGCAACGTAGTAAGTAAGGCAATCAAAGATATGAAGATGGGGAAGGCAACCGGTCCATCGGGTATAGCTGCCAAGATGCTGAAGGCATCTGCGTCTGCAGGTCACACTATAACCACACGTATTGTTAACCAGGTAATACTAGAAGGTGTCATACCAAAAGATTGGTGCAGTAGCATCATTGTCAACTGCTACAAAGGTAAAGGTGATGCACTAGATAGAGGAAAATATAGAGGTATAAAGCTGATGGACCAGTTCATGAAAGTAACAGAAAGAGTTATAGCACAGTTGATTAGGGACCGGGTGAAAATAGACGAGATGCAATTTGGGTTTGTACAAGGAAGAGGCACCACTGATGCCCTTTTCCTTGTGAGGCAATTACAGGAAAAGTACCTAGCTAAAAGTAAGCCACTCTACTTGGCATTTGTCGACCTTGAGAAAGCCTTTGACAGAGTTCCACGTGCTGTAATCTGGTGGGCTCTTAGAAAACTAGGAGTAGATGAATGGCTTGTGAAAGCGGTACAAGCCATGTATAGGGGAGCAGCAGCAAAGTTAGGATTAGCAATGAGTATAGCGAGGAATTTAGCGTACAGGTTGGGGTCCACCAGGGCTCTGTTCTTAGCCCTCTCCTGTTCATCATAGTCCTGCAGGCAATAACGGAGGAGTTTAAGACCGGATGCCCATGGGAACTCTTGTATGCTGATGACCTCGCACTTATAGCTGAATCTATGGTAGAACTAGAGAATAAATTCCAAACTTGGAAGCAGGGACTAAAAAGAAAGGGTCTCAAAGTCAACATGACAAAGACTAAGGTCCTTGTCAGTCGACGAGAAAACGGAACCCAGATCCCCTCAGGGAAATGGCCTTGCTCAGTACGTAGGAAAGGTGTAGGTAGGAACTCCATTCTCTGCCCCAAATGCAAACAATGGGTACACAAGAGATATAGCGGGATCTCAGGAAGCTTAATTAAGAATGTAGGCTTCACATGCAGCAGCTGTGCTGGGACATCAAGCAGCAAACAGCCACAGGAAACAAGTACCACCAATCTCTGGGAGGGCTCTGTAGAAACAGTAGACAGCTTCTGCTTCCTAGGTGACCGAATTAGCAGCGGGGGTGGGTGTTCAGGAAGTACAATAACTAGGGTAAGAACGGGATGGAAGAAGTTTAGGGAACTACTACCACTGCTAGCTGCAAAAGGCTTCTCCCTCAGAATGAAAGGCAGACTGTATGATGCATGTATCCAAACAGCGATGTTGCATGGTAGTGAGACCTGGGCGCTGAGGGTGGAAGACTTACGTAGATTAGAGAGAAACGAAGCCTGCATGCTCCGATGGATGTGTAACAGTAATATACGTGAACGACAAAGCATAAATGAATTGAGAGAGAGACTGAGCATAAGAGGAATCAAATGCTGTGTGCAGGAGAGGCGGTTGCGCTGGTATGGACATGTGATGCGTATCAAGGATGACAGCTGCATAAAAAGGTGCAGAGCACTAGAAGTCGATGGAAACCGCAAAGTGGGGAGACCCAAGATGACCTGGGATGAGGTGATAAAAGCCGACCTTACCCAATTACACCTCTCAAAGGCAATGACACACGACCGTGACCTCTGGCATCACGCAGTAATACAGAGTACCAGACCCCTCCCATAGGTACAAGCTGAAGCATATAGACAATATGCCCCCCCCCCCCCAAGGTGGTCGTGGAGGTGCCACGGCAAAAAAGCACCCAGCCCACACTAAAGTGGACGTGTAGGCGCCACGAAAAAGCACCCAGCACTCACTGTAAATGAGGTTGGTGTTAGGAAGGGCATCCAGCTGTAGAAATCAAGCCAAATCAGTTCCTGTATGAGCAAGGCATGGTCAGCCGACCAGACACTGCCCACAACAGGACAACCCGTCTAACCCATGGTAGCATGGAAGAACAGACGTAAAACGGTGATGATGATGAGTGGATTGGCAATATTGGTCGAGCATCAAATAACATGCTTTGAGGCATATAGTTATGGCTCTTTACTTTCTGAGTTCAAATTGCGCTAAGGTTAGCTTTGACTTTCGTCTTTAGAGAGTACCAATAACATTTAATCGACTTTCCCCTCCCCAAAACTTGTTGGCCTTGTACCTGAATCAGAAACCATTATACATAAATATATCCTATATGCTTTCATATACACCTCTATTACAAATCACACTATATTAATGTTACTAGTGCTAATAAATATAAGTGTATAAAGATATTTCGGTTGCATTTTAACCTTTGGAATAATTGAAAGACAGTATTTCAGTGAAAAAGGAAAGACAGTATTTCAGTGAAACAATACAATACAAATGATGATGAATCCTTCATCAGTTTCAACAATGATCATTCAGTTATTCGACTAACTGAACATCTACTTTGTCAATGGATGAGTATTATGCAGATAAGTGCACTCTTAACCTAATTCCCCAAGACAAATCCATGACACAATATGTGACAAGGTTCGACCTTTGAATTATTGGTACAGTCTTTTCAACAGGCTTCCATATAGTTTCTGTACACTCAATTTAACTCAAAGACTTGGGTTGACTCATGGCTACAATAAAGGTACTTAGCCAAGATACCACATGAACCAGATTGAAATAAAATTGAAAATATATTTACAGCTCACACGTATGTAGGTTTTTATTGGCTCCTTTTGATGTTGCAAGCAAGTTATCACATTTTATAATGAAAAGAAAGGAGCTGGTTGCCAGATCAAACCAAGGAAAATATTTCCATTGCTGATACTATCTGCCAGTAATAACTACCTTTATAACGTGTACAATTTTTATCCAGGAAAGAAATATGATGAAGTAATATTTATGCCTTTCTCAAGGAACTTAGTAGTGCAAGTGCTATGAAATAGTTATAACTTGAGCTCAAAAACAAAATTGGAGATTTTCTAGATTATTCCACAGTGATTGGTAGTATAACACCGATTTCTGACTTAACTCTATAGAAAAATTGTGTTGTATTTTCAAAACAGTTTGAAATTTGGAGGGACTTAGTAACATAAGTAGCTTTAACTTTATTGTTACAGAAAATTATGATTGAAGGGTTTTAGATAAATATAAACACTTTAAAATAAACAGTTTTGTATTATAGAACCAGGGGTGATTTCAGTCGGTTTGGTATTAACATTCAAGTAATATGTGTAGGGACAGTTGATTGTAAGATCTAATGGTAGGATTTAAAATGTGTATACAGAAGATGCACTAAACATCGCATTTGAAATTTCTTTGTTTAAAAATGACGGTCAACAAAACAGACTAATTTGATCCTTGAAAGTCGAATTTGGTTATATTTGAACTCGAGATGCGTGTGGGAAACTATTGATGGTTTGCCATCTGTCAGTCCCATTTAATATTGACTTTTTATTGTGGTTGTAAAAAGCCATATATTTGTAGGGAGTGGCACCAAGACTGTAAAGCTTATATGATTTTTAAAGTATTTCAAGACTATCAATTTTCATATGGAGTATATGTAAATGTATGGAAATCCAGACGAGTATCCTCCACCTCTGGGTCCCGGCCAACAGGGTGAAGAATGCAATGCCCCAGAGGACGGTCAGGGTGACACGCTGGGACAGCTGCTCCACCTCACTGGGCTTACACCTGCTGGCAGCCAGCTCCGCTCCAACATCATTGAGCAGGGATCTCGTCCGAGGGCCAAGAATGCTAGAAGTCTCCACTGCTACAGGCTCTACCACTATGAGTATGAATGAAAATGTGTGTTTAGAGTAAAAATCTGAAACCATTGAACAAACCCAGCTTATATAAGAAAAAAAGTGACAATAGAGGTATTTTTTGAATTTGACTAGTTGGTCATCACCTCAAAACACTATGTACCCTTAATGGAAAATATGCGATGGAATGGGGTAGTAAATCACAACTACCACTTGACACAGTGTACATTGAAATAAAGTATGTTATGTCCAGAGAGAGAGAGAGAGAGAGAGAGAGAAAGAGAGCGTGCGTGTTGTGAAGGATGGAATAAATGGGTTGGTTGTATCACAACTTCTACATACATACATTGGGTTGTGTTCATACATATGATATGTGACTGGTATATGTTCTACATTACACTACCAAAACCCAGTTTGGAGAAGCATGCATAATACATAACACATGCTTGTGTCAATGAAAGATTACAAACAATTACCTATGTGTGTGATCTCGAAAACAACATGCATGTTTTACATGGAGTTCATGGTTATGCTTGATGTTGCTAATGTCATTGGGAAAAACCCCCTCAGCTTTGTGCTTAGATCACCAGATAGTGAGAGTGTGTGTGTGTGTGTTTTCACCCTTACCTTTTCTACGCCTCAGTGTCCTTTGTGTGCACGTCGGACAACAGTCCTAATCTCTTCTGTTTACTATTTCTCTCCTTTGGCTAAGAAGCCCTTGTGCTCTCTATATTTGTGTATTTGCCTAAAGGCGTCACTTGTCTACCCGTTTTGTAATGTCCCAATGTGTACTGGAATGAATAGTATCGATCTTAATTTACCGAAACCATAGTGGTTTCCAGAGGTTGACTTAGGAGATGCAACCGTCTTGTTTTTTTCCCATTGTTTTTCTCTAGTGCACTCCCTATCTATCTATCTATCTACACCACCACCACCACCTCTACTGCGTCTTCCCTCCACTGGAACTTCCTGGCACTTCTTCACCCATCGGTCATCTTCCATGCGCATCACATGCCCATACCATCTCAGCCTTCTCTCCTGCACACCACAATTTATCCCTCTTATACCCAGTTTCTTTCTCAACTCGTCTATGCTTGGTCGTTCACGCAACATTGACATTGCACATCCAACGGAGCATACTTGCTTCATTTCTCTCCAGCCGTTGCATATCTTCTGCAGTTGCTGCCCATGTCTCACTACCATACAGCATCGTGCATCTCACACAGACATCATATAACCGTCCTTTCATATGCAGGGAGAAACCTTTCTTTGTCAACAGAGGGAGCAGCTCCCTCAACTTCTTCCAGCCTGTCATTCTAGATAGTATGGCCTTGGAACACCCCCCTCCCATGTTAATCTGATCACCTAGGTACCGGAAGCCATCAACCACTTCTATAGCACCCACCTGCATTGGAAAAATGAGTATCACATCGATTACTACTGCCAAGTTTCCCTGTACATCTACTGCACACGTAGTTATCCCTACCTGTTAGTTTGCCTGCTATCCCACTACATCTTTTGTGTACTCAAGATCTGCATTGCGTACATTTTATGGAATTTATGCCAGTTCCTTTCCTACATATCGAACATGGCCATTTCCCTGGCGGGATCAGAGTATTGTCCTCTTTTTTACTCATCAAAACTTTTGTCTTAACTAGGTTCACTCTCGGCCCTCTTGTTTCCAACTGCTGTTTCCATAGCCAGAATCTATTCTCCAGCTCCTCCACTGATTCTGCTATAAGAACCAGATCGTCAGCAAAAAGAAGTTCCATGGACAGCCAGTCTTAAACTCCAAGAGTGGGCTGAGGACAGAACCTTGATATACACCTATGTATCTGGAATTCCTTACTAAACTCTATTCCTATTCTCACTTTACTGACAGCACCCCTGTACATAGCTTGCACTGTCCTCACAAGCCATTCCTCTACCCCTAGTTTCCTTAGGGATCACCAAATGACAGACACACACACCATTTAAGTTATTTTGATTACCAGTGGGTAGAACTGGTGGTAGGAAAATCATGATGTAACAAATCAATCGCACTCAACATTATGGAAGTCATCCATCATAGATGTGGTATCCAGTAGTTGGTGCTGGAACGGTGTAAAGTATTCATAAAATGACAAAAGAAGGCCGAACTGATCCACTATACATATTTCAATGGCCCAGCTCCATCATCCAAATATGATGCAAGACAGGACGATCTCATCAGATAACTTCAACAGAATTACAAACAGGAATACGTTGAACCTAAACATATGGAATATAGAGTAAAGAGAATAAATTGAAAATTCGATTAGGGGATTGCATGTAAAAAAAACTGTTGTATTGGAAGGAAGATGTATAGTGATTTCACGGAATTGAAAAGTATATATACAGTTGTCCCCCGGTATTCGCATGGGTCACGTTCCTAGAGCACCCGCGAGAGTGAAAAACTGCGAATATTGGACGTGGTACATAAGAATACCTATAAACGTCAGAATATAATTTTTAAAAAGGGAGCGTCTTATGCGAAGGGGCGTCCAATATGCGGTTTTCCACGAACAATTATTAGTTAGGGCCTAAGAAAAATTCTGCATGTCGGGGTGGGGGTACACTGTGTGTGTGTGTGTGTGTGTGTGTGTGTGTGTGTGTGTGTGTGTGTGTGTGTGTGTGTGTGTGTGTAAATATGCACACACACACACACACACACACACACACACACACACACACACAGAGGGTGTCCCAATAAAAGTATATTCACTTCAATGGCATTCTAATAAAAGTGTGGATACATTTTGGGGAGACACTGCGTGCAAATATGTATGTGTGTATAGGTATGTGTGTATATGTTATACTGTACTCAGACATATGCTGAAACAACTAGGTAGTGAAGATGATATAAAATAAAAAGATAAAGCTTTACTGTAATTAGAGATTTCTTGACAAAACATCAAATTCCAGTTTGACTGTTCAAATAAAAGAAAAAAATAGGGAGCAGGGCTGGTTTGGAATGGGGCATGATGTAGTAAAGGGATGAGAGAGAGTAGATAGCAAGGTAATATATGTTAGTGTAAACCAGAGGGGGGCAAGGTAGATAGCTTTCTAAGAGACAGTCAACATATTCATCACAGTGAGTGGCCCTTTAGACAGTAGGTCAGATTCATTGGCCAGGAAGAATAACTTTATTTTAGTTGTTTTTTTACCTTTTACAAGCAGTCATCATAATAATCTAAAACTATTTTTGTACATTAGAGAAAGAGGGGAAACAAAGTAGACACATGTTTAAAATAACTTGCTGATAAACAAAAGTATACAGGTGAAATAAAGTTTAAAGTTAGGTTGAATGGAACCGTTAAAAAATGCATGAATGCTATGATACTGAACAAATATGTGTTTTGTTTTGTAACAGATATACATAGTCATGTAACAAGTTAATTTAGCTAGAACATTCAATAATTGTTTCTACTTTTGGCACAAGGCCAGCAATTAAATCAGTGTACTACTGGTACTTTATTTTATCGACCCGTTAAGGATGAAAGGCAAAGTTAACCTCGGCGGGATTTGAACTCAGACCATAAAGGGTCGTAACTCTTTGCTGCAAAGCATGGCGTCCGACCCTCTACCAATACTTCCAATCCACCGCCCTAGTTTCTTACAGTTTCCTTCAATCCCCGGTTGAAATAATTTTCATTTTTCTTGTACAACCAAATACCGCTGAAATGTCATTCATATATTACAACCTCACATTTATGTTGCCTTCTTCCTTTCCCCAAGTCCAAGATTTGGTCTTGTCAACGCCAAGCCAGGTTTCTAATTTAGGCATAATTGAGGGGCGCAGTTAATATCTACCCAGTACTTAACTGGTATACTTCCTTTAATCGACCCCGACAGAATGAAAAACAAAATTTACCTCGGCAGCATTTGAACTCAGATGGCCTGCCACATGGCATTTTGGCCAACGCTCTAACGATTGTCATTAGACAAGTAATTTTGGTAGAGGGGAAAATCAATTATATCGACCCTCAGTATTTGATTAGTAATTCACTTCGGGGTTGATTTCAACTTCCAAAGTAAAGAGCCATAAATAAATATGATAAGGCATTTTGTTCGACGCATTAACGGATACTGCAAAACATATTTGAAGTTCCAATTATGGCCGGACTTTCTTGTATGTCGGGGCACCCTCTGGCACTGGAATCTTTCACCCCACTAAAACAAAACAAAAAAAATAAAATAAAATAAAGGAGCCTTGTTCCCTGGGTAGCCCCTAGTTTCCACTCTAGTTAGTCCAGTCGGTTATGATTATTTCACTTCATTTATTCTACTAATGGTTTCTCGAAAAACATGGACTTCACAAATTCATTTTCCTCCT
>OZ024743.1:164533231-164543231 GCA_964016885.1 Eledone cirrhosa
GTTGGTACATGACGACGGTTTTCTTGAGACTGACAGTCAAACCCAGGGCAGTGCAAGCGTCAGAAAATACATTCAAAATGTGCTGCATATCACTCTCTGTGTGCGCTACAAGATCGCAATCATCTGCATACAAGAGGTCTCTTATGACTGATGTAAATACTTTTGTCTTCGCAGCAAAGCGCCTGATGTTAAATATGCTGCCTGAGGTTCGATATCGGATGTAAACACCATGCTCGCAATTCCTGAATGCAACACAGAAAACCATTGCAAAGTATATGGCAAACAGGGTCGGTGCTGGAATATCCCCCTGTTTCACTCCATTTTTTACTGAGATAGGCTCCGACATGTTACCTCCGACATTAACCCAAGCCTTCATGTCGTCATGGAAAGACCTAACTAAAGCAAGGAACTTATCAGGGCAACCAAGTTTCTGGAGAACCTTCCATAATGCATCTCTGTTGACAGTATCGAAAGCCTTTGTCAGATCGACAAAAACCTGATACAGATCCAAGCCCTGTTCAATGCACTTCTCCTGGAGCTGTCTAGCTGAGAAGATCATATCAGTAGTGCTGCGTCCAACACGAAAACCAGATTGACTTTCAGGAAGGACACAATCTGCAATGTGTGTCAGCAGACGGTCCAGAAGCACCCTACATAAAACTTTCCCCACGACAGAAAGCAATGATATACCTCTGTAGTTCCCACAATCATTCCTGTTACCCTTTCCCTTGTACAAGACCACCATTACTGCATCTCTCCAGTCCTCAGGCACGGATTCATTAGCCCATATCCTTCCAAACAGAGAGTGAAGATGTTGCAGGAGTCTCTCACCACCATATTGTAGGAGCTCAGCATGTATGCCATCCATACCTGGAGATCTTCCACTGTTCAGCTTCGAAATAGCCACTGCAACCTCCACAAGTGTCGGAGGCTCTGCGAGAGCTACTTTCACAGGACTTTCCGGAATGAGATTGAGGAAATCTTCACTGACGACAGACGGCTGATTCAAAAGATCATCAAAGTGCTCCCGCCACCTTCGTAGAATTCCCTGTGAGTCACGAAGAAGTTCTTTGCCATCCCTGCTGCGAATCGGTGTCACCAGAGAAGAAGACGGTCCATAAACCTCACGCAAGAGACTGTACAACAGCTTTGTGTTATTGCAATCAGACGCAGTTTGTATCTCACCAGCCTTCTCACTCCACCACTGATCCTTCATCTGAGAAAGACTCCGCCTAACACGTGATTTTACATCCCTGAGCTCCTCATGCAACGTATTCCTCTCCTGTGGTCTTGCCGTCAAGTAGCGTGACAGAGCGCGCCTCCTATCAGCCAACAAGTCATCTATATGCACATCTTTCTCATTAAACCAGTCCTGATGTTTTCTCTGCACCAATCCCAGAACACGTCTGCCTACATCATAAACCGACTTTTTAAGGGTCGGCCAATCCTCACCAAGATCTGCAGCCTGCATCTCTTCTTCCAATGTCCTCTTCACATTTTTATCCTTAAGACGAGCAGCATTCAATCTTTTGGGCAGGGTAACACCAGGAGCCCGGATTTTACGTTTGGTGATTAGATTCACTTTTGCGCGTACCAGGCGGTGGTCCGTCCAGCACTCAGCTCCACGAAGAACACGAACACACCGCACATCCTGTCTGTCACGCATCCTGACTAGGACGTAGTCCAAAAGATGCCATTCCCTAGATGCAGGATGCATCCATGTGGTCTTGAATTTGTTCTTTTGTTGGAACATGGTGTTGGTAACACACAGATCCAGCTCCTCACACATCTGCAGCAAGAGCATACCATTGCTGTTACACCTTCCCACCCCATGCCTTCCGATTACATTCCATGTGTTAAAATCCCTACCCACTCTAGCATTAAAGTCACCAAGCACGATGACTTTGTCTGCCTGAGGGATATTTCTTAAAACACCTTTCAAGGCATGGTAAAAGGACAGTTTTTCTTCATCGACAGAATTCATAGTTGGAGCATACACACTCACCAGGGTAGCATATCTTCCCTTGTCCAGCGGAACTCTCATGGACATAAGACGCTCACTAATCCCCACTGGGAATTCTTCCAATTTATTCACCAGTACAGTCTTAACAGCAAATCCTACCCCAGCCTCTCTTCTGGTTCCTTCATCTCTTCCTTTCCAGAAGAATGTATATTCTCCACAAAATTCCGTAAGATGACCATCTCCAGCTAACCTCGTCTCAGACAAAGCCACGATGTCAAGATCGTAACGTCGAAGCTCCTTCGCAACAAGAGCGGTCCTTCGTTCAGGACGCTCCAAAGAATCCCTGTCAAGCAGCGTCCGTACGTTCCAGCAGCCAAGACTAAATGCCCTGTTTGGCTCTATTACAATGGCACGATGACGGGCGGGCCCAGGTTGTGATAACTTGGGGCCCCTGCCCTTATTGCCAATGATCTCTTTTGTTCCAGAACCCAAATTGGCAATTATCTCGTTTACATTGTTCTGGAACATCATTGAATTGGAAAAAAAAAAAAAAAAAAAAAAAAAAAAAGGGAGAAAAAAAAAAAAAAAAAAAAAGTAATAATAATAGTAATAATAATAATAATAATGATTTCTTTATTAACCACAAGGGTTTACATAAAGTAGACATTAAGGACAGTGCAGGACAATGCAGGACGGTACAAATGGGCATTTCTGCGTGTAAAAAAACAAAAACAGAGGATGTAACAAAAATAACAATGAAAATAACAATGAAAAATTCCCCAATAGGGGGGAGACTTCGGAGGGACATTTGTGGAGAAAGCCCAGTAAAAAGCCACAATGACCCTGACCACCAAGGCAAGTGCCCTCTCCCAGTTTTCCACCTTTAGTTTACAGATATATACTCAGAGTCGGCCCATTCACTCGGGCCATTCTTGCTTCTCTCACCCATCTTTCAACAAAATGCTGGGAAGAGAGCACTTCCCTCTCTACTCTGATTTTCCTTTTCAAATGAAATTTGAAAAAGTCAATCAGAGCATCACCGAAGAGGTAAGTGCTCGTCTTCAGCCCTTTCAAACGTGTCCACCATACTATCTCTTTCGCCATGGCCACCAGACAGATAAAAACTGCCTGCCCTTCCCGGCTAAAGGAGGAGGGCGGGGCAATCCTCACGATGGACTCAGATGATAGCTGGATCCGTCCTAAACGCGACAGCAGGTGTTCGACATAAACCCACAAGTCAGCAATTTTCGGACACTGGATGAGTGCGTGCAGGACGGTTTCGTCGCCCTGCGCGCATCTCGGACATGCCCGGCTGACGGCACCTCCATGCCTGTAGAGTTTATCCCGAACTGGCAAGGCTCCTCGGTAGCACTGCCAGGCCAGAGATTTCTGGAAGTTGTCCATAGGCCCTGGCCCGAAAGTTCTTCCGAAGAGATTGGCTAGTTGATTTTCGTCGACGCCTAGAGTTTCCCCAAGTACGTCGTCGCTCTTCCCCTCCACTAATCCTCTATAGAACGCCGAGGTGGAGTTTCCACCGATCACATTGCCCGATTGGTCGAGGGCTGTGAGCGCCTGAAGACATTCCAGTCTCCAGGCGCTCCCTCTCGGTCTTCGCTTGACCCAGGACTGCAGCTCCGTCAAGGAAACGAGCTGGGGAAAAACGCGTCTAGCAAACGGCGACCACACCTGATCACCGTCGAGGAAGAGGTGGAGATGTCGTAGCCTGAGCGCGTGCCTGCGCATCATCAGCCACGGCATGCCCAGCCCTCCACGTAGCGGGTGTTGACAACAGATGGACCGCCTGACCATCGGAGCACGTCCCTTCCACAAAAAGCGAAAGAGCAAACGCTCCAGCGCAGTCAGGCGAGGCTTAGGACAAGGTACGACGGTTAGGCGGTAGCAGATGACAGACGCGATGTACGCGTTAGCCACCTCCGCTCGACCTTTCAGGGATAGCTTCCTCTCCGCCCATTTCTGGGTGAGAGAAGCCACCCTGCTCGTCACCTCGTCCCAGTTTTTGTCCGTCTGGAGGTCCGGACCGAACCAGACCCCTAGCAATTTAACCGGTCCGTCCGTCCAGCGCCCGACGACGCTGTTGGACGGCATGGACCTGCCTCTCCAGGTGCCGAGCTGCAGGCCCACTGACTTTTCCTGGTTGATCATTGCTCCTGTCACCGCTTCGTATTCTCTTAGTGTAGTGCCGATCGCCTCGATGTGTTTGGCGTTCGACACCACTACGGTGACATCGTCCGCATATGCTGACACGGATCTTCCGCATCCTAGTTCGCGCGGGACTCCCCTCAACGTCTCCAGTTTGTGCAGTAATGGCTCGAGAGTCAATACGTACAAGAGGGACGAGAGGGGACATCCTTGGCGGACCGAGCGCATGATGTTGAACGGTTCCGACAGGTGACCGTTCACTCTCACCACAGAGCAGATGTCGCTGTGCATGGCAGCGATCCAGCCTCTGAAGACGGGCCCAAAGCCAGCCGCCCTCAGGACTGCCGCTAGGTAACGATGGTCGACCCTATCGAAAGCTTTCGACTGATCTAAATTGATCAAGGACCCACCCGTGCCAGGTTCCCTAGCTACCCTCTCTACGATGTATCGCATGAGGTGGAGGTTGTCGTGGATGGATCTGTCGGGAATGGCGCATGTCTGCGCCTCTCCCACCAGACCACCAACGACAAGCGCCAACCTCTTTGCTAGCACCTTGGCCAAAATCTTAAACTCTGTGTTTAGCAGAGTTATGGGCCGGAAATTGTCTATGTTATCCCCCTTGTTCGGATCCTTTCTCAGCAGTGCCACCGCTCCTCGGCTCACAGAACTGGGAATTCTCCCGTTCTGTTGCCAGTTGCAGTAGACGTCCGCCAAGAGGCCTCCGAACAAGTCTGGCATCTGTACGTAAAGTTCATAGGGCAGACCATCCAAACCAGGCGATTTACCCCTTGTGCAGCCAGTCATTGCCTCCCTTACTTCAGCGGCTGTTATCGGCTTTTCGCAACACTTCGCCTCAGTGGCCGAGAGCCGCGGCAGTCCGTCGAGGTAGACACTAAAGTCCATCCCTCTACCCGGCCCCCCGCTGCCCCCGAACAGCTGAGCGAAGTGTCGCTGAAAAGCTTCACACATTTGCCCGGGATCGAGTAGCATGCGCCCGTCGTGGTCCACCAAAGACCGGATCGTGGCTTTGTTGCCACGACGCGCCTCCGCCACTCGGGCCCATTGAACGGCTTTCGTCCCCTCGTGTCTGAGAGCACGCACCCTAGCTCTGACAACGCAGCCTTCGTGCTTTGCATTGAAGAATTGGTCAAGGGCCAATTTCGCCGCAAGCACGTCGGTCGCAATGCCTTTGCTAAGCGCCTCGTCTAATTTTCTAACTAGTTCTCCCTCTGCTCTATTTTTCTCTATTGCTAAAGCCTTACTAAACCTAATCGATTCTATTCTAATCGCTCTTTTCAGAGCAAACCACCACTTGTTGTTGACGATGGCCCCCGTCAACGCCCGCTTAACTAGTTCGCTAATCCGGTCTCTGTAGGCCTTGCGCGCTGGTAAGGACGCGTTTAGCTTCCAGTAGCCGGGTCCTCGTCTATGCAGCCTATCTAAGTCAAGCACACAGATCACGAATTTGTGGTCCGTGTAGCTGACTATCTTGAATTGTGGACAGCCTATGCTAGACCTATCTATTTCCCTACAAAATACTCTATCTAGATATGATCTGGATGACCCTATGCGGTTTGTCCAAGTCCACATTGGCACATTCGGGAAATCCAATCGGTACCTGTCAGACAGTTCAAAACGCCTGAGCAGGTTGGTGAGGCTCTTGCACCCTCCACCCCTATCCGCTAATCCCACACAGTCCCAGCGTGCATCTAAGATCCCGTTCCAGTCGCCCACTAACACTAAAGAGCGCGACGTTCCAAGAAAGGTCTCCAGACGCCGGAAGAAATCAGGCCGCCCTGCTCCTGTCGGGGCATAGACGGCCACTAGCCTGAAAGCTTGCCCGTCTCCGCTGGTCACGTCCAGCACCACCAGCTTACCCTCTGGGTCCAGGAAGATGGCCCGTATGGCGAGATCCAAACCTCTCCGAAAAAGCACAGCAACTCCTCCACCCGATCCAGGACGGCTGGGAGATGCGTACACATCGTAGCCGCCGAAGATCGGTGCGAAGGCCCGTGCTTCGGAGATTCTGGTCTCGCTGATGGCCACTACATCTATGTTTAGTGACCTGAGGTCGTTGAGCAGGTGACCCTGCTTCCATGACGACCCCAAGCCACGCGCATTTATGCTGCCTATTCTGAGTGAGGTCATGTTTAAAATAGAGTGGAAAAGATGGGAAAGACCACTTACCGTATTTTTGGTAGAGGAGGGATGGTTTTTACATCCCTTTTCACTTGATCGTCTGGTGAAGGGACCGTTGAATCGTCCCTTCGGCTGGTCGTCGGCTCTTCTAAGAGAATGTCTGAATATACTCTTCGATTAATGGTTCCTCCTAGGTCCCTGAAATCACCAACTGCGTTGGGGAATTTCGTTTTAATGTTTGTGTATTGTTTCTGTGCTATTTTTAGCAGTCTTATGTTAGTTGGCGTTTTGATTGGTGCTGGTATTATGTAGTCCTGTTGTGAAATGTCTGTGTGTTCAATTATGTAAGTCATTAGTTTCTTGTTGTGTGTGTTTATTGCCGTGCATTTGTTTTTCTGGGGGTGGGGTGTGGTTCTGCTATTTTCTTGTCGTTGTTGCTGGGTGTGTGTGTTTTGTTGTTGTGTTTGCGATGTTGGTGCTTGTGGTGGTGGTGTTGAAGGTGTTGTTGGCGGTGGGGTTGTCGCCGGTGGTGATGGTGGTGCTGGTGTGGGTGGTGATGGTGTTGGTGTTGTTGCTGCTGTGGGTCTCTTTGCAGTAGACTTTACCCTTTTCTCATTTCTTTCCTCCCTTTTCAAAGGCGACGATGCGCTGCTTCTGCGTTTGTGCCTTCTTGAGACCTTTTGCCATCCCTCTCCCACCTCACACTCCATGTCTGATTCTGTAAGGTCGGGGAGGGGTACCAGCTCCACTCTTTCACTTGTTGTTGTTGGTGATGTTTGCACTGGAGTCTCTGTTGCAGCTGCATTTGGTATTGCTGTTGTTGTTGTTAATATTTCCACTGCTGCTGCTGTCTTTGATTTCCGTGGAGTGGGTATGGGTGCCACGGACCTATCGTTCCTGGTTGCCGCTTGTCCTGTTGCTGGTAGCCGTGGAACCGGATTCGGGAGGAGGGGGGTTTTCTCCTTTCTCAGGGTCTTCTCGTTGCAGAAGGCCCTGAGGTGAGTCTTCGATCCACAGCGAAAGCATTTCGGGCGTTTGCCCTCAACACTTATGGGCAGTTGAGTGCCGTTATCGAAGTCTATCACATCCGGGATAGCTTCGATGCACTCCTGGTTGGTTTGGATTAGCATCTCAATGGAGGAGCCGACCCAATCTTCTCTTACTTTTTTCTGTACTTGCAGTACAGTTGTTTTGTCCTCGATTCCGACGAGGACAGACGCGGCCAGCCAAGAAGGGGTCATTCCGGGGGGGACGTGGGTCAGTTTGACCCTCACAATTTTTTGCCCGCAGTAGGAGGGCACCAACACCATTTCCTCGCTCCTTAGGGTCACTACTGATTGGGCCTTTGCCTCCTGGGGTGTGGCAAAAAGTACGTCTACGGTGGCGTATTTTTTGCCTCGGGTGATGTGCGTTTTCCTCTGCCACACAGACCCCAAGGCTTTTTGTATTTGGGCCTCTGTGGCTCTTTCCACCCTACGGGATTTTGTACTTACTGTACGGTACGTGACCGTACAGTGCTCTTGGGTTTCGAAAAAATTTTTCGCTGCCTTGCAGATTGCTCGGTGTCCGTTCTTTGTCACCATCTTCTTCGCTTCCTCTAATTCCTCATTTGTTATGAGGATTGTTTCCAGGTTTTTCGCAATACCTGCAAATGAGATTGGTTTTTCTCTGCTGTTGTTGTTGTCGTCAGAGCTGCTGGTACTTTTGTTGTTGCTGCAGGTACTACGACTACTGCCTCCGCCGCTGTTGCTGTGGTTGTTGTTGGTGTTGCTGCTGCTAATGCTGTTGTTGTTTATGCTGCTGGTGATGCTGTTGCGGCTGCTACTGTTGTTTTCATTGTCACTGTTGCTGTTGTTATTACGGCTGCTACTGCTATTATTCCTGACGTCAGACGAATGAACTGGGTTTTCGTATTTCCCGCACACCTGTTTCGTCGCTGTCGTCGTCGTCGTGGAGAAACCTTGCACGCTTTGCACGAGACTTTTCTTTTCTTTCGTCGCTTGCGAAAGAGAAGGTAGGGAGAGAGACACATTTAAAGAAGGGAGGGAGAGAGACAATCTTCTCTCTCCTGTAGTGATGATTGAGGAAGAAGAAGACGGAATGAGTGGGAGTGACGTATGAAATTTTTTTTTTTTGGTAGCCATGTTGTTTTGTTTAAAATGAAATTTTGGGTACAAAACCCCAATAACTGGCTATTTAACCCCGAAGGGCCAAATAACGGACAGAAAGACCCCTCTCACGAGGAGGAGGGTGTCTTTATCAACAATTTGGTTCAAGTTTTAAACAATTTACAATTGTTTTAACGGTTAAAAATTACTATACCTTACAGAGCCGAGCCTCCGTCAACCATGGCATTCAATAATAATAATAATAATAATAATACTACACTATTAATAATTATTAATGCACTCGTGCAATGCCTGTGCGTGACGAATATTTTTAAAGTGAGGAAAGACTGTGCACTGAACCAATCCCACTCTCTGAGCGACAGTAGCTATAACCCGAAAAGAAGAAAAGATCAACATCATCGGTAACTACTGAGCCGCAGGTTTTATATCGGAGTTAACCCAGTTTCCTGAGATGCCTTCTCCTAGAAGAATACCCTGACATGGGCTAGGGGTTCTTCACTCCCAGTGGTTTAACTGCGCGATCGGGCATCCAGCCCGATTATTTCTATGTCCCCGCGCAAAAAAAAAAAAAAAAAAAAAAAAAAAAAAAAAAAAAAAAAAATTACTTATTGACACTTATACGTACGACATACACACACACGCATACATATGCGTGCACACAGCAACACTCACACACACAACAAACACACACACACGCTACTCTACTCACTTACACGCACACACACACATATATATATATATATTACCGTCATTACTGATACAAGATTACCAGATTATGTCAACTGTTGACTTTCAAGAGTTTGTATAGTTGAAGCCGATCGTATTACAGTCCAGTATTACTATAATTGCTTTACAGCATAGAGTTATGGCTCTCCACGGAGTCAACAAAAGAGAGTACCAGTGATGCGCTGGCCAGTCGCTGGATCCGTGCCAAAAGCAGAAAAATTATTATTAAAGTTGTTCTTAAGGCCAGGTCGCTGGTGATGGTGATGGCGACGGCGGTGGCGGTGGTGGTGGTGGTGGCAGTTGATGTTGTTGTTCTGTTGTGTGTGTGTGTGTGTGTGTGTGTGTTTTGTTATTTTGAGTTTTTTTTTTTTTTTTTTTTTTCCTTTCTTTTTTTTTCTCCTTTTTTTTTTTTTTTTTTTTTTTTCCCCCTTCCCTTTTCTTTTTTCTTTTCCCTTCCTTTTTTTTATGTTTTGATGCCGCTGTTGTTGTTGTTGTAATTGTTGTAAATGTTCATTTCAGTTCATTCTGAAGCTGTTGTTGCTGTAAACATTAGGGCCGGTGTTGTTGTTGTTGTAGATGTTGGGGTTGAAATCTGGTTGTTTGACTGAGTGATGTATATACACACATATACATACACACACATATATATATATACATTCATCAGAGAGTAGAGAGTTTGACAACAGGTCGATGACTTTAGTCTCGATAGGGTATGGTATGGTAATGACATGTGATGGTGGGGAGAGAGTGTAGACGTTATTGTGGTGGTGTGGACAGTGAGATGTATCTAGTTCATTTGACCGTTTTCTTCTCTTAGCAAAATTTGAATTCTAGCCATGTTATATTGAGATGTAAGTAAATGTAAAATATAAATAAGGATTGC
>OZ024743.1:164560731-164565731 GCA_964016885.1 Eledone cirrhosa
TCCACTACTGACTTTGGCTGGGCTTGATTTGACTCCCTCAACTACAACATGTTGGGTTCTGTTTGACAGGAAGCTCTTGATCCACTGCAGCAGCTTTCCAGTGACACCAATATTGGACAGCTTTCTCAGTAGAATGTTATGATCAACCCTGTCAAAGGCCTTGCTGAAATCAAGGTAGATAACATCAGTGTTGGAACCCTCTCCCAAGGCTCTCAAAATGTCATCAAAGTGATGCAGTAGTTGCGTCAGGCAATCCCTTCCATTACGGAATCCATGCTGGTTGGAGTTCAGCATATTGTTACTCTCAAGGAAGTGGGTCATTCGCGATCTCACCACTCGCTCAAATACCTTAATGATATGAGAGGTGAGTGAGATTGGACGGTAATTCACGGCAAGGGATTTGTTTCCCTTTTTGAAAACTGGGACAACAGACTGGGATAGAAGGTTTTCTGGCACATATCCAGCATCCAGTGAGTTCCGCCACAGATTGGCAAGAGGAGAAGCAAGTTGGTGTTGACACGCCTTCAAGACACAAGCAGGGAACCTATCGGGACCTACTGCTGAATTATGCTTGATTTCCTTTATTGCCGCCAAGACATCAGGGGCGCCAAACGTTATGTCCGATAAGGTGTAATGGGGAGTAACATCGCCGATACAGCCCAGATCGGCCATATCAGGATTGCTGAAAACAGAGCAGTATTGTTTCTGCAGTATCTCACCCATGGTTTTAGCATTGTCTTGAAGAGTGCCATTTTCATCAATTAGAGGGCCAACAGTAGAGCCAGTGATTTTGTGTTTTTTTGCAAATGAAAAGAACACTTTGGGATTGAGTTTGATCTTCTCAATGGCCCAGGCCTCTTCAGCTCTTCTCTGATTGTTGATGAGGGACATTATGTTGTTTTGGAGGTTATGTTTTTTAATCTCTAGTGATGAAATGGCAGTCAAGTTGATGTGTTGCTGCTGACAGTATTTCAGATTGTTGATTTTTTTGTTCGTTCTCTTAATTTTTCTGATGAGCGTTTTTCTATTTCTAGGGATTCTGCTCTTAGATTTGTTTATAGTTCTTAATGGGGTGTGTTTAGCACATATGTTTGTAACAGTGTCCACAAATGTCTGCCAGGACTTTTTGATGTTAGTGGGTGTATGAGTGTGCGTGAAGGACCAGTCGACATGTGCAAGATCATGACTGATCGCTTCCCAGTTTGCATTGTGGAAATCCATAGCGTCAAACGGATGGACAGGAGAAATGACATTGGGTTTGTATATTGGACGGTGGAATCTCAGATCACAGAGAACCATGTCATGATCAGAGAGTAGAGTTTTCTCCACTGCAATATTGTGGATATTGTCAGTGTGATTGCTGAAAATTAAGTCTAGGACGTTTTTGTGGCACCTCGTTGGTTCGAGCACTAGTTGGGATAGGAAGAAATCATCCATGAAGTCAAGAAGCGATTCCACAGCTTCCCTGTCAGAGGTTGAGGCAGAAGAACCTGGTGGCAGGGTGTTTGTGGACCAGTCAACTCCGGGGAGGTTGAAGTCCCCCATCATTAAGATATTGTCAGGGTGACACTCTTGGATGAAACACTTTATGCTGTTGAGGCATTCCTTGAAGCATGGTACAGGCGTTTGGGGTGGCCTATAGAGCCCAACTACTAATAGGTTGTTGGTTTGACTGAATACAGTGACTGCCTCACAGTATCCATTAGTGAATATGTTCATAGCCTCTGTTGAGAAAGAATTATGGACATAAATGGCAGTTCCGCCCTTTCTTCTGCCAGCGCGATCAGCACGGATGGCTTTGAAATTTTTCACTTTCACCTCGGCTTCCAAGTGGAGGTTACTGAGATGGGTTTCAGTGAGGACGAAGAAAGGGATGTGGTTTGGATGGACATCAATCCAGTCCTCCAGGAATTTGATCTTCCATTTTTGAGTATTGGTGGAAGGGCTGATGCCTTGGGCGTTAAGTAAAAATGTAGAGGCGAGAGTGGATGGTTTTAATTGTTTTGGTGTGTTGTTAATTTGTTTGTTTGTTAATGGCAGCAATGGGAGTTTGTGCAGTGGGGTGATAGTGGAGGGTGGTGCTGGGTGATAGCTCGAATGTTTTTTTCCAGTTCTTTTGCCAGATTCATTATGGCTAAAAAAGAGGAAGAAGTTTCCTGTTTAGAAGACTGTTGGTGACTGTGGTAGTGGTTATTTTTATGTAGGTTATGGTTTTTGTTTTTGCTTTTATTTTTAATTTTATTTTCATTTATCCGACGGGTCCCCGGGAGATGGGTAAAGGGACAATCCCGGTCTAAACACAATCTGTCTCGCAGGGAAAAACGGCAGATTTGTGGATTCCTTGTTTGAGTTATTGGTGGTTGTGTTGGTGTTAAATTAGAGTATGTATTATGGTGGTGGCTGTTTGTGGGGATAGATCGTTTTGTCCTAGGTAAATGGGTGAATTTGCAGCCACTATCCGTACATATTCTATAGCGTAGAGAGTAGCGGCAAATGATGGGGTTTCGAGTGGGTGGGTATATGGGTGTGGGTGTTGTGAGAGGTGTAGATGATGGTTTGGGTAGGATTTGACGACCTTTGTGGACTGTGGGAGGGAGAGTTCTTGTTCTGGTATTAGAAGGTAAATTCCTTGACATAGCAGTAGACAAAAATGTTGTAGTAGTAGTAGTAGTAGTAGGCAGAGATGTTGGCAGTGGTGATGATTGGACTGCTGGGCCAGAGAAAGGATGTGGCGTTTCATGCTGTGAGACAGAGGCTACTGGGGGGTCAATAGTTTCATTTAGTAGATCGGCCATTGTTGATGAATCAAGGAGTGGTTCACACTGTTGTTGTTGCTGTTGTTGATGTTGTTGTTGTAGCTGTTGTTGATGTTGTTGTTGTAGCTGTTGTTGTTGTTGCTGTTGTAGCTGCTGTTGTTGTTGTTGCTGCTGCTGGACAGCATTCGAAGAGAAAACACACCGTAGTTTATCCAAATGTTTATTGATTAATTTAAAAGCAATTTCGATTTGCTTTAATTTATTTTGAATCTGTTGTTCAGATCGAGTTTTCAAAAATTGAACTGTACGTTTAGCAATGTCGTTCAGAGATGAAGCATCTATATTTTCTGTTTGGGAAAGGCAATGCCATGTGTTTATTAGAATGTCGATTTCATTATCAGACCAGTTCTGTTTGGATTTTTGCTGGTTAGCCATTCTAGTTTTGAGTGTGTGTGTGTTTTAGTTAAGTATTTCAATATATATATATTTTTTTTTTAAATTTATTTTTGATTTATTTTTGTTTTTTGTTTTTCTTGTGTGTGAGTGAGAAGCGTATATATATAAATATGAGTATATATATATGTATATTCTGGTTATTTGAAATTAATTAAGTTAATGAAAAGACGAAAGTATATAATAATAATTTGTAGTTAAAGGAAAATGTACTCACAAGTTCGTGTGTGTGTGTTTTAGTTAAGTATTTCAATATATATATATTTTTTTTTTAAATTTATTTTTGTTTTTTGTTTTTCTTGTGTGTGAGTGAGAAGCGTATATATATAAATATGAGTATATATATATATATATATGTATATTCTGGTTATTTGAAATTAATGAAAAGACGAAAGTATATAATAATAATTTGTAGTTAAAGGAAAATGTACTCACAAGTTCGAAAACACGTGGTTTCAAATATATAATAATATAGATGTATGAAAAATGTATTAACCGGTCAATTTTCAAATATATAATAATATAGATGTATGAAAAATGTATTAACCGGTCAATTTTCAAATATATAATAATATAGATGTATGAAAAATGTATTAACCGGTCAATTTTCAAATATATAATAATATAGATGTATGAAAAATGTATTAACCGGTCAATTTTCAAATATATAATAATATAGATGTATGAAAAATGTATTAACCGGTCAATTTTCAAATATATAATAATATAGATGTATGAAAAATGTATTAACCGGTCAATTTTCAAATATATAATAATATAGATGTATGAAAATGTATTAACCGGTCAATTTTTGTTTGTTTGGTTTTGTCTTGTGGTTTTGTTTTGTGGCTGTGTGACTTGCTGCTTACTCGGGGAGAGAAGTAAAAACACGTCCTTATACTTCAACTGCTCAACTGCTATATATACTGCTATATATACATACATACATACGTATATATATATACATACATACATACGTATATATATATACATACATACATACGTATATATATATACATACATACATACGTATATATATATATACATACATACGTATATATATATATACATACATACATACGTATATATATATATACATACATACATACGTATATATATATACATACATACATACATACGTATATATATATACATACATACATACGTATATATACATACATACATACATACGTATATATATATACATACATACATACGTATATATATATACATACATACATACGTATATATATATACATACATACGTATATATATATACATACATACATACGTATATATATATATACATACATACATACGTATATATATATATACATACATACATACGTATATATATATACATACATACATACGTATATATATATACATACATACATACGTATATATATATATACATACATACATACGTATATATATATATACATACATACATACGTATATATATATATACATACATACATACATACGTATATATATATATACATACATACATACGTATATATATATATACATACATACATACGTATATATATATACATACATACATACGTATATATATATACATACATACATACGTATATATATATACATACATACGTATATATATATACATACATACGTATATATATATACATATATATATATATACATATATATATATACATACATACATACGTATATATATATATATACATATATATATACATACATATATATATATACATACATATACATATATACATACATATATATATAGATACATATATATAT
>OZ024743.1:164573231-164580731 GCA_964016885.1 Eledone cirrhosa
TTTGTACGTGGAATTTACACAAAAACAATTATGCGAGACGAAACAGCGTGTGACGGCGGGGGCGGGAACAGCGACTGTTTCGAAACATCAAACAAGACTAACCACAAAACGATTGCTCATACGTTACTTTCTAAATCTGTCAACATATATCATCGGTATTTTTTTTTAACAAACAGACATTCTTCGAACATTCCACAATAGCAGTTTTTTTGTTTGTTTGTTTGTTTGTTTTGTGTTTCTTTTTTTTTGTGGAGTTTTCCGGTAGAATAATCATGAATTTATTTTTAAAAGCAGCTTCAGTGTAAGTCGTATGACAAATTAAGAACAATTTGTATTTATATACGAGTCGATTAATTTTTATACTTATCTAATATATTAATTCTATATACTTAGATTTGTACTTAAGTAATTATTTTGCTGGATTAGTTTATATTTAATGTGCAGAAATAAAATATATAGAACCATATTCATGTTTTCTCGCGGATTTTATAACAAATGCAATGGAATTGTGTCGTAATATTTTGTCAGACTTTCTGTGTTGTTGCCGTTTACCCCGAAATCGACACTGATTGAACGAATATAGCTTGAATGGTCAAAGCCATGCCAATCCCGATTTATTTTCATGAATAATGGGTCACAGTACTTTATCCAATGTGTCTTATTTGCTTTTTTTTAAAGCGGTGAAGAGTGTAGGGAAATTTGGTTGCTATTTCTAGCAAGTCAAGCGACTCTCGTTAGCCCGTGTTTTGTATGTTTATCATTGCAACATTCATGGAAATCGACGATGGAAAGGCTAGTGGAACGGGGAGAAACGGTCAAGAAGTACCTTCCAATAGTTATTTCGTTTCTCCGCATATAACCAATGTTCTTGTTTGTTTCTGGAAGAAGAGAGCGGTATCCATGGCTTTGGCAGACTCCCAGAGGCCGATGAGACTAATGCCGTTCACTTTCCCACCTAAAGTGTTGCAAGTCGACGCCGGCAGACAAAAAAGAGGGAAAAAACATGAGTCGCCGAGGGTGTCAATGAAGGCCGAGGTTCTAGTGAGAAACAACTGGGCTTAGTGGTTGGTGCGAGGCTTGATAGGGGTTTCTTAGACACAACATCGGTGATAAGTAGAGAAAGTACACTTCTTCGCCCACTTATTCCTGAGAGCGTGGAGGGGACAGAGTCCTCAAACACTCCCTCCAGCGAGTCCTGTCAGAAGCAACCGTCTCCAATTAATCCGGCTGGACCCCTAAGCTTGACCAGCTAAACTCATGGATATTATCCAACCATCTTGTCTGGTCTCCTGCTGGTTGGTTTTGTCCATAAAATCTGTCCATAGATTCTTTCCCGAGACACTATAACCACATTCTCATAATATCGGTGTTGTGATCTCTCAATTCGGAGAAGTAGTGGTTCTATCTGGAGTGACACTGATCGCCAAGTTGCGAGTAACGTTATCCAAAGATCCTTCGCCGGAACTCCATTTCGACCACTTGTATTCGCGATCGTATTCTTTCGAACAACACCCAGGATTCATAACCATAGGTAAGGGTTGGCATGAATGCCGAATTGAAAGCAGTGATTTTCGCTTTTACACCCACTTCCATTCTTCTGATTACCGAATGCTGAAGCTGGCGCATTACTGCACCAGCTCCTGCAATTCTTGCACTTAATTCCGTCTCCTGCCTTCCATCACTCGTGAGCATGTCCCCGAGATACTTAAACTTCTTCACCTGCTTCAGTGGAACTCCATTCACAAGTAGAGAGCACCGCGTAGGCTGCCTTGAGAAAACGGCTGTCTCAATTTTCGCAACACTCGGCATCAAACCTATCAATTGCAAGTCGGAGATCACCTGATGAATTAAGTAGTACCATGACGTCCGCAGTTGCAGCTTACCAATCCTACACCTGCCAGTCATGATACAACTTACATCCATACTGCACAAGTCAATTCTGTTCATGAAGATTATGAACAGGAGAGGTGATAGTACGCACCCTTGGCAGAGTCCGACTCGCACATTGAATGGTTTCGATTTAACGATGTTTATCTGAACACAAATACTAGGCCATTCATGGAAAGACATCAGGGCAACAAGAAGCTGTTCACCAATTCCATACTCTTGCAGAGCCTTCTACAGCAGCTCCCGTGATAGCGGTCATATGCCTTTTCGAGGTCTACGAAGCAATATTCCCACGATTTTCTAATTTCCTAAACAATGTGAATATTTGGTTGGCTAAGCTGTGCTCAGGGCGAAAACCACACTGTTCAGCAACTAGCTTCGACTCGACAAAATTGCCGCATCCATCTGCCAGACACTTAGTATAGACTTTACAGGGAAGGCTTAAAGAGATCCCTCTATAAATTCGATAATCTCCTTTGACTCCCTTTTTGAAAATTGGGATTATCACTCCCGATTGCCATTGCTTAGGTACATTTCCAGATATCCAAGTCATCTGGCCCACACGAGTCAGCCAGAGAATACCTTCTCTATTTAAGGCTTCTATTATCTTGGGCCAAAGTTCATCCTCCCCAGTGGCCTTGCCACATTTGAGATCTTTAATTGCTCTTGAGACCTTAACCTCCGAGGTTAGTCATCGCTCCCTTTTGATGTGCACTTCGTGTACATCAAAAGATGCTGCTGTGATTGGGCTTAGGAGATCACAAAGTATTCTCTCCAACTCACGAGGATGCACCTATCTGAATAGAGAACACCAGACGCGTTCCCGAGAGCAGGTGTTGAGGAGGACTTATTTCGAAGTCGGTGGATGGTCTGCCAAAACACTTTATTTGCTGATCTGAAGTGGATTCCAGCTTAACCCCAACGTTCTCCCATGTCTTCACTTTGGACGCTTTTATTGTCTCTGCTGTGACTTTTCGCGCCTGACTATACCGCATGGTCAAGGAGGAAGGCTTATTTCCAAGCCAAGCCAACCTTTGTAGGCCGCCTCCTTTGCTCGAATGACAACTTTGATTTCATGATTGAACCAATGGGTCTTCCTGCCACCAGGCTTCACACCAAGTTACTTTCGGCCACAGCATTTAACAGCTGCCGAACTGAACAGTCTATTCCGTTTTAACGTCCTTAGTTTGCTCATTGAATTCTCTGAATTTGGATGCAATAATATCCGCATACCTGGTCCTAACTTCCTTACCCACCAACACTTCCAACTTTATCATGTCAGTTGACCTGGACCTGCCAGTTTTGTGGGTTTCTGGGCTTTAAGTAGTCTCACGTTGTAAATAACTGGGCGGTGATTAGTTGACAGCTCAGCACCTCTGTTAACACAAACATCCAGCACAAAATCGAAGAGATCAGGGACAATAACGAAATCAATTATTGATCTCTGTCCTTGATTCCCCTTATACCATGAATGTTCTGAAAGAAAAAAATACTAGATAGGTGAATGGCGCGAATAACCTCACAAACCTGCAATATGGAGAGAGGAAACAAAAAATCATATCGCATCGCTTCGCGCGAGTTAAAGGACACGTTAAGACCTTACGTAGAGAGGCCTGTTCAAAAAAATATATTGCTGTCTCAATTTCATGCTGTAAAAAACCAGGTGATGGGCTTGCGACCTGACCTGAGAAGCGTGGGATGGACGCACAAAGGTTGTGTATCTCGAGACTCAAAAGCGGGTTCGAAAGGGAGCAAACCCTGTAAGGATACCCACAAGACCCTGTGAGGATATGCCTCTTGAAGCTTAGGCTAAAAATGTCTCTGTGAGTGGTGTAAGTTTATCACCAAACAAAGAGTCAGAATACAGATCCTTCCTTGATAAAGTCACTGCAGAGAGTGAGGGAGAGAGATATTGGCTGAACTGATATTTTATCGACCTCGATAACATGAGAGGCGAAGCGGACCTCTAGAAATTCTATACAACACCCTAACGATTCTGTCAATTCACTGCCTATATGGGGTGCATCTGTACTCGGAGAAATAATGAATCTTTAATTTAATTTTAACAGTATGTAACGTGTTAAATTACTGGTACGACTTAGATCACCCCTAAGCCCTTTTTCAGATAGTTTGTTAGTTTCCTAGCAAGCTGTTTCAAATTTTAGCGCAGGCGAGGGCTTCCCGCCCTCTAATGCAGAAGTTCTTTCGTTAGTTCAAAGATTATAAAATCAAAATAAAATAGTTGAGTCCGAGGATAAATATCTAACAGTATATATTTTCGTCTTATTTACGTTAAGAATTAAAACTTTGCCCGGCTTTACCTTTCATTTCTTCAAAAGCATTGTGCCTAGTGGTTAGGATATTAAAGTCGCGGGTTCGTTTCCTCGATCAGGCAACGCATTGTGTTAAGCAAGACATAGTAGGACTGGGGGGGGGGGGGGGGGGTATCATTTATACACCCGAGAAACAATTTCGTAGGAGACCAGCTAAATCTACATAAACCTAATTCTTTACTTCCAAGTCAGCTGTTAACAATGATCAAAGACGTACCAACCGTAACCATCCTACCTGTTCTTCCTTGAGACAGAGTATCTACGACTTAGACGACTATTTCTAACGTCTCTCTAAAGTTGATAGAAGTACAGATCATGTAGTCTGGTATTGATTCAATACATTTTCTCTCCCAAATTACCCGTATTGTTGCGGTGTAAGGAATAAGGAATTTGCCAAATAAAAAGGGATACGTAGAACCGCCGAGCGACACAATGTTTTCTCAACTGGAGACCGTTGATTCATACTTACCAGTCATTTTCAAGTATATTAAAAATTGATGTAGATGATAAACAACTGAAATTAAGGACTGCGTTCTCAGCATCTATTTCATGACTAGTAAACAAAAGAAGCGAGATTCTGAAACATTTGTCCATGTTTCAGTTCTCCACCTTACTTGTTTCTAGTCCAGTAAGTAGTTTTGGTCGTGGAATTGAAGATGAGGGATATATTGAGGCCTACAAGAAAACTAACACTTTTCACACCAAACCACCTCATATCAACCTTGGTTCTACGATACTAAACTTTTTCTTTCGGTGGTTAAATTACCTTTAAAAAAAAACTACCATAACTTTATGTAAGAAATTTTGTTTAGTCGTGTTCCAAACACCAACTTAAAAATGAAAGTCAAAGTTAAATCACTTCAAATTCTTGATTATTTTTTAAAACCGCAGGCAGTGCCTTTTAAGGGAAATGTGGTAAGGAAAGGATTAAGAAGGGGCTAGTGTTAGTGGAACCTAGTGCTGTGTCGACTTACTCTGCGATTTCAATGTCAAAATGAGATCTTTAAGAACCAATGTCTTAAGAAAGGTCAAGCTGACATCCCCAACACCACCAAATCAATAACGAGTACAAGTACTACATTAACACCACCACCAACTCAATACAGATACTACGTCAAAACCACCACCACCACAACAATTCAACTAATAAATTTACGACAACATTTCACCCATGCACCTCTGTACGACAACTACTACATTACTATCACTACCTCTAATACCACTACAGCAAAAACATCACTATTAATACACCTGAACAACAACTACCACGACTTCCGACACCTGAACAACAGCTACTACTACCGACACCTGGACAACAACAACTACTACCGACACCTGGACAAGACTACATGGTCAAATGTATGCTTTCACACCGACATAAGACGTCAGCATTAAAATTTCCTTCAAAAGCAGTACAAATAGTTTAACTAAACTCTAAATGAATAGTGTACTCAGACGTCGCTATCCCAATGATACTAGCCCAGGCGATGTAGGGGAGCGCTCTCTGGTGCACAGAACCTCAGGTGCTACCTGTTTCGTGATCCCAGCGGAAAAATTTGAGAAAGTGTTGCTCGATACACATCCGGGCCTCTTCATGTTGAACTGATTCGCCATGCTAAAGCCTCCATCTACCGTATTTCCCGGCGTCGAAGACGCTACTTTTTTCCTAAAATAAGTAATAAAAATCTACCATGCGTCCTGGAGGCCGAAGGTTGTTGATTATTTTTTTTCAAATTTTTGGTTGTCAAAATTAGGGTGCGTCCTCGAAAATGAAGCGTCTTCGGCGCCGGGAAATACGGTACTTTCTGTATACCTCCTGCTACAGCCACACATCTCTCATGATAAATGTCTGCGTTTGCATCCGACGCTGTACTGAGGAGACATGCAACGTCCAGTTTGACGACACTGGATGGCAACAAGCTACATTACCCGTCAGATACGGTGGCCTCTAGTCTAACTGGCATTTCTTTTTGACAGTGACCTCATATGTCCTCATCAACAAGGTTATCCACAACAACAGAACGTACTGTGATCAAGAAACGCAGGGTGACCTGGAACCAGTTCGGCTTCCGCAAAGCAAATGGGACACAATCCAATGCCATAAGGCTACTTGACTAGCATCGGTTGACATGTTTTCGCTCTGCCTCCCAGCGGTGCCTAGTTTAACGCCGTACCCTCACTATCAAGCGATACTCAGCTGTCTGCGCATCGATGTTTCCTCGAGTCTCGGCCACCGTATCAGCGATCCACACAAATGCCGCTGTGGACCCATTGTGGGCGCTTTCGGCATTCACCCACTATCATGTCATTACAGTGATGGCCACCTCTCACACCATGCCGCCTCAATGGAGTCATTAAGCACAGCTTGGACGCTGCAGGCTTCTATTTTCCCTTTTCAGCTTGAGCCAACTGAACTGGACAGAGGAGACAGCAGAGGACCAGATGGCATCACGATCTTTCTATTCTGTGGTGGTTGCGTCCCATTACGGAGGCAACATGCAGTGACACCATCTCCAGCAGCAACCTAGTGCATGCGGCAACAGACCCAGGTTTCGTGGCCCGACAAATCGAAGATAGCAAGCTGTCGAAGTATCGGCCGTTCTCTGATAGATTTGTCATTGAACCTGTAGCAATATAGACTTCCAGTATTCTAGGTCCCTGGACCATCTCCCTACTCACTCCTATCGGGGTGGGGTGGCTCATTCGTAGATGTGAGCCCCGAATGTTGGAATGGCTATTTAAACGTGTCTCCTTCGCTATCCTCGGAGCAACGTTTTCTTCTTTCTGTCCACTGGGACCACGATGCGACTAGCGCCTGAGGTTCGAATTATCATCATCACTAATACTAATTAATGTGAAAGCGAGTGGCTTAGTGGTTAGGGTTTCAACTCACGGACGTGAAAGGAAGGGAGACAAAAAGCAAGAGAGCATTTGGTTAATTTACGAATCATTGGGAATTTGAAAATGTTTGCTTTTCCTTGTCAGTAACCGCCACAATACAGATAAGTATTACTAAATAATAGTTGAACAAATCGTGTAAAGGACTCCTGCAGGCGGAAAGAGTGGGCAGAAACGCTGGTATTTTACCCGACTTGTTTCACTATAATTTATAGCTCTTGTGGCGGCTTCCTAAAAAGAAAAGCGAATGTATTTTCAAACTACGAGAACTCTAATTGCATGATCAACGGAGCAGCCTACTTGCGAGATTAATGACCAGGTGACCGTGCATTCCACAGACACGTGTACCCTTCACATAGTTCTCGAGGAGATTCAGTATTGA
>OZ024743.1:164588231-164593231 GCA_964016885.1 Eledone cirrhosa
GGTTGTCTGACCCTCTACCGATAATAAATATATCAATCAGGAGTGTATCATTTATATATATATATAAGTTAAAAACAATAACGAAGAGTGCAGTACAAACTGTTAGTATTAGGTTCACGCTTGAGAGGGGGGGGGGGGACACTGAAAGAGAAAAAGTTTTAGGAGGTTGGTCACGGCGAGACACACACACACACATATATATATTTAAATTCCTACATAATCGTAATTTACACATTTGAAAATGTATCTCTGAAATATTTCATAAAAAAATATGTATGAAAAAGTTAAGAGGCTTCTTCTCATTATGTCGCTGAGAGTGACATGTCGAAGGAACCGCCCTGCGCTCTGGCACATGGTAATGGATGCCGGCTGAACTCATCAACAACATCTCGTTAACGGCATATATGTGGATCACACGCAGAAGTCAAGGCGCTGGGCTACTCCGACGCGAGTGCAATCATCATCAAGAAGGGTACCGATTGATGAGGAGGGTACGAATTGATCGACGTGCCGCTATTTGGCTGCGAGGCTGGTAAGGTGGTGTTCGTCCGCCA
This sequence comes from Eledone cirrhosa, assembly GCA_964016885.1. Taxonomy (NCBI): domain Eukaryota; kingdom Metazoa; phylum Mollusca; class Cephalopoda; order Octopoda; family Eledonidae; genus Eledone; species Eledone cirrhosa. The sequence goes on from OZ024743.1 coordinate 164,588,786, forward strand.
AGCCCGATCCGCCTGAAGGTTGACCTGCACTTGATTTTGTCCCAGTTACGTTGGACATTTGTATACTGAGGGACAGAGTGACTTTCGCTTGTCCAGTCGATCAGAGACTGCTCCAGTTCTTGGATCATGCCAGGTTCAGCCGTCTTACTGAGGACCTCACTGATGAGGATACAACTGGAGGAGATCGAGGAGAATTAGGTCGACTGATCCTACATCTGTCAGTCGTGATACCACTTCCAACCCGACTGTGCATGTTAACCCTGTTCATGAAAATAATTGTTTCTACTTTTGGCACAAGACCAGCAAATATTCCAATGCGTTACTGTGCTTTATTGTATCGACCCCGTAAGAATGAAAGGCAAAGTTAACCTCGGCGGGATTCGAACTTAGAACGTGAAATGCCATAACTCAATGCTGCAAAGCTTGGTGCCTGACGCTCTACCGATACTGTCAATCCACCGCCCTTTGCCACATAAAAATAATGAACAGGAGAAGTGACAGCATGCACAATTAGCGGAGTCCGACACCCACATTAAATGATTTCGATTCAGCATCATTTATTCGAACACAAATACTCGGGAATTCATATAGAGACATCAGGGCAACAAGAAGCTGACCATCAACCCCATACTCATGCAAAACCATCCACAGCAGGTCCCGCGAAACGTGATTGTATGACTTTTCGAAGTCTACAAAACAAGGATAAACATTTTGTCAGTACTCCCACGATTTTTCAAAAGCCTGTCGCGGTGTGAATATTTGGTCGGTTGTGCTGTGTCCGGGGAAAAAACCACACTGTTCGTCAGTTAGCCCGGATTCGACAATCTCCCTACATCTCTTTGCCAGACACTTACCGGGGAGGCTTAACAAGGAGATCTCTCTATATTTGAATCAATCTCTCTTCTGTCCCTTTTCGAAAATTGGGATTATCCCGATTGCCATTCTTTCTAGAGATCCAGGCCACCGTTTCTATTTAAAGCTTTGAACATCTCAGGGCGAATTTCATCCTCCCCAGTGGCCTTGTCACATTTGAGCTCTTTAACTGTTCTTGTGACTTCAGCCTCCGAAAGATTAGTCAGCACCCTCAGATAAACCTGGTGTACATCAGAATATGTTGTTCTGATTGGGTTTATGAGATCAGCTAATTATTCTCTCCACCTCGCGAAGATGCACCTCTCCGAAGAGAAGAGAACCCCAGACACGTTCCTGATAACAGGTGTGTGAAGGGGGACTTTTTATTAAGAAGCTGGCTGCTGGTCTGCCAGAACACTTTATTTGCTGATCTGTCTTCACTTTGAACGCCTTCACTGTCTCTGCTGCAACTTGTCGTGCCTGCTTGAACCGCAATTGCAAGAAGGAAGACTTATTTCCAAGACAAGTTGTGTAGGCCTCCTTCTTTGCTCGAATGACATCTTTGACCCGTTGATTGAACCAGTTGTACTCTGCATATGGGTGGAGTACCGCCGAAGCAAGTGGAGAAGTTCAAGTATCTCGGGGCCTTGTCCGCAAGTGGTGGAAGGCAGGACGCTGAATTAAGTGCAAGAATTGTAGGAGCTGGTGCAAAATGGTTGGATAACATCTATGAGTTCTGCTGGTCTCGCTTGCAGATCTAGCCAGGTCAACTGATGACAGTTTCTTCTGATAGGACCCATTAATGTGTTTTTGAAAAGTCTGCCGTCTTGACCCTCCCAAGAAGAAGAAGATTGTTGCATTCTTTTGTCATCGTGTTTCCCACACCATCATTTTCTTTTGTTTCGTTTTGTTTTCGTCTTAATATTCCAAGGACAGTGTTGAACTATTTTGTCGGATACTGTGACCCCGGATGGACCAGCAGTACTGTCAGTAGGGATCGAAACTGCGTACATCTATTTCGGCGGTTGATAACCACCGAGTGTGTTCTCATTCTGTGGGCAGTTAGAAGATATGTTGATTTTCTCTGAAAGTGTCTTCTTATATATATATCCTTTATGATTTTAGAGTGGTGAGGATAGAAGCGGGATTCAACAGGTGAGGATTCAATTGATTTACTAGAAAATGCTTTTGGTTTAAACAGAAAGTTCCTTTTCTATTTAGAATAAAGGCCAAGGATATGAAAACAAACGTTTTTAATATTCGATGAGATTGACATACCAATCGAAACCGGTAATCTATACTATAAAGCTGACGGCCGTAAGTAGGTAAGAAACTTTCCGCCAAACGGCTGGACCAAACAGCACCAAATTTGCACCATAGATGTAACTTTTTCCAAGTAAAAAAGTGAGGGTATTTTTGTCTACTGAATTTTGTTAAAAGATTAAAGACATTATTTAAATATTCAAGAGCGGTGGATTGGCAGTATTGGTAGAGGGTCGGGCGCCATGCTTTAAAGCCTTTATGATCTGAGTTCAAATCCCGCCGAGGTTAACTTTGCCTTTCATCCTTACGGGGTCAATAAAATAAAGTACCAGTAATGCACTGGATAATTGCTGGCCTGGTGCCAAAAGTAGAAACAATTATTTAAATATTCACTTCTTGAAAATTTCAAATGTCAACACTTACGGTTATACGTCATTCCTCACTTTTTCTTATGACATCGCACAACATTCCCCTCTTTTTCTTCGTCTGTCTTTTTAGATAGATACATAGCTATAACGTAGCACCCTTATAATATGTCTCTGTATGTCTGACTGTCTGCGTTAGATAACATTTTTCGAAATATTTCTGCGTTCTCAGACAAATTTTTTTAGTTTCAGAAGATCCCGTTAAGGGTGAAAGCAGCGATTCTTTGCTTAAACTTTAATCGGTTATTTTAATATATATATTCGTGTACAGATATTTTTGCATACACAAAAACAAAAACCTATTTATTTCACGAAAGCACAGACGGCTTATCGTCATTGTTACTGTTCGAAGTTAGAGGACCACAGTCTTTCCAAGATCTGAGAACCATCAATGGCCATCAATGTTCCACTCACCGTTTGGCTTGCCAGATGCGTGGTATGTTATAAGATGACACCCATTGGCACCTCACCCTGCAGGAAGCAGCAACTGCTAAAGTACCTTAAACCTTTTGCTATTATGCTGCACAACTGCGATTTCGTCGACCCTCTCGCACTGTGGAACAACCACCACAAAAGTCTAGCTGAGGATATCCTCCACCACACACGCAGACACAATCCAAACGTAACATATGATGTCGTTTTCAATGAGGCGCTCATTTGTCTTGAAAACAGTGTCCTGGAGATTGGTGGTATGCATCTAAGTCACTACAGCTTACCTGCTCCTGATAGGAGTGTCCAGAGGTCAACGTCTACAGAGCTTCTCCACAAGATGAGCTACGAAATCAGTGATTCTCCCATGGTCAATTGTATGTAGGATGCTCTAGGGTGAGCTCGCCAAACAATCTCTTCATCTTTGCTCCAGAGGGCCGAACAAAAAATATTGTATACTCTGAGGCTCTAACAATGTAATTTAAATATTTTCTGTTACTTGGAATTTTCATGATGGCTGTACAAATTATTGTTTCTAAAGAATGTGTTCTCTGTTCAGCCTTTATTGTTGTAACTATCAATTTTCTTTAACGTACTGGCTGCTGAACTGGAGAATCCTAAAAACTATTCAAACCCAACATCAGAGCACGTTAACCCCACCTCGCTGACTTGAGAGGGCGTGTGGTATCTTTGCACTGGAGTGTAGGGGGGATTCCTGAAAAGATAAAATGCCGGTATACCTGCCGGGCGCCAGCCAAACGGGCCAGCTAGTATTTGATAAAACTTACATTCATTTTCCGCGTTTACTTTTTACCTATAATCTTCTATTTATATGGGAATTTACCCCATTTTCAACTATATATATGTGTGTGTGTGTGTAAATCTGTGTCGATTAAATGGGGTTTTTGTGCTATCAGGTTATGGTAAAGCTACTATTGGTTTCACCATGCGAAGAAATATTAAATGGCACTATGCTTCGTCATTTGCATTCCCCATTCCTTTGATGAGCTATGAAGCGAAACACTGTTCCAGTGTTAGCGAGGGAAGGAAGTGTTAGATAATTTGTTTTCAATATAGATAGTGTTGTTTCATTCCAAATCTATTTAAATATATAACTGCGAACATGCATTCATACATAAAATAGAAACGATGTTTGGAGACGGTACAGCCAGAATTCTTCAATTTAAGCTGATCACCCTCAAACAAGAAGTGAGAGCTGTCAGCAAGAAATAAAGGTCTATTCTTTGGGGGCATTTTTTGTCTGCAGCTTCAAATGCCACTATTATTTATCTAAACAAATTTAATTTTTCTGTTAATGAGGGATCTAAGTCGAACCTAATTTCATTGAATGAGGACTCACTACATTAACTTTCAGTGATTTTTCGGAAACAATAACCAAAAGCTAACAGAAATAAATATGCAAAAAAAAAATACAGGTCTCACATGGGTTATTTTTGGTAGTTTTTCCCATAAATCA
>OZ024743.1:164603231-164615731 GCA_964016885.1 Eledone cirrhosa
TGCCGCATTAAAAATAAATGTCCTCTCAACAACCATTGTCTTGATAAAAACTTAATTTATGAATGTAAAGTTATAACTAGCACCAATTCCTTCACCTATTTTGGCTCCACTTCCACCTCTTTTAAAGCTCGTCTCTATAATCATCATTCATCTTTTAAATACAAACTTAAAAGAACCAACACGGCTCTCTCAGAACTCATATGGTCCTTGAAAGACAAAAACATTAAATATACCATCTTTTGGAAGAAGGTTTCTTCTGCGTCTCCATACTTGAACAGCTCTCTATCTAAAATCTGTAATCTCTGCCTAAATGAAAAATTTACCATTATCTCTAATCTAGATTCTATAATAAATAGACGTACAGATTTGTTTTCTATCTGCTTGCATAAATTCCATAAGACTTTTCACAAAGTATACAGCTAATATTCAATTCTTTATCAATTTAGAATCTTTTCTCAAAGGCACATATACATACACCTCTTTTAAAATATACCCATCTTCCTACCTTACTTCAAAGGGTATTATACTCTCTATAATACTTGTTTACTCATTACCCTCACTCTATCTTCACCTTGTAAAATCATTCGTAACATATATATTTGTTTTTTGACGCTAGATTATTCATCCTTAATTTATTATTTTTTTCTCCCCATCATCTAACTCATTCTTAATACATATTAACTCTTTCTTCGCACATATTATCAATTCCTTCAATATACAAACCTTAACTTCACATTATTTTTCTCAAATCCTTCAATACACAAACCTTAATAATTTTTTAATACATATTAACTCTTTCTTCGCACATATTATCAATTCCTTCAATATACAAACCTTAACTTCACATTATTTTTCTCAAATCCTTCAATACACAAACCTTAATAATTTTTTCTCTTCGTTAATTTTCAAATTTCCATAATACTTGTAAACATACACACAATTTTTTTGACGTTAGAATATTCATCCGCAATTATTATTTTTTTCTCTCTATCATCAAACTTTTAAATCTCAATACATATTAACTCCCTCTCCTTCTTCGTACATATTTTTCCCTTCGTTAATTTTCAAATTCTTTTAATTTATACATTATCTTCCAACAGTTTTCAACCTCTCTATGTAAAACAATATATCTTTTCTCAGTTATAAAAACTATCTATTTCTCTCTATCACCCATCTCTCCCTCTCCACCTTCACTCTCATCTCCTCCCCTTTTTTCATCCTTTCCACCCACCCCCTCTCTAAATAAAATATTTTTTCCCAATATCACACATCAATCTAAAATTACTTTTCATATGTTGATTTAAAACTGCACTATCCACAAGTGTTTTTTAGCCTTCATATCATGTCCTCCTGTTTTATCTGATGAAAACACATATTATTGCATGATGATGTTTGTTTTTGAAATGCGCATAATAAAATACATGGAACTCCTTTAACCATCTTTTGATCTTATATATTATATATATATGTATATATATATTTATATATATGTATGTATATATATATATAGGTATGTATATATATATATATGTATGTATATATATTTATGTATGTATATATATATATATATATATTTATGTATGTATATATATATATTTATATATATATATATATATACATGTATGTATTATATATGTATATGTATGTATGTATATATATATATATACATATATATATATATACATATATGTGTATATATATATATGTATGTAAGGTGGAAGAGTCTATTAAGGCCAAAAAGCAGGCTTGGAAAGTATGGCGGGGTGGGGGAAGTAGAGAAGACTATCAAGTGGCCAGGAGGGAAGCTTGGAGACAAGTGTACTTCGCAAGAAGGGAAGCAGAGGAAAGAAAGTTCAAGCATGTTCTACAACACGAGGACCAAAAACATCAGGTGTTCAGGATTGCTAGGCAAAATGTCAAGGAAAACCGTGATATTATTGGGGAGAAGTGTGTCCTAAATGATGATGGTGTACTTGCCATCATTGATGCTGATAAGAAGGTGGCTTGGAAGAGTCACTACGAAAGGCTACTAAATCAGGAGAATAAATGGGAGAAAGACAGTCTCCCCCACATCCATCCAATCGAGTGACCAGCAGTGTTAGTTGAAGGTAGTATAATAAGTAAGGCAATCAAAGATATGAAGACGGGTAAGGCAGCTGGGCCTTTGGAAATAGTTGCTGAAATGCTGAAAGCATCTGGAACGGTGGGACACACTATGGTCACCCGGATAGTAAACCAAGTTATACAGAATGGGGCCATTCTGAAGGACTGGTGTAGCAGCATCATCATTAACTGCTACAAGGGTAAAGGAGATGCCCTCGATAGGGGTAACTATAGAGGCATTAAATTAATCGACCAGGTCATGAAGGTCACATAATAAGTAAGAGCGCAACTAATCAAAGAACAAATTGATCTAGATGAAATGCCGTTCGGGTTTGTGTCAGGTAAAAGTACCACAGACGCTCTTTTCATTGTACAACTACAGGAGAAGTACCTAGCTAAAAGTAAACCCCTATACTTAGCTTTTGTTGACTTGTGGCCGGTGCTCTGGTGTAATAAGTAGCAGCAAGTGCCCACAGAATACTAGCTCATTCCATTGCACAGATGGTTCTATAGAAATAGTGGACACCTTCCGTTACCTGGGTGACAAAATCAGCAGTGGCGGAGGGTGCTCTGAAAGTACAGTAGCTAGAGTCAGAATGGGATGGAAAAAGTTTAGAGAACTTATACCACTATTAGCCGCTAAAGGGTTCTCTCTAAAAATGAAAGGCAGGCTGTATGATGCCTGCATACGAACAGCAATGTTACATGGTAGTGAGACCTGGGCATTGTGTGCAGAGGATATATGCAGACTGGAGAGGAATGAAGCTTGCATGCTTCGCTGGATGTGTAATAGTAATATACGTGAACAGCAAAGCATAAACGAACTAAGGGAGAAATTAGGAATAAGAGGGATCAGATGTTGTTTACTCGAGAGAAGACTACGTTGATATGGTCACGTGATGCGCATGAAAGACGACAGCTGTATAAAAAAGTTCAGGGTGATAAAAATAGATGGTAGCCACGGAGTAGGCAGACCCAGAAAAACCTGGGACGACTTGATAAATTCCGACCTCACACACTTACACCTCTCCATGACAATGTCACTGGACCGAGATCTTTGGCTCTACAGAAGAAACGCCTTGCCTAAGTACAAAGCGAAACCTACATTCAGTAGGCACCTCTAACAAAAATACACCCCTGTCCCACTACCCCACCCCATCCACACCACCCCCTTCAATGTGAAGTTATGTTGGTACCACAACATCCAGTCCGAAACAAATGAGGTCGTGTAGGTGTCACGACAAAAAAACACACCGTCCACGCTGTAATGTAGCCGTGTAGGTAACACAGTAAAAACCTCTCAGTCCACACTGTAAACGTGGTTGGTGTTAGGAACGGCATCCAGCCGTAGAAAACCCGAGCAGGACAACCAATCTTGCCTCAAGTGGGATAACTCCCGTCCAAACCCATGCAAGCGTGGAAGATTGATGTTAAACGATGATGATGATGTATATATATCATCATCATCATCATCATCACCGTTTTACGTCCGTTCTTCCACGCTAGCATGGGTTAGACGGGTTGTCCTGTTGTGGGCAGTGTCTGGTCGGCTGACCATGCCTTGCTCATACAGGAACTGATCTGGCTTGATTTCTACAGCTGGATGCCCTTCCTAACACCAACCTCATTTACAGTGAGTGCTGGGTGCTTTTTCGTGGCGCCTACACGTCCACTTTACAGTGTGGGCTGGGTGCTTTTTTGCCGTGGCACCTCCACGACCACCTTGCGGTGGGGGGGGGGGGCATATTGTTTATATGCTTCAGCATGTACCCATGGGAGGTCGGGTACCCTGTATTACTGCGTGACGCCAGAAGTCACGGTCGTGTGTCATTGACTTTGAGAGGTGTAGTTGGGTAAGGTCGGCTTTTATCACCTCATCCCAAGTCATCTTGGGTCTCCCCACTCCGCGGTTTCCATCAACTTCTAGTGCTCTGCACCTTTTTATGCAGCTGTCATCCTTCATACGCATCACATGTCCATACCAGCGTAACCGCCTCTCCTGCACGCAGCATTTGATTCCTCTTATGCTCAGTCTCTCTCTCAATTCATTTATGCTTTGTCGTTCACGTATATTACTGTTACACATCCATCGGAGCATGCAGGCTTCGTTTCTCTCTAATCTACGTAAGTCTTCCACCTTCAGCGCCCAGGTCTCACTACCATGCAACATCGCTGTTCGGATACACGCATCATACAGTCTGCCTTTCATTCTGAGGGAGAAGCCTTTTGCAGCTAGCAGTGGTAGTAGTTCCCTAAACTTCTTCCATCCCGTTCTTACCCTAGTTATTGTACTTTCTGAGCACCCACCTCCGTTGCTAATTCGGTCACCTAGGTAGCAGAAGCTGTCTACTGTTTCTACAGGGCCCTCCCAGAGATTGGTGGTACTTGTTTCCTGTGGCTGTTTGCTTGCTGTTTCAGCACAGCTGCTGCATGTGAATCCTACATTCTTAATTAAGCTTCCTGAGATCCCGCTACATCTCTTGTGTACCCATTGTTTGCATTTGGGGCAAAGAATGGAGTTCCTACCTACACCTTTCCTACATACTGAGCAAGGCCATTTCCCTGAGGGGATCTGGGTTCTGTTTTCTCGTCTACTTATAAGGACCTTAGTCTTTGTCATGTTGACTTTGAGGCCCTTTCTCTCTAGTCCCTGCTTCCAGGTTTGGAATTTATTCTCTAGTTCTACCATAGATTCAGCTATGAGTGCGAGGTCATCAGCATACAGGAGTTCCCATGGGCATCCGGTCTTAAACTCCTCCGTTATTGCCTGCAGGACTATGATGAACAGGAGAGGGCTAAGAACAGAGCCCTGGTGGACCCCAACCTGTACGCTAAATTCCTCGCTATACTCATTGCTAATCCTAACTTTGCTGACTGCTCCCCTATACATGGCTTGTACCGCTTTCACAAGCCATTCATCTACTCCTAGTTTTCTAAGAGCCCACCAGATTACTGCACGTGGAACTCTGTCAAAGGCTTTCTCAAGGTCGACAAATGCCAAGTAGAGTGGCTTACTTTTAGCTAGGTACTTTTCCTGTAATTGCCTCACAAGGAAGAGCGCATCAGTGGTGCCTTTCCCTGGAACAAACCCAAATTGCATCTCGTCTATATTCACCCGGTCCCTAATCAGCTGTGCTATAACTCTTTCTGTTACTTTCATGACCTGGTCCATCAACTTTATACCTCTATAGTTTCCTCTATCTAGTGCATCGCCTTTACCTTTGTAGCAGTTGACAATGATGCTACTGCACCAATCTTTTGGTATGGCCCCCTCTAGTATTACCTGGTTAACGATACGTGTGGTTATAGTGTGACCTACAGACCCAGATGCCTTCAGCATCTCGGCAGCTATACCCGATGGACCGGTTGCCTTCCCTATCTTCATATCTCTGATTGCCTTACTTACTACGCTGCCGCTGACTTGTACTGCTGGTCCCTCTATAGGGTCTACGTGGGGTAGGGTCTCTTCTTCCCATGCATTCTCCTCATTTAGTAATCTATCATAATGACTCTTCCATGCATCTTTCTTCTCAGCACTTGTGAGGGCAAGCTCACCTTTATCATTCCGGATACACTTCTCTCCAATGACATCACAACTATCTCTGACACACTGCCTCGCAATCTTGAATACCTCCTGTTTCTGGTCCTCACGTTGTAAAACATGCTTGAATTTTCTATCCTCTGCTTCCCTCCTAGCTAAGTATACTTGTCGCCTAGCTTCCCTCTTGGTCTCTATGTAATGTACCCTGCTCCCCCCGTTCTTCCATTCTTTCCATGCCTGTCTCTTGGCCTTGACTGCTTCATCTACCTTATTGTTCCACCACCAAGTCACTCTCCTCCTGCTTGAGGTCTTACTCCAGCCACAAACCTCATCCGTCGCCTCTAGTAAGTTATTTTTTAGGAACTCCCAGTTCTCTTCTACGTTAAATGTCTCTATCTGTTCTTCTTTACTGTCGTAGGCGTTGAGTAAAATATCTTTAAATCTGTTACTGGTTGAGGGGACTTTCAGCTTCCAGATCTTTCTTCTCCAGGTTGGCCTCTGTTTCAGGGCTCGTCTAGTTCTGACCGTGAGGTCGCTGACAACTAAGCTATGTTGGGATGTATATTCCTCACTAGGGAAGGCTTTTGTGTTTACGACCGTCCATCTGTCACGTCCTCTGATGAGGATAAAATCTAACTGACTAGAGTGCTCCCCTGATCTATAGGTGATCAGGTGGTTGTCGGGTTTTTTAAAGTTTGTGTTACATATCGACATGTCATTGGCGTCGCAGAATTCTAGAAGTCTGAATCCTTCCTCATTCCTTGTGCCAACTCCATGGCCTCCATGTACTCTATTGAAGCCGTCGCAGTGTTTACCTACGTGTCCGTTAAAATCTCCTGCAATGATTAGGAAGTCCTTGTCGTCTGTTAGAGCAGTAGTGTGTATTAGGGACTCGTAAAACCTATCCTTAAGTTCGTCTGGCAGCCCCGATTGGGGTGCGTAAGCTGATATTATTGTGGTAATTGTCTTATTCAGGACTAGTCTGAGTTTAATGATTCTTGCATTTACCCTGTACACTGAGATTACTTTATCTACCCACTTGTCAGCTAATAGTATACCTACACCACCCATCCCATCGTCATTTCCCACCCAGAAAAATTTGTAGCACTGGCTTTTTCCTACAAGGACTCTAGCAGACCCTCCTCTCCATCTAGTCTCTTGCACACAGCATACATCAACTTCCTTTCGCTCTAGCATTTCTACGATTTCTCCTGCTCTTCCTTTCATTGAGCCTACATTGATGGTACCAACTCGGAGTTTTGGGCATTTGTCGATACACATATATATGTATATATATATATGTATATATATATATATATATGTATATATATATATATATATATGTATATATATATATATATGTATGTATATATATATATATCATCATCATCATCATCATCATCACCGTTTTACGTCCGTTCTTCCACGCTAGCATGGGTTAGACGGGTTGTCCTGTTGTGGGCAGTGTCTGGTCGGCTGACCATGCCTTGCTCATACAGGAACTGATCTGGCTTGATTTCTACAGCTGGATGCCCTTCCTAACACCAACCTCATTTACAGTGAGTGCTGGGTGCTTTTTCGTGGCGCCTACACGTCCACTTTACAGTGTGGGCTGGGTGCTTTTTTGCCGTGGCACCTCCACGACCACCTTGCGGTGGGGGGAGTGGGGGCATATTGTTTATATACTTCAGCATGTACCCATGGGAGGTCGGGTACCCTGTATTACTGCGTGACGCCAGAAGTCACGGTCGTGTGTCATTGACTTTGAGAGGTGTAGTTGGGTAAGGTCGGCTTTTATCACCTCATCCCAAGTCATCTTGGGTCTCCCCACTCCGCGGTTTCCATCAACTTCTAGTGCTCTGCACCTTTTTATGCAGCTGTCATCCTTCATACGCATCACATGTCCATACCAGCGTAACCGCCTCTCCTGCACGCAGCATTTGATTCCTCTTATGCTCAGTCTCTCTCTCAATTCCTTTATGCTTTGTCGTTCATGTATATTACTGTTACACATCCATCGGAGCATGCAGGCTTCGTTTCTCTCTAATCTACGTAAGTCTTCCACCTTCAGCGCCCAGGTCTCACTACCATGCAACATCGCTGTTCGGATACACGCATCATACAGTCTGCCTTTCATTCTGAGGGAGAAGCCTTTTGCAGCTAGCAGTGGTAGTAGTTCCCTAAACTTCTTCCATCCCGTTCTTACCCTAGTTATTGTACTTTCTGAGCACCCACCTCCGTTGCTAATTCGGTCACCTAGGTAGCAGAAGCTGTCTACTGTTTCTACAGGGCCCTCCCAGAGATTGGTGGTACTTGTTTCCTGTGGCTGTTTGCTTGCTGTTTCAGCACAGCTGCTGCATGTGAATCCTACATTCTTAATTAAGCTTCCTGAGATCCCGCTACATCTCTTGTGTACCCATTGTTTGCATTTGGGGCAGAGAATGGAGTTCCTACCTACACCTTTCCTACATACTGAGCAAGGCCATTTCCCTGAGGGGATCTGGGTTCTGTTTTCTCGTCTACTTACAAGGACCTTAGTCTTTGTCATGTTGACTTTGAGGCCCTTTCTCTCTAGTCCCTGCTTCCAGGTTTGGAATTTATTCTCTAGTTCTACCATAGATTCAGCTATGAGTGCGAGGTCATCAGCATACAGGAGTTCCCATGGGCATCCGGTCTTAAACTCCTCCGTTATTGCCTGCAGGACTATGATGAACAGGAGAGGGCTAAGAACAGAGCCCTGGTGGACCCCAACCTGTACGCTAAATTCCTCGCTATACTCATTGCTAATCCTAACTTTGCTGACTGCTCCCCTATACATGGCTTGTACCGCTTTCACAAGCCATTCATCTACTCCTAGTTTTCTAAGAGCCCACCAGATTACTGCACGTGGAACTCTGTCAAAGGCTTTCTCAAGGTCGACAAATGCCAAGTAGAGTGGCTTACTTTTAGCTAGGTACTTTTCCTGTAATTGCCTCACAAGGAAGAGGGCATCAGTGGTGCCATTCCCTGCTACAAACCCAAATTGCTTCTCGTCTATATTCACCCGGTCCCTAATCAGCTGTGCTATAACTCTTTCTGTTACTTTCATGACCTGGTCCATCAACTTTATACCTCTATAGTTTCCTCTATCTAGTGCATCGCCTTTACCTTTGTAGCAGTTGACAATGATGCTACTGCACCAATCTTTTGGTATGGCCCCTTCTAGTATTACCTGGTTAACGATACGTGTGGTTATAGTGTGACCTACAGACCCAGATGCCTTCAGCATCTCGGCAGCTATACCCGATGGACCGGTTGCCTTCCCTATCTTCATATCTCTGATTGCCTTACTTACTACGCTGCCGCTGACTTGTACTGCTGGTCCCTCTATAGGGTCTACGTGGGGTAGGGTCTCTTCTTCCCATGCATTCTCCTCATTTAGTAATCTATCATAATGACTCTTCCATGCATCTTTCTTCTCAGCACTTGTGAGGGCAAACTCACCTTTATCATTCCGGATACACTTCTCTCCAATGACATCACAACTATCTCTGACACACTGCCTCGCAATCTTGAATACCTCCTGTTTCTGGTCCTCACGTTGTAAAACATGCTTGAATTTTCTATCCTCTGCTTCCCTCCTAGCTAAGTATACTTGTCGCCTAGCTTCCCTCTTGGTCTCTATGTAATGTACCCTGCTCCCCCCGTTCTTCCATTCTTTCCATGCCTGTCTCTTGGCCTTGACTGCTTCATCTACCTTATTGTTCCAACCACCAAGTCACTCTCCTCCTGCTTGAGGTCTTACTCCACCCACAAACCTCATCCGTCGCCTCTAGTAAGTTATTTTTTAGGAACTCCCAGTTCCTAAAATGTATGTATGTATATATATATATTTATTGTATATATATATATTGTATATATATATATATTGTATATATATATATATATATATATATATATATATATATATATATATATATATATTGTATATATATATATATTGTATATATATATATATATATTTATATATATATGTATGTATATATATATATTTATATATATATATATTTATATATTTATATATATATGTATGTATATATATATATTTATGTATGTATATATATATATGTATGTATATATATATATTTATGTATGTATATATATGTATGTATATATATATATTTATGTATGTATATATATATATATTTATGTATGTATATATATGTATATATATGTATATATATGTATACATATGTATATATGTATATATATGTATATATATATATATATGTATATATATGTATATATATGTATACATATGTATATATGTATATATATGTATATATATTTATATATATATATACATGTATATATATATATGTATGTAAAATCTATATATGTATGTAAAATCTATATATGTATGTATATATATATATTTATATATATATATACATGTATATATACTTGGGGAGGGTCATATTTGTGTTATATTGCCAGAATTAATAACAGAACACACTCACTGTTTGGTTGGTTTACGCTTTTCGCTTCTGTGTCTTTTATAGCGGTAATCTAATTTATTTGGTCCTCAATGTTGCCATTGACTGACCAACGCTCAAAAATAATACAGATACAATATAGACACAAACACATATATATAGTTTATCAAAGTTCTTTCGTTGCACATCTGCAATCATCAGTGGTGCTATTGTTTCCTCCCGTTACATTGTATTTTCTCGCAAAACATGTATATATATATATATAAACTAATATATATGATGAAACACAAATACCAACACATCTGTATTTATATTGCAAAAGAAAATTTAGCCAGAATGAAGTATACTAATTATAATACTACAGTTTGTCCATATCGATTTAAAATAATAAATCAACAAAGACGAACTGCATTGCCAAATGGCCATGATGTTTAGACACATTTAAATTTCAAAATCAAACCTGTTCCGTAGATAAGTTTAAACTTTAAAATCCAAATGTGTTTCGAGATGAATAAGTGTAAGGAATATCATGTCCTGCTCTCTTCAGTAAACATCCAGGGACAAATTGATATGCTTCACTTCTAAATAATTTAAAAGACTGTGTAACACACATGGTTCCCAGTTTCTAGCTACCCTCATATATACGACTGTTATTTCTAGCAGTACGGGGGGCAAAACCGCAATATTTTCTGACCAGTCTTCCATTGCCTGTACGTGGCTGGGGGTGTTGTCCAGCAATGTTGTTAGCTAATGCACATTCCTTAAGGGTTGGTGACAGATATGAGGTGAAAAAATCCTGGTGAATTGAAGTGATCAGCCATGCCTTCTTATTAGACTTCCATATCACTGGTAGGTATTGCTGAAGTAACCCCTTGAGTGCTCTTGGAGTTTCAGAATGGTAGATAATGAGTGGCTTTAGCTTTAAATCTCCTTCTGCATTCCCTCCAAGTAACAGAGTAACGTGGTCCTTTGAGGCTTTGAAACCCTTCGCACTTTTCTCCTCCTTGTCAATTACTGGTATTACTGGTCATCTTTTTCCAATAAAGTCCTGTTTCATCATAATTAATAACCTGCTTTTTTCTGTACCCCTTCTCTGCAATACATTTCTCTAACTCTGCCTTGAATTTTTCAGCACTCTCTTTATCGGAACTGACAGCCTCACCTGTAACTTTTATGTTGTGAAGACTCGAACATCGTTTGAACTTATCAAACCAGCCTTTGCTTGCCTTGAATACAAAGTCCTCCACCCCCATTTCAGTCTTGAGTCTGTTAATAATGGACAATGCTTTCTCACTGATTACATTTAAAGACAGAGGCATATTTTGACGATTTTGGTCGTCGATCCAAATTTTGAGCAACCTTTCCATCCTATCCATAATCGGCTCCCGATGTTTGGTCAACAATTTACTCTGTAGACTCATAGTATTCTCCCCAGCTTTTTTTTGATAGCCTCACTATTTTTTAAAACAGTCCAGACTGTAGACTGGGCTAGGCCTAAGTTACGACTTATGGCGGACGTACCTTGCCCCTGTTCCTTCCTTTTCAAAATGTCCAGCTTTATCTCCAAAGTCAGGCTCTTCTTCATGCGTTTGGCCTTTCCATCTGCATCAGCAATATTCACAGGGCGTTTTGGGGCCATGAGATATGGGGTTATAAGATATGCCATGATAATTATGCTTCAAAAAACATGCCGTGGGGTTTTCTCTTACTTTGAATAACGTCATAACTCTTAACTGATCCCTTCAGTTCGGCAAAAATTCTCTCACTGAGAGGACATGCTAGTTTGCCGAACTGAAGTAATCAGCTAAGAGTTATGACGTCATCGATCGATATCTGAACTCGCTCATGATTGGCCAGTTTCTCAGTAAGGTCAGTTAGTACGATAGCAGTACTAACACAATTTTCCTAGAATTCGAATAGCAGTCAGTTTCCACAAATTCAAGGGGGAATTTATTGCTTACCACAGGTGGCGCTACGGTACAATATAAACAAAAAACAACCAAAAACCGTATCTGTGAATTTTTTTTTACCGTAAATAGAATTGATGGTAGTAATTACCCAAAACCGTATCTGTGAATTTACCGGATAAAGAACTACCGTATATCGATGACCCACTGTATATATATATATATATATATATATATATATATATATATAGATACATATATATATATTTATATATATATGTATATGTATATATGGTGGCTGCCAACTCGTTTTCGAGTACGGCCACTACTTTATATCCATGTAAGAGAACCCCTACCAATGCGCTGAACGAGTGTGACTTTTTAGTCCAGCCAGCGACTTGAAAACTCTGGTACAAACACTACACTTGTGACAATTATTGACACATAGTGCTGGGCCCATGGTACCATGTGACG
>OZ024743.1:164625731-164640731 GCA_964016885.1 Eledone cirrhosa
TTATTTGCCAAGTAGCGTATGCCAAAGGTGCTCGATACTAGTGCCGGCAGTATTAAATATTCGAAGTGTTAATATTTAGTGGGCTAGAGAGTTAGCAGAGCGTAAGCACGTTGAAAAGTAAGAAATCGGACCGGGATAAGAACACCCGTAACCTTCCTGAACCTAAAGAGAGGTATGGCTTCAAAACATACCGAAACCCACCGCACAACACCTTACTGGACTCCTTTGAGGAGGACCTGCTGAAAATGATCAAAAATGTTAAGTTCAGAAAGAAACACCAATGCAGCAATACATTCTTAACTTCCCTTCATACACTAATAACTAAGATCAAGAGTGACCCACACCTCTTCGTCAACTCCGACAAAACCAAGAAGCTGTACAAGATGGACGCGAGTAAGTATAAAAAATTCATCTATAAGGAACTACATAAAGACACCCTCTAGTACCCTAAATGACATAAATAGAGTAGGGAAGGATATAGTCACCAGCTTAGAAATAGAAAAGTACACTAACCCGTACGTCCCTCTAACGCCTAGAATCTTTCTTAAGGATCACAAATGTAATTTTAATGAAAGCCCCTTTATAAGACTAATATGCCCCTCTACATCTGATATAGGTAAGATTAGTAAAGTGATCCTCGACAGAGTACTACTGGAGCTTAATAGAAAGGCTAAGGTCTGCCTCTGTGGCATCACCGACCAGGTCATAAATTGGTTCACCGAGTTGCCGGATAAAGCGACCCTGAAGTTCATCCAGTTTGACGTAGATAGTTACTACACCTTTATCTCCCCCATACTCTTAAATAAGGCACTCATCTTAGCTAAATCTAACACTAGCCTCACTAAAAAAGAAATAGACATAGTTCTAGCGGCGCGTAGAACCATTATCCAGTTCGAAGGATCCCACTGGACCAGAACCAACCGTCCTGATAACTTCGATGTCACGATGGGGTCCAGTGACTCAGCGCAAGCAACTGACCTGGTCGGGATATACCTCCTACATAAGCTTAGGGACGATATACCGGCTATACAAGGAGGTGTATATAGGGACGGCGTCCTGTTTACCGTTAGGAACCATAGCCCCCATAGGATAGAGAACTTTAACAAACATATACACAGGTTCTTCAAGTCATACGACCTATCCGTAACTATGGACCTCAACCACAAGGTTGTCAACTTCCTGGACGTGACCCTGGAGTTGAGTACGGGCTCATACAAGTCATACCATAAGCCTGGAGAGTGCCTCTCTTATATTAATTATGCCTCCAACCACCCTAAGAGGACTCTCAACTCTATAGTCTATAGTATCTCACATAGAATCTCGAGGCTATCCGCCAATCAGGATATCTTCAACTAAGCGGCAGATTACTACAATAGGGCCTTGATAAGTGTCGGCTTTAACCGAGGAATTTCCTACATCCCTAACGCTAGCTCTAGAAAACACCCACTCATAAAACGAACATTATAGTAAGCCATACCTATAACCGATCACGCGGCGACCTCGTTGGAGTCGGATATAATACAGTAGATAATCGCACTAAAGTGACCACTGTAGCTTACTCGAACTATTCCCCTACTACAAAATCAACAAAGGCGACAGCCGACTACCAACGCCTTCCAACCAACATCTTCCTGTACATAAACATGGAAGAAGGAAGAAGAGTGCACCCGAGCATAAAGTGAAATATATGTATGCCTGTATGTATATATATATATATATAAGCTTGCATGCTCCGCTGGATGTGTAATAGTAATATACGTGAACGGCAAAGCATAAACGAACTAAGGAAAAAATTAGAAATAAGAGGGATCAGATGTTGTTTACTCGAGAGAAGGCTACGTTGGTATGGACACGTGATGCGCATGAAAGACGATAGCTGTATAACAAAGTGCAGGGCAATAAAGATAGACGGTAGCCACGGAATAGGCAGACCTAGAAAAACCTGGGACGAGCTGATAAACTCCAACCTCACACACTTACACCTCTCCAAGACAATGTCACTGGACCGAGACCTTTGGCGGTACTCAGTAATAGAGAAGACCTGCCTTACCTAAATACATAGTAAAACCTACTACAATCAGTAGGCATCTCTAACAAAATACACCCGGGTCCCACCCCATCCACACCGCCGCCTTCTATGTAAAGTTATGTTGGTACCACACCATCCAGGCCGAAACAAATGAGATTGTGTAGGTGTCACGACAAAAAAACACACAGTCCACGCTGTAATGTGGCCGTGTAGGCAACACGGTAAAAACCTCCCAGACCCACACTGTAAATGTGGTTGGTGTTAGGAAGGGCATCCAACTGTAGAAAACCTGCCAGACAGTCCTATGCGAGCAAGACAATCACTCTTGCCTCAAGTGGGAAAACCCCCATCCAAACCCATGCAAGCGTGGAACACGGACGTTAAACGTTGATGATGATGATGATATATAAATATATATACATGCTACTGTACGTCTGTATACATATATGTATGTACGTATACATACATACTTACATTTAAGTAAGTGCCGTACTAAGAGTGAGAAATGAAATTTCGTTTCATTCTATTCCATTTATCGTTTTCGGTGCGCCTGGGCGACTGAACTCACTCGGTATGCAAATTAGGCTGCTCAGCCGTTAATTTTCAAAAGGAAAGTATATACTTTCGAACGTTCAACCATCTGGCAGAAAGGTATACGGTGCTGACGATAGTTAACAAGCTTGAAACTAGTACATCGTTCCTGTGTCAGTGTTGAACAAAAAGGTGACGTGGTTGCCTGAACACTGTACGGCGTAAATCAGGCTGTCCGTTTGTTTACAAACGAACAAAGCGAACATTATAATAAATGTTCGGTAAACTGATACGTACATATATATATGTGTGCCTGTATGTATATATATATATATATATATATATATATATATATATATATACATGCTACTGTGTAGGTGTTACGACAAAAAAACACACAGTCCACGCTGTAATGTGGCCGTGTAGGCAACACGGTAAAAACCTCCCAGACCCACACTGTAAATGTGGTTGGTGTTAGGAAGGGCATCCAACTGTAGAAAACCTGCCAGACAGTCCTATGCGAACAAGACAATCACTCTTGCCTCAAGTGGGAATACCCCGTCCAAACCCATGCAAGCGTGGAACACGGACGTTAAACATTGATGATGATGATGATGATGATATATACATATATTCTATATATATATACATAAATTCTATAAAATGCACACAACGCAGATCCTGGGTACACAAGAGATATAGTGGGATAGCAGGCAAACTAACAGGTAGGGAGAAATGTGTATGCAGTAGATGTACAGGCAAATTAGACAGTAGAAGTCGCATTGATAGACACATTTTTCAAATGCAGGAGGGTTCTATAGAAGTGGTGGATAGCTTCCGGTACCTAGGAGATCAGATTAGCATGGGAGGAGGGTGTTCCGAGGCCATAGTATCTAGAATAAGGACGGGTTGGAAGAAGTTTAGGGAGTTGCATCCTCTGTTGATGAAGGAGGGTTTCTCCCTGCGTACGAAAGGCCGGTTGTATGATGCCTGTGTGAGCAGCGCGATGCTGCATGGTAGTGAGACATGGGCCACAACTGCAGAGGATATGCGACGGCTGGAGAGAAATAAGGCAAGCATGCTCCGTTGGATGTGCAGTGTAAATGTGCGTGAACGACCCAGCATAAATGTGTTGAGAGAGAAACTGTGTCTGAGAGGGATAGAATGTAGTGTACGGGAGAGGAGACTGAGGTGGTATGGACATGGTATGGACATGTGCTGAATAAGACCCGTCCCACCCTTGCAAGCAGGGAAAAGCAGACGTAAAATGATGATGATGATGATGATGACATATATGTATATATATATACATATATGTATATATATATATATATCTATGTATATATATACATATATGTATATATATATATGTATATATATACATATGTATATATATATATATATATATATATACATATGTGTGTATATATATGTATACATATATGTATGTATATATATATATATATATATATATATATATACATATATGTATATATATATGTATATATATATACATATATATATATATGTATATATATATACATATATGTATATATATATATATGTATATGTATATATATATATGTATATATATACATATACATATATATATATATATATGTATATATATATATATATATATACATATATGTATATATATATATATATATACATATATGTATATATATATATATATGTATATATATATATTGTTATACTTTGGGAGGGTCATGTTGCCAATAAGAAACACACACACCAGTTGCTTTCACTTCAATTTATTATAATAAATTTATAAATTTAGGAATTTATAAATTTCTGGTTGGTTGGTTGGTTTCACAACCAGATAGTTGTTTATATATCGTCAAAGTTCTTTCGTCACACATTATGTGACCTCTTCAGTGACTGGGGATTCTTTTCTTCTTTTTTGTGCCTCTCCTTTGTTCTGTCCTACACCATCTTGTTTCTGTGTGTGTTATGTGTGCTCAGTCTGCGCATGCGCTACATCCGGGTGTCTGTGTGTGTTTATATTCGTTTATTTATTTGTTTATTTACATGTTACAGGTTGGTTGTTTGTTCTATGTGTGTGTGTGTTTTCATTTTGTCCTTAATTGTAAGTTGTGATGTTGCTGTTCCACTCATATTTTCTATTTAATTTTGGTTGTAATTCTTTTATGTTTATTGCCTCTGTGATTTGTCTAAACATTGCGTCTTTTCTGTGTGTAGATTCTATTTTCATTTCGATGTTCTCTAATTTACCCTTATGTTCTATTTTAGCATGTTGGTAGAGTACAGATGATTCTTTACTATCTTGAAGGTCTCGCCAGTGTTTATTTATCCGTTCCCCTACACTAGCTGTCTTACCTATGTTCACTATATTTTTGTCTCTACATTGTCCTTCAGTACATCTTATGCTATACACTACATTTCTAGTTTTACAGTTAATATGGGAGCTTAATTTACAGGGTATACATTTCTTAGCTATACAGGGGGGTCTTTGGAAAGGGTATGTCTTGCTAATAAGTGTTTTTACGGAGGTACCTGGTCTTTCTACTATCTTAATATTGAGTTTATGTTTATCTAGGGCCCTTCTAAATTTGTAAGCTAATTCACCTCTAGGGGTTGTATCGATGAACATTACACTCTGGTATTTATTGCTATCATACCATGAGTTTATTCTATTAGCCTTATTCCTAGTTCTTTCTATTCTATTCCAAAATTTGCTCCTATACAAGGGGCAGGTTCCATTTGTGTCATTATTTACCATTTTTTCCCATTTGGTTCTGGCTCCTCTATACACTCTGATTCTATCTCTCTGATTGTAACCAGAGAACTGCATACGGTGGATGAAGTGTTGTATGTGTCTCTCTAGTTCTTCGGGGTTTCACATGCGGGACACGTTTCTCATCACCCGTACCAAATCCGCAATCAGTATGTTGATTTTGGTATGGTCCGAAACAGCCGAGTTTCGGTGGATCAGATGTTTGGAAGTCATGGGTTTGGCATAATGGGAATGGAGGATTTGTTTTTTGTTATTAATGGTATCTAACCAGAGCTCTGTGTCTAGTACAGGTAATCGATGGTTTGGGTGTTTACTTGGGTAGTCTATAGTAACTCTAATACTCTGGTGGATGGAGTTAGCTATTTGCTGGATGCTTTCCATTGTGTTTTTCTCTAGTTCCTGACTGTTCTCTAGTATATATAACGATATTAAACAAATGGAAATTACATTTATAAAATTATATTTATTTCATTATATATATTTCAGGGATATCATATTAAAATATGGTATGCCCTCTTCAGACAAAATACAATATATAGACAGTTTTATAAATAAATTTGACATACCTTAGAGTTTACAACTTCCATTTAAAAAGTTGTTACGGTAGTGAAAATGTTAAGGACGGTTAGGGAAAAAAAAAAAAAAAAAAAAAAAGACGGAGAAAAAAGGAAAAAAGGAAAAAGAAAAAGAAGGAGAAAAGAAAAAGAAAGAGCGGAAGGTGAAGAAGATGAAGAAATGTATGTAAAGAGAAAACCACTGAATGAGAGATCTATGAGGGAAGGGGTACTGTAATTATTCATTTGTTTATTTATTTATTTAGTGTTAAGTATACGGGGAGAAATAAAAACAAAAATAAATAAGGAGAGGTAGATCGAGCAATATCTATTATACGAGGTGGGAGAGATAGGGGAGGGGTGATATACAGGAGATAGAGTTAAAACAGCCGATATAAGAGTAGAGGGAGTAGGAGAGGGGATATACTTAGAAACAAAAATGATAGTTTTAAAATATTATGTTTCATCAGTCTATCAATTCATATGAATTATAATGTAAACATCAATATTCATGAATGAGACACATATCAATAATGTGTGAAAAAAATAGTGACTATATGTTTAGTTTAAAAATTCATAGGTTTATAATCAAAATCTGAGATAAAACCTCAAAAAATACTGGAATACATAAGTATATATGTATTTTCATGAAAAAAGAGAAAAGAGAAAGAAAAAGAGAAGGTTATCTCAAACTGACATTATAGACACATGCGAGTTTACATGATCAGCTCTGTAAATTTTTATTTCACATGGAAATCTTCATTGCGTCAAAAAAAATTTTCCATACACATAAGTGTACATACATATACATATACATAAAATATACATTATTAATAATAATAATATTCTTGCCCTTTCTTACATGATTATCGTACAAGCATAGAATAGAACAGATATCAATATATTAAAATATTAAAAACGCCAAGAATACTTTCCTCCCCAGAATATCTAGGGCCGTAATAAAAACACAGTGTGCCCAGCATATCAATCAATCCCTCCAATTTATTTGACAATATTGCCAAGTTTATTAGAAGCAATCAGAGTCAAAAGCAAACAAAACCAAAATTATTCACCAAACTTATTTAGCAGAAATCATTAAAAAAAAAACAAAAAAACTTTAGGATACTTGGTTGTTCTACAGATGCTCTTATATTTATTCTAGAAGTTTATCTAGCTTAAAAATTTTATTCAATAGATTTGGATCATCATCGTTTTAAGGTAGTTTAATTACATTATTAATTATATATTCATGAAGAAGGTTTAAAGAATTGAAGGAATCGAAAGATTTATCGCCAAGTTTTCTAAAATAATTAAAAGTCTTGAGTAAATATATTACATTTTAAACTTATATTTATATTTAAAAGTTGAGTTCAATCTATGTCTGCAGCAACTGAATAAATTGGTCCGTAAATTAAGGGAATTTTTAGATTTTAGTATAAAGAATATCTCCTCTGCGCAGAGGTCACATGTCTCAGAGGAGGAGTTAAAAGGAATCCCTCTTGAGACTATATTCCAAACCGTCGAAAATCCAACGTTATCATGTTTAAGTTGCCAGAGTAAGCCTAATAGTGATGTTGAAGATTTTTTGTTTGGATCTGTGAAAGAATTCTTGTGATTATTATAGCGAAGTTTAAATTCTGTCGAGGTGGAACCAACAGAATTAAAAGAATTTAAGTCAGTTTTAACATTACAGTTGTATATTATATTTTTAACTAAGCAATTGTTATTTAACGGGCATTTAGATCTATCTCTACAGTTACAGTTGCTTACTTGAATATTGTTTATGCTATTATCGGTATTTTGGCTAGGTTTTAGATTCCTATTATTTATTCTATTAATATTTTGTGCTAAATTTTTGGTGGACGAGTAGGTTAATTTTATAGTATGTCTATTGAAAATTGAGTGATACTTATGTGTTCTAGGGAATCGTTTGTCAAGAGCATTAAAAAATAGTTTAGCGATGTGGGTTTTAATGTTTAGTGAGAAAGTGGGGGGGGGGGGGCAAACCAAATTATGTTTCTAGTTCTATTCCTTTTCTGGTTTTTTGGAATTATTGTAATTCTTTCTATTATAGTTGTTAAAGTTGTTACCGTAATTAAAATTGTTGTTATTTTGGTTAGTTTGTCTATTATTATCGATGTACATAATTTTATCACTATATCCTGCTCTAGCTAACGCTTCATTGTAATAGTGGGCTTTTTGGTCGAAAATATTTTTATTAGATGAGATTCTAGAGATACGTTTTTGAACAGAGTTCGCTATAGTATTTTTAACAGATCTGGGGTGCTTGGAGTTAAAGTTGACATAATTCAAGTTTTCATTTAACTTGTGAAATGGATAGTGAAGACATGTGTTGAGATTTAATGTTACATCTAGGAAATTGACTATTCTATGGTTATTCTCAATTTCTATTTTTAGATTAAGGTAATTAAAAAATTGTATAATTTGTTTTCTTTTTCTATTTAGTTCAGAGTTATTATTTTCAATAAGTAAAAGCATGTCATCTCTATATAATCCTCCGGTAGCACCGGGTATTTTCCTATGCAGCGAATTAATTATAAATAGGCCCACAAGGTCTGTTACCTGAGCTGAGTCAGATGATCCCATAGTAATGTCAAAATTGCTATCCCTATCTGCCCTAGTCCATAGTTGGTTATTAAATTCTATCAATGTTTTTCTTGCCGATAGTATAATGTGCATTTCATTGCTAGTTAGGTCTGTATGTTTGAATGCATAATTTAGTGCCCTATTTAGTAGGTTAGGGGTAATAGATGAATAGTAGTTAGCAATATCTAGTTGAATAAATTTATTATTATTGTTATATTTAATTTCTTTAAACCACTCAATAACCTCTCCAGTTCCCTTCCACAAGCTTAAGTTAGGTGAACAATTCAAGTTCTTAATTTGCTGTATCACCCTGTCTAGAATGTTTTTGCTAAGTTTACCCAGGTCAGATTTTGATGGTGCAATCAATCTGACTGGCAAATCGTTTTCAAAATTTCTTTTGTGATCTTTCATATTGATCTTGGGTTTCCTGGGCAAGAAAGGTTGTGTTTTGTTCTCAATTTCCAACTCATGCATTATACAAGATGCCTCAACGTTCATTTTCTCAAGTTCAGCCTTATCTGCTACCTTGTACTTTTTCCTTAGTTCTTTCAGTATGAGGCCATTATACATGTCTTTATCCAGTCCATAGAGGTTGTTGGTTTTGTCCGATTTCACCAAGATCTTCTCTGTTCTCTCTAAGCTCACAATATTATCCTTAATGCTTTTCAGATATTCCTGGCCTTTGAAGTTTCTCTTGAATTTGACTCCTTGTATGATAGAGATTATATCGTTTTCAAAATCAAATAAAAGTTTGTTGGGGGGTGGATTTTTTTTAGATTTGAAAACTTTATCTAAGTCTGAGACATTTTCATTTGTATTAGATTTATCAAAGTGGAATGCACGCCACCTGATTCTCCTTATAAAAGAGTCTGATTTATCTATTAATTGTTTAATAAAGTCTTTGTTTCTAGGTAGAGGTATGTCTTTTAGAGAAGAAGAGATCTTAAAGAATTCCATTTTTTCAGTTATAATATAAAGCGCTCAACAGTATTGGAGCAAAATATATGCAAAAGTTTTATTTAAAATGTTGGGTTACAACGAGTAAATATTTTATAACTGATATAAAAGCACTCAACAAGTTTTGGAGTATTTTACGATATTAAACAAATGGAAATTACATTTATAAAACCATATTTATTTCATTATATATATTTCAGGGATATCATATTAAAATATGGTATGCCCTCTTCAGACAAAATACAATATATAGACAGTTTTATAAATAAATTTGACATACCTTAGAGTTTACAACTTCCATTTAAAAAGTTGTTACGGTAGTGAAAATATATATATATGCATATATATACATATATATATACATATATATATATATACATATATGCATATATATATATATACATATATGCATATATATATAGGTTACCCATAGGCAGATCTCACACAATGCAACCTCGACAGAAGAATACTGCTTGATTATGGCAGACAATTGATACACCCAGCACACCATAGTGACATACCAATATATGGAACATTACATTTATGTAACATTCTTTCCTTATTTTAATTTATATTCCTTTGAAGTTCCGATGAGCCGCTGTATCTTTAACTATGTTAATTATTTTCAACTGAACCGGATCAATAATGATATATAGTCATTTGATCCAGAAATATTATATGGAGTAGCGAAACAATTGTAAACGGACATTATTATTATTAATATTATTATTATTATTCTCTACATTCCTTACATCAAACTAAAATATGTTGACAATCTTTTAATAATGTCTTCCTTGTGAAATTTGTGGTCTTGTTTTGCTTAACTAATTAATATATATATATATATATATGAATAAATTACTCCTTCATCAGTGATCTTCCAACCTTCATTGGTATTTCATCGCTTTAAAGACCATATTCCTCCGGTTGGTGCGAGCAACGGCTAAAGAAAGTCGTTGGGACACGTAAATAAGGGGAACGAGCTAGACTGTAAACAATCAAAGATGGTAATGCTACGGAAAGTGAGGAAGAAGGAGTCAAGTCCCTGAAATTGATGAATATAAGTTCTGTGAAATCGTGGACGAGAGAGAATAAAGACCATCAAACCTGGTTGAAATGTGAGCAAGGAAAGAATTTCGCACAGGTCAAACGGGAGGAAGAAGGAGTCAAGTCCCTGAAATCGGTGAACATAAGTTCTGTAAAATCGTAGACGAGAGAGAATAAAGAACAACCGGCCTGGTCAAAGTGTGCGTGAGGAAAGAATCTCGCACAGGTCAAACGGGAGGAAGTAGGAGAGGGAGTAGCAGAGAGTGAGTGAGTGAAGGGTGAGGAAGAGGCTAACAGAGAGAGTGGCTGTTAGAGGGGGTAAAGGGAAGTGAGAGATACAGAGAAAAGAGGAAGCAGTAAGAAAGCAACAGACGGGTCACAGCGGAGGAAAATATATATGTGTGAATATGAAAACAAACGTGCTGCGTGGTTGCAAATGGGTTACATATGAATAAATTTAGTCCTTCATCAGTAATCTTCCAACCTTTTTCGTTGCATTACCATCTTTGATTGTTTACAGTCTCGCTCGTTCCCCTTATTTATGTGTCCCAACGACTTTCTTTAGCCGTTGCTCGCACCAACCGGAGTATATATACGTACAGTAGTATGTATATATATATACATCGTTGCTCATTTGTTCAACCCTGACAAAAGAACGCTGTACTAGTTTCAAGCTTATTAGCTATCGTCAGCAACGTATACCTTCCTGCCAGATGATTGAACGTCTGATGTATACATATATATACGATGTATATATATATATATACGTATATGTATATATATATACATACTACTGTACGTCTGTATACATATATGTATGTACGTATACATACTTATATTTAAGTAACAGCCGTACTAAGAGTGAGAAATGAAATTTCGTTTCATTTTTCCGTTTATCGTTTTCGGTACCCTGGCCGATTAACTCACTCGATATGCAGATTAGGCTGCTCAGCCGTTAATATGCATAAGGAAAGTATATACTTTCAGACGTTCATTCATCTGGCAGGAAGGTATACATTGCTGACGATAGCTAATAAGCGTGAAACTAGTACAGCGTTCCTTTGTCAGGGTTGAACAAATGAGCAACGATGGTTGCTAGACACTGTACGGCTTAATTCGGGATGTTTGTTTACAAACACAACGAGCATTATAACAAATGTTCGGTGAATCCATACGTACATATATATATGTGTTCATGTATGTATATATATATACATACTACTGTATGTCTGTATACATATATGTATGTACGTATACATACTTATATATATATATATATGATATATATATATATATATGATATATATATATGATATATATATATATATATGATATATATATATATATGATATATATATATATATAGAGAGAGAGATTACATGAATCAAAGTTCTGTTTAAATCATTTATTTGCTTACAATTGTTTCTTCCAAACCAAGGTTTGGAGTCTTCGGAGCAATTAATCAGTGATTTTTAACATATTTGACCTCCTTTTCAACACAAGAGACATATAGAAACATATGTATATATTGACCCACAGTGGGTTGACATCCATTATAATAATATAGCATGGTAATTACATACAAAGATTACAGTCATATTAAAGGACAAAATTAAAGTTAAAATAAATATAAAAATAAAACATTGGCAGTTTACTAAGATAAAGTAAGAGGAAAGTTTGGAGTAGCCAGTGTATGCAACAGTCACACGTGTGGCATGCATGCGTCTCCCATTTATACAAGATTATTACATGTAAAACAAGCAGTCAAAGCAGGCAATTAAGAGCATCATGGGGGATGTAATGGTAAAGCATTATTCACACACACCTGTACGATATAGAAGCCCGTGTGTAGAGAAACACCAAAAATATCAAAAATATTACAAATGAGAAGCAAAACAGCACCACTGTCCTCGTACAACACCACCACTCTCACAATCCAGGAAACGCAATTTATAGACTACATGTCCATCACACAATCCACGATGATTCAACATTGGGTGTCTGGTGAACCATGCTAGAACATCACAGCTTGTCGTTCTTTAATTCGATTCTGTAGAGCAGGTTGTATTTGTTGTGAGAGTTGACATCATATTATATTCTGGAAGTGTGTCTGTGATTAATGGGAGTTAATGCGTAAGGGGAGGTAACTAGCTGATTTCTATAGCTAAATTTATTATCCTAAAGTACATTAATGGTGTCTCAAATGACTTCCTATCATATAAGGTTATAAACAATTTCTAAATTTAAGTATCTTATCTATAAATTACAGTGTAGTCTATCAAGAAGTACTAAAGGTGTTCATATTAGGATGATTACCTTCTATCATAGAGTTTCACCACCGAATATTCCACATGAAGAGTCAGATCTCCAAATCAATGATCTTTGTAAGTGTAGTCCACCCGCAGAACCTGGCAGGGTCTTATTAGAATCACTTCTATATATGACTCCTGGTAAGTTCTGGGTCATTGCATGTCTGATTGCATGGCAAAGTTAAATATCACTAGGGTAGTCCAGAGATCAATTCTCACTTACAAAGACACTAATCTGACCATCAAGTCATACATGTATTTATAACTCATACATCACCTGTACATAATTCATTGCACTCAGCATATAGATTATATAGCTCTTTTATGTTAAATTAATTACTTAATCTTCCATTTATCCAATGATGGCACTACATACACAGGACAGTGTTAGCACAACCAATTCTGTGCTTAAAGTTTACATTAATTATATATTGGTGTAATGTAGTCTAAGTAATTGAAGACCAATATACCAAAAGTAGAAGTACATGGGGATATCTCTAGGGTAAAAGGTATTAGGAGGATGTCACTATTTGCGTTAAAGTGGATTAATGGGTGTGGAGATGAGGTGTAAGGTGTGCCCCTGATGATTGTTGCTAGAGATGGTGACGGGTTCAAGTCTGACATTGTTATATATTGGGTTTAAAGTTTTGGAAGGAGTGTCGGAAGCGGTGTTGGCAAGACGCGAACACTTCTGATTTTTCTTAAGGAGGTTATGGTTTGAGAAGATGATAGTATGGGTCTCTAGTAGACAGAGGTTACAAAATTTATTAGGTGGTTTGTACGATGTCGAGTTACCTATCACTTCCCCTTTTAAGTGTATATGGTTTATTTTTAGTTTTTAGATAGTGTATGTAGCTAGATAGTAAAGTGGAGTTGGCTAGACTGTTTTTTGAAAGAGTGGAGGTGCGAATTGTATCTGGTTTTGAAGCAGTTTCAAGTAGAGCCTATATAGGTTTCAGAAGAGTTGCTAGTTGTGACTGTGCATGAGTATATGATATCCTTGGTTAAGCACTTTTTATCTAAAGGGCAGGTTCTATTTGATCTACAGTTACAATTATTCTGGGTGTTAGTCTGCCGGTTATTATGTTGTGTAGAAGTCTGGATGGTAGCTATAGGGTTATGGTTATGTGGGTTGAGGTTCTCCGCGTTATTGTTTACACTAGTGCTATTACTATTATTTCTATTGATATTAGGGTTAGTTGCTATAATGTTATTTTGAAGGTTTATCGTACTGTTTTACGGGCCGCAAGTATGACATCAATCTTGGGTCTAGTCAGGTCACTATTGTCCATGGCCATGATAAGTGCCTTATTTAATAGGATAGGGGAAATAGAGGTGTAGTATGAATTGATATCAAATTGAATAAATTTTTTATCCTTGTTATCCTTGATATCTTTGAACCATTCAATCACTTCACCTGTATTTCCCCATTGTTTAAGGTATATCTTGTGTTTAATCTGTGGGATGATTTTATCTAAAATTTTCTGACTGATAATGCCAATGTCAGACTTGGAAGGGCAGATAAGACTAATCGAGGGGTTGCTAATGAAGTCCTCCTTATGGTCCTTCAGAGAGAATCTAGGGGGTTTGGGGTATATGGTTGTGTATGTCTCTGGAGTCCTAGTTTGGACACTATATTATAGCCTTCCATATTAATATCTTCTAAGTTTTTCATAGTGGTTTTCTTGTGGCTTTTATGTAGTTCATTATATATAAACTTTCTATAAGTATTATAATCTTTAGAAGCCCGCCTCATAACACACTACTAAACTCCTTTGAAATGACCTAATAAAACTAGTTAAGAATATTAATAACAAAAAGCACCGTAATAAAAACAACACCTTCTTAAACAAACTTAACACCGCTATTAATGATTTCAAAACTAGTAATAAAATTATTGTACATGCGAACAAAACTAATAACATATACAGCCTAGATTATAATACTTATAGAAAGTTTATATATAATGAACTACATAAAAGCTACAAGAAAACCACTATGAAAAACTTAGAAGATATTAATATGGACGGCTATAATATAGTGTCCAAACTAGGACTCCAGAGACATACACAACCATATACCCCAAACCCCCCTAGATTCTCTCTGAAGGATCATAAGGAGGACTTCATTAGCAACCCCTCGATTAGACTTATCTGCCCTTCCAAGTCTGACATTGGCATTATCAGT
>OZ024743.1:164645731-164708231 GCA_964016885.1 Eledone cirrhosa
CACCTCTAGGGGTTGTATCGATGAACATTACACTCTGGTATTTATTGCTATCATACCATGAGTTTATTCTGTTAGCCTTATTCCTAGTTCTTTCTATTCTATTCCAAAATTTGCTCCTATAAAAGGGGACAGGTCCCATTTGTGTCATTATTTACCATTTTTTCCCATTTGGTTCTGGCTCCTCTATACACTCTGATTTTATCTCTCTGATTGTCACCAGAGAACTGCATACAGTGGATGAAGTGTTGTATGTGACTCTCTAGTTCTTTGGGGTTGCACATGCGGCACACGTTTCTCATCACCCGTACCAAATCTGCAATCAGTATGTTGATTTTGGTATGGTCCGAAACAGCTGAGTTTCGGTGGATCAGATATTTGGAAGTCATGGGTTTGGCATAATGGGAATGGAGGATTTGTTTTTTGTTATTAATGGTATCTAACCAGAGCTCTGTGTCTAGTACAGGTAATCGATGGTTTGGGTGTTTACTTGGGTAGTCTATAGTAACTCTAATACTCTGGTGGATGGAGTTAGCTATTTGCTAGATGCTTTCCATTGTGTTTTTCTCTAGTTCCTGACTGTTCTCTAGTGGGGGGGGGGTTTAACTACGATGTTTATATCATCAACGTAGCGGGAGTACATTATCAGAGTTAAGGGGTCTTCTAATTGTTCTTTAAGTTTAAGTTTAAGTCTACTGTCCCACCATACCATGAATAAGTTAGCTATGTCGCCTGCAATGCTAACACCAATGGCTGCTCCTTCCTCTTGGGCATATGTTTTTCCATTAAATTTGAACATATGTTCCTTAAGGGTTAATTTTATGCTGGCCCCCACCGCATGTGCAATCATTTTCTTTAGTTCATCGTGGTTTTCGGGGGTCCGTATGGCTCTGGTCCACCCGTTCCATCTATCTGTGTGGGTTTTCTTGGCCATTGAGGTAATGGTATGTGGTCTGCCTCTTGCTGGTCTTGTAGGGCACAGGTTGCTAAGGTCATATGTGTCTAGGTAATTATTACTATAGGTAAGTTTAAGTAGGAGTCCCAGCTCACTGGTATCAATCCCACGGAACTCAACATTGCTCTCACTGATCATTGCTACGCATTTCTCCACAGCAAAATCCACGTCAATAGATGGATACAGGGACACAACATCCATACTACCTATTATGCAGTTTGTTAGGTCCCTAGATCGGTTACTCTCGCCGATTCTGCTGAGGAGGTCCTCCGTGCTGTCACATACATCTGGGGACATTTCAATGATGGGGCGTATGATCAGGGAGAGGAAGTAGGACAGTCTGTAGTTACATTACTATTTTTATATTTTTTTAAATAATACATATCAACAATTTCTTTCCATCGCACATATTATTAAACCCTTCAATATTCAAACCTTAACTTAATATTATTCTTAATACATATTAACAATTTCTTTTCATCTCACATATTATTAAACCCTTCAATATACAAACCTTAAGTTAACATTAGTCTTAAATTTTTCTTTTCGTTAATTTTCAAATTCTTTTAATTTATATATTATCTTCCAGCGGTTTTTTAACCTCTCTCTGTAAAACAATATATTTTCCTCAGTTATAAAAGCTATCTCTCTCTCTCTATCACTCATCTCTCCTCCTATCTCATCCTTACTTATTATACTCCTCCCCCTCCATTCTTTACTCTCATCTCCTCCTCTTTTTCATCCTTTCCACCCTCCACGCCTCAATTTTTTTTTTTCCAATATCACACATCAATCTAAAACTACTTTTCATATGTTGATTTAAAACTGCACTATTCACAAGTGTTTTTTAACCTTCATATCATGTCTCCCTATTTTATCTGACGAAAACGCAAATGTCATCGCATGATGATATTTGTTTTTGAAATGTGCATAATAAAATACATGGAACTCTTTTAACCATCTTTTGACCTTATATATTATATATATATCATATATATATATATATATATATATATATATATATAGAGACCAGGTGGAGGGGTGGGTCTGCTAGATTCATTGAGGGTAAAAAACGATGTTATAAGCTTTTCTGGGTGGGAAACGACGATGGGCTGGGTGGAGTAGGAATCATGGTAGCAGAAAAGTGGGCAGATAAGATAATAGACGTAAATAGAGTGAACGACAGAATAATTAAAATAAGACTTGTCCTCAATAGAACTACGGTGACAGTAATATCTGCGTACGCACCCCAATCCGGACTGCCCGGCACTATAAAAGACAGATTCTATGAGACACTGTTGCTAACTACCTCCCAAATATCTGACAGTGACTATATAATTATTGCAGGCGACCTAAATGGTCACGTTGGACAACATTGTGACGGCTATGACGAAATCCATGGAGGCTATGGGTTTGGTACTAGAAATGAGGAAGGCTCCAGAATTCTGGAATACTGTGATGCAAATAACCTAACTATCTGTAACACTAACTTCAAAAAACGTGACAATCACCTGATTACCTATAGATCCGGGGAACACACAAGCCAGGTAGATTATATCCTTACCAGAAGACGTGACAGAGTGTCTGTTGTAAACACTAAATCCCTCCCCCATGAAGAATGCACCTCCCAACATAGACTGATAATTAGCGACCTCATAGTCAGGACGAGACGCACCCGACAGCAGAAGAGGACTATCCTCAGGAGGAAAATATGGAAACTAAAGGACCCCACAGCCAGAAATAAATTTCAAAGCATATTACTTGATGCTTTCGACAGTAAGGAAGAGCATCTAGAATCGGACAATATAGAGGGACAGTGGAAATTTCTGAAAGCAAACCTGCTGTTGGCGACAGACGAAGTCTGTGGCTGGAGCAGGCCTGTAGGCAGGAGGAGAGTAACATGGTGGTGGAACAATAGGGTGGAGGGGTCAATTAAGGCCAAAAAGCAGGCTTGGAAAGTATGGCGGGATGGGGGAAGTAGAGTAGACTATCAAGTGGCCAGGAGGGAAGCTAGGAGAGAAGTGTACTTAGCAAGAAGGGAAGCTGAGGAAAGAAAGTTCAAGCATGTTCTACAACGCGATGACCAAAAACGTGAGGTGTTCAGGATTGCCAGGCAATGCGTCAAGGAAAACCGTGATATTGTCGGGGAGAAGTGTGTACTTAACGATGATGGCATACTTGCCATCACCGACACTGATAAGAAGGTAGCTTGGAAGTGTCACTATGAAAGGCTACTAAATGAGGAGAATAAATGGGAGAAAGACAGTCTCCCCCTTATCGACCCGATAGAGGGACCAGCAGTGTTAGTCGAGGGGAGTATAATAAGTAAGGCAATCAAGGATATGAAGACTGGTAAGGCGGCTGGGCCTTCGGAAATAGTTGCTGAGATGCTGAAGGCATCTGGCACGGTGGGACACACCATGGTCACCCGCATAGTTAACCAAGTCGTACAGAATGGGGTTGTTCCGAAGGACTGGCATAGCAGCATCATCGTTAACTGTTATAAGGGTAAAGGAGACGCCCTAGATAGGAGTAACTATAGAGGCATTAAATTAATCGACCAGGTCATGAAGGTCACGGAAAAAGTAATAGCGCAACTAATCAGAGAGAGAATTGATCTAGATGAAATGCAGTTCGGGTTTGTGTCAGGCAAAAGCACCACAGACGCTCTTTTCATAGTACGACAACTACAGGAGAAGTACCTAGCTAAAGGTAAACCCCTCTACTTAGCTTTTGTCGACCTGGAGAAAGCCTTCGACAGAGTCCCCCGCTCCATTATCTGGTGGGCTCTTAGAAAACTAGGCGTTGACGAATGGCTTGTGAGGGCTATACAAGCCATGTATAAAGAAACAGTCAGCAAGGTTAGAATTAACAACGAATATAGTGAAGAGTTTAGCGTAAAAGTTGGCGTCCATCAGGGCTCTGTTCTCAGCCCCCTACTATTTATTATTGCCCTTCAGGCTATAACAGAGGAGTTCAAGACAGGCTGCCCATGGGAACTCCTATACGCAGACGACCTGACACTCATAGCGGAATCAATGGCCGAGCTAGAGAAGAAATTCCAAACATGGAAGCACGGCCTAGAGTCAAAAGGACTTAAAATTAACCTGGCTAAGACCAAAGTTCTAGTTTGTAGGAAAGAAAACAAGGCGGCGGTCCCTTCTGGGAAATGGTCGTGCTCGGTATGTAGGAAAGGCGTAGGTAGAAACTCCATCTTATGTCCTAAATGCAAAGTATGGGTGCATAAAAGATGTAGTGGGATCACAGGTAAGCTAACTAAGAACATAGACTTTACATGTGGCCGGTGTTCTGGTGCAATAAGTAGCAGCAAGTGCCCACAAAATACTAGCTCTTTCAATTGCGTAGAGGGTTCTATAGAAATAGTGGACAGCTTCCGTTACCTGGGCGATAAAATCAGCAGTGGGGGAGGGTGCTCTGAAAGTACTGTAGCTAGAGTCAGAACTGGTTGGAAAAAGTTCAGAGAGCTTATACCACTATTAGCTGCTAAAGGGTTCTCCCTAAAAATGAAAGGCAGGTTGTACGATGCCTGCATACAAACAGCAATGTTGCATGGCAGTGAGACCTGGGCATTGTGTGCAGAGGATATACGCAGACTAGAGAGGAACGAAGCTTGCATGCTCCGCTGGATGTGTAACAGTAATATACGTGAACGGCAAAGCATAAACGAACTAAGGAAAAAATTAGAGATAAGAGGGATCAGATGTTGTTTACTCGAGAGAAGGCTACGTTGGTATGGACATGTGATGCGCATGAAAGTCGATAGCTGTATAACAAAGTGCAGGGCAATAAAGATAGACGGTAGCCACGGAATAGGCAGACCTAGAAAAACCTGGGACGAGCTGATAAACTCCGACCTCACACACTTACACCTCTCCAAGACAATGTCACTGGACCGAGACCTTTGGCGGTACTCAGTAACAGAGAAGACCCGCCTTGCCAGTAGGCATCTCTAACAAAATACACCCCGTCCCGCCACCACCCCCACCCATCCACACCACCCCGTCCTATGTAAAGTTATGTTGGTGCCGCGCCATCCAGGCCGAAACAAATGAGATCGTGTAGGTGTCACGACAAAAAAACACACAGTCCACGCTGTAATGTGGCCGTGTAGGCAACACGGTAAAAACCTCCCAGACCCACACTGTAAATGTGGTTGGTGTTAGGAAGGGCATCCAACTGTAGAAAACCTGCCAGACAGTCCTATGCGAGCAAGACAATCACTCTTGCCTCAAGTGGGACTACCCCCGTCCAAACCCATGCAAGCGTGGAACACGGACGTTAAACGTTGATGATGATGATGATGATGATATATCATATATATATATATATCCTATATATATACATATCATATATATATATATCATATATATATATATCATATATATATATCATATATATACATATCATAAATATATGTATATATCATATATATATATATATCATATATATATATATATATCATATATATATATATATATATATATATATATATATCATATATATAAATATATATATATCATATATATATATATATTATATATATATTACATATATATATATATATCATATATATATATATCATATATATATATATCATATATATATATCATATATATATATATATATCATATATATATATATATATATATCATATATATATATATCATATATATATATATCATATATATATATATATATCATATATATATATATATATATATATATATATATATATATATATAGATAATTTAATATATCAACTATATATATATATATATATATCATATATATATATATCATATATATATATATATATATATCATATATATATATATCATATATATATATATATATATATATATCATATATATATATATATATATATATATATATATATATATATATATATCATATATCTATATCACATATATATATATTATATATAAATATCATATATACATATATTATATATATATATATGCCATTTTACGTCTGTAAGTATAGATTTAATATTTAATATTCTCTAGATCGATACAGACGGACTATATGTACTTGAATTAAGGTATTTCTATCTGGCTAAAAAATTATTGTCATTTTGCAATAAAAACACAGTAGTGTTGATCATATATTTTTTTTAATTACTTTTTAAACTATAATATATCATGTATATATATATCATATATATATATATATATATATCATATATATATATATCATATATATATATATCATATATATATATATCATATATATCATATATATATATATATCATATTTATATATATATCATATATATATATCACATCTATATATATCATATATATATATCCTATATATATCATATATACATATATCATGTATATATATATCCTATATATATATATCATATATATATATATCATATATATATATATATCATATATATATATCATATATATATATATCATATATATATATCATATATATATATATCATATATATATATATCATATATATACATATATATATATATATATCATATATATACATATATGTATATATATATCATATATCATATATATCATCATCATCATCATCATCAACATTTAACGCCCGTGTTCCACGCTTGCATGGGTTTGGACGGGGGTTTTCCCACTTGAGGCAAGAGTGATTGTCTTGCTCGCATAGGACTGTCTGGCAGGTTTTCTACAGTTGGATGCCCTTCCTAACACCAACCACATTTACAGTGTGGGTCTGGGATGTTTTTACCGTGTTGCCTACACGGCCACATTACAGCGTGGACTGTGTGTTTTTTTGGCGTGACACCTACACGACCTCATTTGTTTCGGCCTGGATGGTGTGGCACCAACATAACTTTACATAGAAGGGGGCGGTGTGGATGGGGTGGGGGTGGTGGGACGGGGGTGTATATATCATATATATAAGAACCGTAGAGCAAATATTTATTAAAATAACAGATTAAAGTTTAAGCAAAGAATCGCTGATTGCCCCCTATCCGGGAAATGCCTCTCTAGTAACATTGTCAACAAATGTAAGGTTGAAACACCCACGTCCCGTAGGGCCTATATAGGGTTAACCGCCAATAGATTCAAGCAGCGTCTTTACATGCATACCCATTCTTTTCGTTACCCTCTAAGAAGGAATATGACGTCACTTTCAGCTTATATCTGGAGTCTAAAGGACAACCACACCCAATATAAGTTACACTGGGAGATCCTATAACGGAAAAAAAAGACCATGGGACCTCTGCGCCGCTGAGGCCCTGGAAATACTCTAGGCCACAGACCACATCTTAAACAAAAAATCTGAGGCTATTTCGGCTTGTAAACATAAATTGCACACAACTTTCCTGTATTACAGCCCCACATTATACCCTAACGGATAGTACGATCTATACGCGGATATTTTACGTCTTGATGTGGTAGCTCAGTATATTTTATGTTTATACCATTACTTATTTGCATAGGTAAGTATATATTAGCTGTATGTTTTGTGAAGGTACGTATAATTTCCCACACGTATACTTTCCCGTACGTATATTTGATTGTATATGTTATGGCGTATATTTTTTATATGTTCTGGTACATGTGCTTTTGGCTGTGTGTGTGCGTGAGTTTTGCGTCTGTGTGAGTGTGCGGGTTCGTGCGTGTGTGGGGTGTGTTCTTTGTGTATTTACATGTAGGTGTGTGTGTGCGCTTGTTGTGTACGTATTTATTTGTTTATATGCATTTGTTTAATTATTTGTATACACGCACACACACACACCCACACATATTTGTATGTGCATGTATTTGTGTACCTGTGGCGGGTGTTTTCGCGTGTGCTTGTGTATATACGTGTTTGGATGCGTGTATGTATTTGTTTGGTTTCAATTGCTTCTGTATTTTATTTACTTTATTCTTGACTCTGAAGCGGAGAATCGTTCGGTTTCCTAGTTGGAATCGTAGTCTGCGACTTCAGTTGTACCATTTACGTGGTTTTATCTTTGCATGCAATTGTTCTCCTCGCTCCACATATGACGTATTATCTTCGTTTTTTCCGTTCATTGCCAGAGAACGTGTCTATGAACCACCTAAGAGAACATTAGTCTACGACCTCTTTTATACCATAAACGTGGTTCTGTCTTTGCGTGTAATTGTTTTTCCCCGCTCCAAATAATGACGTATTATATTCGTTTTTCCCGTTCTTTGCCAGGGAACGTTTCCACGAACCAAAGTATCGTCTCCTGTCTTCCGCCGGTTGCAACGTTTTTTGAAATATTCACTTTCAGAAGATCCCGTTAAGGGTGAAAGCAGCGACTCTTTGCTTAAACTTTAATCTGTTATTTTAATTTAAAAAAAATATATATATATATATATATATATATATATATATATATATATATATATATATATATATATATATATGATATATGTATATATGATATATATATATATGATATATGTATATATGATATATATATATATGATATATGTATATATGATATATATATATATGATATATATATATATGATATATATATATGATATATATATAGATATATATATATATATATATAGGATATATATATATATATATATATATATATATATATATATATATATATATATATATCATATATATATAATATATATATATGGTATATATATATATATATATATATATCATATATATATAATATATATATATGGTATATATATATGATATATATATATATCATATATATATATGATATATGTATGATATATA
The DNA here is from genome assembly GCA_964016885.1 of Eledone cirrhosa. Lineage (NCBI taxonomy): Eukaryota > Metazoa > Mollusca > Cephalopoda > Octopoda > Eledonidae > Eledone > Eledone cirrhosa. The sequence continues at coordinate 164,654,454 of OZ024743.1, forward strand.
TATATGATATATATATATATCATATATATATATATATGATATATGTATGATATATATATATGATATATATATATATCATATATATATATATATGATATATGTATGATATATATATATGATATATATATATATCATATATATATGATATATGTATGATATATATATATGATATATATATATATATCATATATATATATATATGATATATATATATGATATATATATATATCATATATATTTATATATATCATCATCATCATCATCATCATTTAACGTCCGTGTTCCACGCTTGCATGGGTTTGGACGGGGGTAGTCCCACTTGAGGCAAGAGTGATTGTCTTGCTCGCATAGGACTGTCTGGCAGGTTTTCTACAGTTGGATGCCCTTCCTAACACCAACCACATTTACAGTGTGGGTCTGGGATGTTTTTACCGTGTTGCCTACACGGCCACATTACAGCGTGGACTGTGTGTTTTTTTGTCGTGACACCTACACGATCTCATTTGTTTCGGCCTGGATGGTGCGGCACCAACATAACTTTACATAGAACGGGGTGGTGTGGATGGGGTGGGGGTGGTGGCGGGACGGGGTGTATTTTGTTAGAGATGCCTACTGGCAAGGCGGGTCTTCTCTGTTACTGAGTACCGCCAAAGGTCTCGGTCCAGTGACATTGTCTTGGAGAGGTGTAAGTGTGTGAGGTCGGAGTTTATCAGCTCGTCCCAGGTTTTTCTAGGTCTGCCTATTCCGTGGCTACCGTCTATCTTTATTGCCCTGCACTTTGTTATACAGCTATCGACTTTCATGCGCATCACGTGTCCATACCAACGCAGCCTTCTCTCGAGTAAACATCTGATCCCTCTTATCTCTAATTTTTTCCTTAGTTCGTTTATGCTTTGCCGTTCACGTATATTACTGTTACACATCCAGCGGAGCATGCAAGCTTCGTTCCTCTCTAGTCTGCGTATATCCTCTGCATACAATGCCCAGGTCTCACTACCATGCAACATTGCTGTTCGTATGCAGGCATCGTACAACCTGCCTTTCATTTTTAGGGAGAACCCTTTAGCAGCTAATAGTGGTATAAGCTCTCTGAACTTTTTCCAACCAGTTCTGACTCTAGCTACAGTACTTTCAGAGCACCCTCCCCCACTGCTGATTTTATCGCCCAGGTAACGGAAGCTGTCCACTATTTCTATAGAACCCTCTGCGCAATTGAAAGAGCTAGTATTTTGTGGGCACTTGCTGTTACTTATTGCACCAGAACACCGGCCACATGTAAAATCTATGTTCTTAGTTAGCTTACCTGTGATCCCACTACATCTTTTATGCACCCATACTTTGCATTTAGGACATAAAATGGAGTTTCTACCTACGCCTTTCCTACACACCGAGCACGACCATTTCCCAGAAGGGACCGCCGCCTTGTTTTCTTTCCTACAAACTAGAACTTTGGTCTTAGCCAGGTTAATTTTAAGTCCTTTTGACTCTAGGCCGTGCTTCCATGTTTGGAATTTCTTCTCTAGCTCGGCCATTGATTCCGCTATGAGTGTCAGGTCGTCTGCGTATAGGAGTTCCCATGGGCAGCCTGTCTTGAACTCCTCTGTTATAGCCTGAAGGGCAATAATAAATAGTAGGGGGCTGAGAACAGAGCCCTGATGGACGCCAGCTTTTACGCTAAACTCTTCACTATATTCGTTGTTAATTCTAACCTTGCTGACTGTTTCTTTATACATGGCTTGTATAGCCCTCACAAGCCATTCGTCAACGCCTAGTTTTCTAAGAGCCCACCAGATAATGGAGCGGGGGACTCTGTCGAAGGCTTTCTCCAGGTCGACAAAAGCTAAGTAGAGGGGTTTACCTTTAGCTAGGTACTTCTCCTGTAGTTGTCGTACTATGAAAAGAGCGTCTGTGGTGCTTTTGCCTGACACAAACCCGAACTGCATTTCATCTAGGTCAATTCTCTCTCTGATTAGTTGCGCTATTACTTTTTCCGTGACCTTCATGACCTGGTCGATTAATTTAATGCCTCTATAGTTACTCCTATCTAGGGCGTCTCCTTTACCCTTATAACAGTTAACGATGATGCTGCTATGCCAGTCCTTCGGAACAACCCCATTCTGTACGACTTGGTTAACTATGCGGGTGACCATGGTGTGTCCCACCGTGCCAGATGCCTTCAGCATCTCAGCAACTATTTCCGAAGGCCCAGCCGCCTTACCCGTCTTCATATCCTTGATTGCCTTACTTATTATACTCCCCTCGACTAACACTGCTGGTCCCTCTATTGGGTCGATATGGGGGAGACTGTCTTTCTCCCATTTATTCTCCTCATTTAGTAGCCTTTCATAGTGACACTTCCAAGCTACCTTCTTATCAGTGTCGGTGATGGCAAGTATGCCATCATCGTTAAGTACACACTTCTCCCCGACAATATCACGGTTTTCCTTGACGCATTGCCTAGCAATCCTGAACACCTCACGTTTTTGGTCATCGCGTTTTAGAACATGCTTGAACTTTCTTTCCTCAGCCTCCCTTCTTGCTAAGTACACTTCTCTCCTAGCTTCCCTCCTGGCCACTTGATAGTCTACTCTACTTCCCCCATCCCGCCATACTTTCCAAGCCTGCTTTTTGGCCTTAATTGACCCCTCCACCCTACTGTTCCACCACCACGTTACTCTCCTCCTGCCTACAGGCCTGCTCCAGCCACAGACTTCGTCTGTCGCCAACAGCAGGTTTGCTTTCAGAAATTCCCACTGTCCCTCTATATTGTCCGATTCTAGATGCTCTTCCTTACTGTCGAAAGCATCAAGTAATATGCTTTGAAATTTATTTCTGGCTGTGGGGTCCTTTAGTTTCCATATTTTCCTCCTGAGGATAGTCCTCTTCTGCTGTCGAGTACGTCTCGTCCTGACTATGAGGTCGCTAATTATCAGTCTATGTTGGGAGGTGCATTCTTCATGGGGGAGGGATTTAGTGTTTACAACAGACACTCTGTCACGTATATATATATATATATATATGTGTAGATAAATCTACCAAGAGTTTACATATGATATATATAATGTATGTTATATATATATATGATATATATATATATATATATCATATATATTTATACATATATATATATCATATATATTTATATATATGATATATATATATATATATATATATGATATATATATATTTATATATATATATATAATACATATATATCATATATATATATATCATATATATATATATGATATATATATCATCATCATCATCATCATCATTTAACGTCCGTGTTCCACGCTTGCATGGGTTTGGACGGGGGTTTTCCCACTTGAGGCAAGAGTGGTTATCTTGCTCGCATAGGACTATCTGGCGGGTTTTCTACAGCTGGATCACCTTCCTAACACCAACCACATTTACAGTGTGGGGCTGGGAGGTTTTTACCGTGTTGCTACACGGCCACATTACAGCGTGGACTGTCTGGCAGGTTTTCTACAGCTGGAGACCTTCCTAACACCAACCACATTTACAGTGTGGGGCTGGGAGGTTTTTACCGTGTTGCCTACACGGCCACATTACAGCGTGGACTGTCTGGCAGGTTTTCTACAGCTGGATGACCTTCCTAACACCAACCACATTTACAGTGTGGGGCTGGGAGGTTTTTACCGTGTTGCCTACACGGCCACATTACAGCGTGAAGTGTGTGTTTTTTTGACGTGACACCTACACGATCTCATTTGTTTCGGCCTGGATGTTGTGGCACCAACATAACTTTACATTGAAAGGGGCGGTGTGGATGGGGTGGGGGTGGTGGGACGGGGTTGTATTTTGTTAGAGATGCCTACTGACTGTAGTAGGTTTTACTTTGTATTTAGGTAAGGCAGGTCTTCTCTATTACTGAGTACCGCCAAAGGTCTCGGTCCAGTGACATTGTCTTGGTGAGGTGTAAGTGTGTGAGGTCGGAATTTATCAGCTCGTCCCAGGTTTTTCTGGGTCTGCCTATTCCGTGGCTACCGTCTATCTTTATTGCCCTGCGCTTTGTTATACAGCTATCGTCCTTCATGCGCATCACGTGACCATACCAACGTAGCCTTCTCACGAGTAAACAACATCTAATCCCTCTTCTTTCTAATTTTTTCCTTAGTTCGTTTATGCTTTGCCGTTCACGTATATTACTATTACACATCCAGCGGAGCATGCAAGCTTCGTTTCTCTCTAGTCTGCGTATATCCTCTGCACACAATGCCCAGGTCTCACTGCCATGCAACATTGCTGTTCGTATGCAGGCATCGTACAACCTGCCTTTCATTTTTAGGGAGAACCCTTTAGCGGCTAATAGCGGTATAAGCTCTCTGAACATTTTCCATCCAGTTCTGACTCTAGCTACTGTACTTTCAGAGCACCCTCCCCCACTGCTGATTTTGTCACCCAGGTAACGGAAACTGTCCACTATTTCTATAGAACCCTCTGCGCAGTTGAAAGAGCTAGTATTTTTGTGGGCACTTGCTGCTACTTATTGCACCAGAGCACCGGCCACATGTAAAATCTATGTTCTTAGTTAGCTTACCTGTGATCCCACTACATCTTTTATGCACCCATACTTTGCATTTGGGACACAAAATGGAGTTTCTACCTACGCCTTTCCTATACACTGAGCATGGCCACTTCCCGGAGGGGACCGCCGCCTTATTTTCTTTCTTACAAACTAGAACTTTAGTCTTAGCCAGGTTAATTTTAAGGCCTTTTGATTCTAGGCGGTGCTTCCATGTTTGGAATTTCTTCTCTAGCTCGGCCATTGATTCAGCTATGAACGTTAGATCATCTGCGTATAGGAGTTCCCATGGGCAGCCGGTCTTGAACTCCACTGTTATAGCCTGGAGGGCAATAATAAATAGTAGGGGGCTAAGAACAGAGCCCCGATGAACACCAACTTTTACGCTAAACTCTTCACTATATTCGTTGTTAATTCTAACCTTGCTGACTGTTTCTTTATACATGGCTTGTATAGCTCTCACAAGCCATTCATCAACACCTAGTTTTCTAAGAGCCCACCAGATAATGGAGCGGGGGACTCTGTCGAAGGCTTTCTCCAGGTCGACAAAAGCTAAGTATAGGGGTTTACTTTTAGCTAGGTACTTCTCCTGTAGTTGTCGTACAATGAAAAGAGCGTCTGTGGTACTTTTGCCTGACACAAACCCGAACTGCATTTCATCTAGATCAATTCTCTCTCTGATTAGTTGCGCTATTACTTTTTCCATGACCTTCATGACCTGGTCGATTAATTTAATGCCTCTATAGTTACTCCTATCTAGGGCATCTACTTTACCCTTATAACAGTTAACGATGATGCTGCTACGCCAGTCCTTCGGAACAACCCCATTCTGTATGACTTGGTTGACTATCCGGGTGACCATGGTGTGTCCCACCATACCAGATGCCTTCAGCATCTCGGCAACTATTTCCGAAGGCCCAGCCGCCTTACCCGTCTTCATATCTTTGATTGCCTTACTTATTTTACTACCCTCGACTAACACTGCTGGTCCCTCTATTGGGTCGATGTGGGGGAGACTGTCTTTCTCCCATTTATTCTCCTCATTTAGTAGCCTTTCATAGTGACACTTCCAATCTACCTTCTTATCAGCATCGGTGATGGCAAGTATGCCGTCATCGTTAAGTACACACTTCTCCCCGACAATATCACGGTTTTCCTTGACACATTGCCTAGCAATCCTGAACACCTCACGTTTTTGGTCCTCGCGTTGAAGAACATGCTTGAACTTTCTTTCCTCTGCTTCCCTATATATATAATACATATATATCATATATATATATATATCATATATATCATATATATATATATATATATATATCATATATATGATATATATATATATATATGATATATATATATATATATAATACATATATATGATATATATATATATATATCAAATCTATATATATATAATATATATATATATATATCATATATATATGAATTATATATATATCATATATATATATATGATATATATATATATATATATATCATATATATATATATGATATATATATGAATTATATATATATATCATATATATATATGATATATATATATTATTTATATATATATGATATATATATATATGATATATATATATAATATATATATATGATACATATATATATGATATATATATATATATATATATATATTATATATATATGATATATATATATATATCATAAATGTATATCATATATATATATCATATATATATATCAGATATATATATCATATATATATATATCATATATATATATCATATATATATCATATATATATCATATATATATATATCATATATATATCATATATATATATATGATATATCTATAATATATATATATATCATATATATATGAATTATATATATGATATATATATATATATCATATATATATATATGATATATCTATAATATATATATATATCATATATATATGAATTATATATATGATATATATATATATATCATATATATATATATATATCATATATCATATATATATATGAGATATATATATATGATTTATATATATATATGATATATATATATATGATATATATATATCATATATATATATATATAAATATATATATATCATCATTCATCATTCATTTCATTTTACGTCCGCTTTTTCCCTGCTTGCAAGGGTGGGACGGGAACTGATTCTGGCTTGATTTCTACAGCTGGATGCCCTTCCTAACACCAACCTCATTTACAGTGAGTGCTGGGTGCTTTTTTGCCGTGGCACCTCCACAACCACTTTGCAGTGGAATGATTTGGACCCCAGTTCCTATCATCTCATTTCTACAGCTGAGTAAACTGGAGCAATGTGAAATAAAGTGTCTTGCTCAAGGAAACAACACATCACCCGTTCTGAGAATTGAACTCACAACCTTTCGACTGCAAGGCCAATGCTCTAACCACTAAGCCATGTGCCTCCATATATATATATATATAGATATATATATATATATATATATATATATATGATGCCTGCATACGAACAGCAATGTTGCATGGCAGTGAGACCAGGGCATTGTGTGCAGAGGATATACGCAGACTAGAGAGAAACGAAGCTTGCATGCTCCGCTGGATGTGTAATAGTAATATACGTGAACGACAAAGCATAAACGAACTAAGGAAAAAATTAGAAATAAGAGGGATCAGATGTTGTTTACTAGAGAGAAGGCTACGTTGGTATGGTCACGTGATGCGCATGAAGGATGATAGCTGTATAACAAAGTGCAGGGCAATAAAGATAGACGGTAGCCACGGAATAGGCAGACCCAGAAAAACCTGGGACGAGCTGATAAACTCCGACCTCACACACTTACACCTCACCAAGACAATGTCACTGGACCGAGACCTTTGGCGGTACTCAGTAATAGAGAAGACCCGCCTTGCCAGTAGGCATCTCTAACAAAATACACCCCGTCCCACCCCCACCACCCCCACCCCATCCACACCACCCCGTTCTATGTAAAGTTATGTTGGTGCCGCGCCATCCAGGCCGAAACAAATGAGATCGTGTAGGTGTCACGACAAAAAAACACACACTTCACGCTGTAATGTGGCCGTGTAGGCAACACGGTAAAAACCTCCCAGACCCACACTGTAAATGTGGTTGGTGTTAGGAAGGGCATCCAACTGTAGAAAACCTGCCAGACAGTCCTATGCGAGCAAGACAATCACTCTTGCCTCAAGTGGGACTACCCCCGTCCAAACCCATGCAAGCGTGGAACACGGACGTTAAACGTTGATGATGATGATGATGATATATATATCATATATCATCATCATCATCATCATCATCATCATCATCATTTTACGTCCGCTTTTCCCTGCTTGCAAGGGTGGGACGGGTCTTATTCAGCACAGCATCTCTCCACTCGTCACGGTCCCTCGTCATCTCCACCGTGAGCTTCAATGATCTGAGGTCTGTTCTCACCACCTCCGCCCATGTTTTTCGTGGTCTACCTCTACCACGTCTTCCTTCAACTGGCATTTCCTGGCACTTCTTCACCCATCGGTCATCCTCCATGCGCATCACATGTCCATACCACCTGTCTCCTCTCCCGTACACTACATTCTATCCCTCTCAGACACAGTTTCTCTCTCAACACATTTATGCTGGGTCGTTCACGCACATTTACACTGCACATCCAACGGAGCATGCTTGCCTCATTTCTCTCCAGCCGTCGCATATCCTCTGCGGTTGCTGCCCATGTCTCACTACCATGCAGCATCGCGCTCCTCACACAGGCATCATACAACCGGCCTTTCGTACGCAGGGAGAAACCCTTCTTCGTCAACAGAGGAACCAGCTCCCTAAACTTCTTCCAACCCGTCCTTATTCTAGATACTATGGCCTCGGAACACCCTCCTCCCATGCTAATCTGATCTCCCAGGTACCGGAAGCTATCCACCACTTCTATAGCGCCCTCTTGCATTTGAAAAATGTGTCTATCAGTGCGACTTCTACTGTCTAATTTCCCTGTACATCTACTGCATACATATTTCTCCCTACCTGTTAGTTTGCCTGCTATCCCGCTACATCTCTTGTGTACCCAGGACCTGCATTGTGTGCATTTTATAGAATTTATGCCAGTTCCTTTTCTGCATATCGAACATGGCCATTTCCCTGACGGAATCAGGGTTTTGTCCTCTTTTCTACTCATCAACACTTTTGTCTTAGCTAGATTTACTCTCAGTCCTCTTGCTTCCAACTGCTGTTTCCATAGCCGGAATTTATTCTCTAGCTCCTCTACTGATTCTGCTATAAGAGCCAGATCGTCAGCATAGAGAAGTTCCCATGGACAGCCAGTCTTAAACTCCTCTGTTATGGCTTGGAGGACTATAATGAACAAGAGCGGGCTGAGGACCGAACCCTGATGTACTCCTACTTGTATCTGGAATTCCTCACTAAACTCCATTCCTACCCTGACTTTACTGAGAGTACCTCTGTACAAAGTTTGCACTGTCCTCACAAGCCATTCCTCAACACCTAGCTTCCTTAGGGACCACCAGATGACAGATCGGGGTACCCTATCAAAGGCCTTCTCTAGGTCAACAAAGGCTAAGTATAGTGTCTTATTCTTCTCCAAGAACCTCTCTTGCATTTGTCTCACCAAGAAGAGGGCATCTGTTGTACTCTTCCCAGGCACAAAACCAAACTGCTTCTCATCTAGTTTGACCCTTTCTCTAATTAGTTGTGCTAAAATCCTTTCTGCCACTTTCATAACCTGATCTATCAGTTTTATACCCCTATAATTGCTCCTCTCCAAAGCATCCCCTTTACCTTTGTAGCAATTTATGAGAATACTGCTGCACCAGTCTTTGGGTATGACACCACCATATATAGCCTGATTGATGATGCGTGCAACCAGTTTAGTGCCTACGTCCCCTGATGCCTTCAGCATCTCAGCAACTATTCCCGATGGTCCGGCTGCCTTACCATTTTTCATTTCCCTAATCGCCTCTTGGACCCTATATTCGTCAATCTCAATAGCTGGTCCCTCTGTCGGATCTACCAAGGGTAATTTCTCTCTCTCCCATTCGTTCTCCACATTCATCAGTCTCTCATAATGACATTTCCAGGCCTCCTTTTTCTGGTCATTCGTGACACTAAGTACACCGGCATTATCCCGGACACATTTATCACCAACAACATCCTGATTTGCATTGACACACTGCCTTGCAATGTGGAACACCGCACGCCTCTGATCTTCCCGTCGCAGAACATTGGCAAACCTCCTACTCTCTGCCTCCCTGCGTGCTAAGTACACCTGACGTCTAGCTTCTCTCTTAATGGCTGTATATTCTTCCCTACTCCCACCCTTTTTTCCAAGCCTTCCATGCTAGTCTTTTGTCTCTAATAGCCTTATCTACTGTGCTGTTCCACCACCAGGTCACTCTCTGTCTGGTTGGAGCTCTGCTCCAGCCACAGGTTTCATCAGTAACCTGCAGCAAGTTGTCACGTAAGAACTTCCAGTTATTATCTATGTCATACGTCTCTAAATCGTCTTCTTTTTCGTCATATACATCTTGAAGGGCTTTCCTAAATTTGAATTTTAGTGAAAGGTCTTTTAGCTTCCAGACCTTTCTTCTCCACACCTTCCTATATGTCTCATTCCATCTCTTGCTTACTGAGATATCACTAACAACTAACCTATGCTGTGGGGTACATTCTTCCCCAGGGTATGCCTTGGTATTAGACACTATCTGCCTGTCCCGCTGCCTAACTAGCAGGAAGTCAATCTGGCTTATGTGCTCACCAGATTTGTAGGTTATTAGGTGATTGGCAGGTTTCTGGAAGTTTGTGTTGCAAATAGTCAATGTACTTGCATCACAAAATTCAAGAAGTCTCACTCCTTCTTCATTTCTTGAACCGTAACCGTGCCCACCATGTACCCCAGTGTATGATATATATATGAATTATATGATATATATATGAATATATATATGAATTATATGATATATATATGAATTATATATATGATATATATATATATATCATATATATATATATATCATATATATATATCATATATATATCATATATATATATCATATATACTCATTATTTATGTAAAACAAGACCACAAATTTCACAAATTTCACAAATTTCGTATCTCCATCTCTCTCTTTAAGATTGGTTACTCTTGAACTGTGTATATCATATATATATATATATATATATATATATATATATATATATATATAGTAATAGTAATATATTTGAAGACTAAAATCCAAAGAGGGCTCTATAAGGATAAATATCAAATATATAAGAACCGTAGAGCAAATATTTATTAAAATAACAGATTAAAGTTTAAGCAAATAATCGGTGCTTTCACCCTTAACGGGATCTTCTGAAACTCAGTTTCAGAGGAAGGGTGAAAACAGCGATTCTTTGCTTAAACTTTAATCTGTTATTTTAATAAATATCTATACATATCTATATATATATATATATATATATGACAGATATATATATATATATATGTATATATATATATATATATATATATATATATATATATATATATATATATATATATATATATGATAGATATATATATGATATATATATATTATTAATATATGATATATATATATATATCATATATATATTATATATATATCACCACACACACCACCACCATTTTACGTCCGTTCTTCCACGCTAGAATGGGTTAGACGGGTTGTCCTTTAGTGGGCAGTGCCTGGACGGCTGACCATGCCTTGCTCATACAGGAACTGATTTGGCTTGATTTCTACAGCTGGATACTCTTCCTAACACCAACCTCATTTACAGTGAGTGCCGGGTACTTTTTCGTTGCCGCCTACACGTCCACTTTACAGTGTGGGCTGGCTGCTTTTTTGCCGTGGCACCTCAACAACCACCTTGCAGTGGGGGTGTGTGGGGGCATATTGTCTATATGCCTCAGCTTGTACCCATGGGAGGTCGGGTACTCTGTATTACTGCGTGATGTCAGAGGTCACGGTCGTGTGTCATCGTCTTTGAGAGCTGTAATTGGGTAAGGTCGGCTTTTATCACCTCATCCCAGGTGACCTTGGGTCTCCCCACTCTGCGGTTTCCATCGATATCTAGTGCTCTGCACCTTTTTATGCAGCTGTCCTCCTTCATACGCATCACATGTCTATACCAGCGCAACCGCCTCTCCTGCGCACAGCATTTGATTCCTCTTATACTCAGTCTCTCTCTCAATTTATTTATGCTTTATATATATCATATCATATATATATATATCATATATATATATCATATATATATGGTGTTAGGAAGGGCATCCAACCAGTGTATCAATGCCAAAACGCTTATCAGCACAGCAACAAATAGGAACAACAACAAAGTATGAAGACGTCGCATCTCAGAGTTGCAATACTTAATGTTGGCACTCTCAGAGGTAGATCTGCTGAAATAGCGGAGATGCTGGAGAGAAGGCATGTGGATATATGCTGTGTGTAAGAGGTGAGATGGAGAGGTGCCTCTGCGAGACTAGTCGTAGGCAAACATCTTAGCTATAAGCTTTTCTGGGTAGGTAAGGATGACGGGTTAGGGGGAGTCGGCATTTTCCTGGCTGAGAGATGGATCAATTAGACAAAAGAGTTAGTTTGAGTTAGTAATCGAATAATTAAGCTTAGATTAGTTGTAGACAGGAGACTACTGACAATCATCTCTGCCTATGCTCCCCAAGCAGGCCTAGGCAAAGATGAGAAAGACTGCTTTTACGATCAACTTTTGCAAACAACCGCAATGACAGACGACGGAGACATTATTATGCTAGCAGGAGACTTCAATGGTCATGTTGGACAGCTCCAGGATGGTTACACTGGGGTATATGGTGGGCACAGTTACGGCTCAAGAAATGAAGAAGGAGTGAGACTTCTTGAATTTTATGATGCAGGTACACAGACTATTTGCAACACAAACTTCCAGAAACCTGCCAATCACCTAATAACCTACAAATCAGGTGAGCACATAAGCCAGATTGACTTGTTACTAGTTAGGCAGCGGGACAGGCAGATAGTGTCTAATACGAAGGCATACCCTGGGGAAGAATGTACCCCACAGCATAGGTTAGTCGTTAGTGATATCTCAGTAAGCAAGAGATGGAATGAGACATACAGGAAGGTGTGGAGAAGAAAGGTCTGGAAGCTAAAAGACCTTTCACTAAAATACAAATTTAGGAAAGCCCTTCAAGATGTATATGACGAAAAAGAAGACGATTTAGAGACGTATGACATAGATAATAACTGGAATTTCTTACGTGACAACTTGCTGCAGGCTACTGATGAAACTTGTGGCTGGAGCAGAGCTCCAACCAAACAGAGAGTGACCTGGTGGTGGAACAGCACAGTAGATAAGGCCGTTAGAGACAAAAGACTAGCATGGAAGGCTTGGAAAAAGAGTGGGAGTAGGGAAGAATATACAGCCGCTAAGAGAGAAGCTAGACGTCAGGTGTACTTAGCATGCAGGGAGACTGAGAGTAGGAGGTTTGCCAATGTTCTGCAATGGGAGGATCAGAGGCGTGCGGTGTTCCACATTGCAAGGCAGTGTGTCAATGCAAATCAGGTTGTTGTTGGAGATAAATGTGTCCGGGATGATGCCGGTGTACTTAGTGTCACGAATGATCAGAAAAAGGAGGCCTGGAAATGTCATTATGAGAGACTGATGAATGTGGAGAACGATTGGGAGAGAGAGAAATTACCCTTAGTAGATCCGACAGAGGCACCAGCTATTGAGATTGACGAATATAGGGTCCAAGAGGCGATTAAGGAAATGAAAAATGGTAAGGCTGCTGGACCATCGGGAATAGTTGCTGAGATGCTGAAGGCATTAGGGAACGTAGGCAGTAAACTGGTTGCACGCATCATCAATCAGGCTATATATGGTGGTGTCATACCCAAAGACTGGTGCAGCAGTATTCTCATAAATTGCTACAAAGGTAAAGGGGATGCTCTGGAGAGGAGCAATTATAGGGGTATAAAACTGATGGATCAGGTTATGAAATTGGCAGAAAGGATATTAGCACAACTAATTAGAGAAAGGGTCAAATTAGATGAGATACTCTCAGTAAAGTGAGGGTAGGAATGGAGTTTAGTGAGGAATTCCAGATACAAGTAGGAGTACATCAAGGTTCAGTCCTCAGCCCGCTCTTGTTCATTATAGTCCTCCAAGCCATAACAGAGGAGTTTAAGACTGGCTGTCCATCGGAACTTCTCTATGCTGACGATCTGGTTCTTATAGCAGAATCAGTAGACTGAGAGTGAACCTAGCTAAGACAAAAGTGTTGAGTAGAAAAGAGGACAAAACTTTGATTCCGTCAGGGAAATGGCCATGTTCGATATGCAGAAAAGGAACTGGCATAAATTCTATAAAATGCATACAATGCAGATCCTGGGTACACAGAGATCTAGCGGGATAGCAGGCAAAGTAACAGGTAGGGAGAAATATGTATGCAGTAGATGTACAGGGAAATTAGACAGTAGAAGTCGCATTGCTAGACACATTTTTCAAATGCAGGAGGGTGCTATAGAAGTGGTGGATAGCTTCCGGTACCTAGGAGATCAGATTAGCATGGGAGGAGGGTGTTCCGAGGCCATATTATCTAGAATAAGGACGGGTTGGAAGAAGTTTAGGGAGCTGCTTCCTCTGCTGACGAAGAAGGGTTTCTCCCTGCATAAGAAAGACCGATTGTATGATACCTGTGTGAGGAGCGTGATGCTGCGTGTTAATGAAACATGGGCAGCAACTGCAGAGGATATGCGACGGCTGGAGAGAAATGAGGTAAGCATGCTACGTTGGATGTGCAGTGTAAATGTGCGTGAACGACCCAGCATGAATGTGTTGAGAGAGAAACTGTCTGAGAGGGATAGAATGTAGTGTACGGGAGATGAGACTGAGGTGGTATGGACATGTGATGCGCATGGAGGATGACCAATGGGTGAAGAAGTGCCAGGAAATGCCAGTTGAAGGAAGACGTGGTAGAGGTAGACCACGAAAAACATGGGCAGAGGTGGTGAGAACAGACCTCAGATCGTTGAAGCTCACGGTGGAGAAGACGAAGGACCGTGACGAGTGGAGAGATGCTGTGCTGAATAAGACTTGTCCCACACTTGCGAGCAGGGAAAAGCGGATGTAAAATAATGATGATGATGATATATCATATATATATATATATATATCATTTATATATAAATATATATATATATATATATATATACATATATAGTGTATTTTGCTATACACTGTATGCTTAATTAAAAGCGTTTCAAAGACCTTACGCTATTGTTTTAGGGTACTGACAGTCTCACTTACTTTACATTTTCAGCAAATAGGTGAGATAAAGCTGACAGAGCTCTGTTTTGTACTGATTGGTACTTATCAAAGCCAAGTACTCCACCTGTTTGCTGAAAATCATGAATGTTTGATTCTTATAGAATTCTAGTAATAATTGTTTCTACGTTAGGCAGAAGGCCAGCAATTAACCAGTGTATTACTGGTACTTTATTTTATCGACCCCGTAAGGATGAAAGGCAAAGTTAACCTCGGCGGAATTTGAACTCAGAATGGCAAGGGCCGTAACTATGCGTCAAAGCATGGTGTCCGACCCTCTACCAATACTGCCACTCCACCGCCCGAATTCTAGTAATAATCAGGAACTGATTATACAGAGCGGTTGCCGGTCAGGCCGAAATTGAAAATTAGAATTGGTGCTCTGAAATAGCGATATATATATATGAATGTATATTAGTGTACTTTGCAATACACTGTATGCTTAATTAACAGCATTTCGAAGACCTTGCGCTATTGTTTTAGAGTAGTGACAGTCTCACTTACTTTAAATGTTCAGCAAACAGGCGAAATAAAGCTGACAGAGCTCTGTTTTGTACTGATTGGTATTTAACAAATCCAATTACTCCACCTGTTTGCTGAAAATCATGAATGTTTGATTCTTATAGAATTCTAGTAATGATCAGGAACTGATTATACAGAGCGGTTGCCGGTCAGGCAGAAATTGAAAATTAGAATTGTTGCTCTGAATTAGCGATATATATATATGAATGTATATATACTACATTTCTAGTTTTAAAGTTAATATGGGGGCTTAGTTTACCGATTATACATTTCTTATCTATCCAGGGAGGTCTTTGAAAAAGGTATGTATTGCTAATAAGTGTTTTTATGGTGGTACCTCCATAAAAAAACACTTATTAGCAATACATACCCTTTTCAAAGACCTCCCTGTATAGATAAAAAATGTATAATCTGTAAACTAAGCCCCCATATTAACTGTAAAACTAGAAATGTAGTATATAGCATAAGATGTACTGAAAGACAATGTAGAGATAAGAATATAGTGTACATAGGTGAGACAGCTCGTAGTATAGGAGAACGGATAAATGAACACTGGCGAGAGCTTCAAGATAGTAAAGAATCATCTGTACTCCACCAACAAGCTAAAATAGAACATAAGGGTAAATTAGAGAACATAGAAATAAAAATAGAATCTACACACAGAAAAGATGCAATGTTTAGACAAATCACAGAGGCAATAAACAGAAAAGAATTACAACCATGAAAACATGAATGGAATAGCAATATCACAACTTACAATTAAGGACAAAATGAAAACACACACACACATAGAACAAACAACCAACCAGTAACATGGAAATAAACAAATAAATAAACAAATATAAACACACATATGATATACTCTTTTACTCTTTTACCTGTTTCAGCCATCCGGCTGAGGCCATGCTGGGGCACCGTATATATATATTATATATATATATATATATATATATATATATATATATATATATATATATATATATATATATATATATATCATATGTAAAAATATTACAAATTATCAGAGGAAATATACATACCTTCACATATACATGCTGTCTTCAGAAATGATAAGATTTTTTTTATTGAAAAAAAACCAACAAAGATTTTATATAAAAGTCTGTTTGTGAACAGGTTTTGAATTGACCAATAGAAAATTAGTTAGAGATCAAGTTGATAGAATAGTGGTAGTAGACATTTAATTTAGGGGTAGAGGAGTGTAGATTTATGTTTTGAATGAAAAGAATACTTTGGGAATGAAAAGAGGTCAAGCCAGTGAAGGGTGCATGAAAATTTGATGTTATTAAAGAATAATGTTAAAAACGAAGGAAAATAAAATTTTAGGGTAAGGGTATTAGTGAGAAATACCAATCTTATTTAAACCACAAGGAATCTAGATCTATAACAAGAAATTAAATTAATTGATACGTATACTTATAGGGATAAATTTATATTAATTTATATGAATGTGATAAATAAGAATTAGATGTTATTAAAGAGTGTTGTTAAAAACGAAGGAAAGTAAAATTTTGGGATAAGGGTAGTAGTGAGAAATACCAATCTTATATAAACTACAAGCAATCTAGATTCATAACAGGAAATTAAATTAATTTATAGGTATACATTTAGGTATTAATTTTAGGAAAAGAGAGCTGTAAAAGGGAAATAAAATTATGAAGTTCTCTGTAGTAAAGTAGTGATTATAGGTTAACTAAATTTAAAAAACTGATTATAATAATATGTAAAATATAAGTGTAAGGTGTATATTAATTAGGTTTATAATATTTGAAGGTTCTTCTAATTCTATGATTGCAAGATATAATTAATTCCTGTCGCTTATTTAATAGGATATCCTTAGATTTCATGATTTCAAAAAGTTCCTGGGAGCATAACCTACACTCGTATCTGTTATTTTGATAAGGGGTGGCCCTTCTTCTTTCCAATAATCTTAGCCCATCAGAAATTGAAAAAAATAAAAAACTCAATAGAACTTTCCTCAAAGACTATTACAATCTCACTATTACATTTGAAAACACCAGTAAAATAATCAATTTCCTTGATATAACTTTAGACCTATCTACGGGTATCTACCAACCTTACCATAAACTTAACCAAAACTTACATTACATACACTCACAATCCAATCACCCTAAATCTATCCTTAAAAACCTAGCATATAATATCTCACTCAGAATCTCTAACCTTTCATTTAACCAGGATGTATTCGATAAAAACGCGCCCTTTTATAACGAAGCTTTAGCTAGAAGCGGCCACAAAAAAAATTAGTCTATATACCTTGCACCAATAATACTTTAAACATACAACCCAATATTACCAACAAACACCAAATGAAAAACCCACACCTAAATGCCACTCATACTACACCCAAAAATACCAACCTAAAACGTAATTTCTCTACCTCTTCTCACATAAAATATAATGACTTTCAAAAAAACCATTCATCCTAATACTCCAATATATGTTAACAATATTACTAACAAAATTCCTGGTAATCAGACTAAAACACCTAAATCAGTTATTCTAACTAAACCTATATATAATAAATTCACTAATAGTAACTCTCTTAGTAAACATCCTGATACATCGTATAATTATAAAAAAAACAATATCGAAACCGTAATAGACGGGTTACTTGGTATAATGCTCCATTTAATCTACAAATTAAAGATAATATCCCTAAAAATATTTTTACTATCCTAGAGAAAAACTTCCCGCCAAACCATAAATACCATCAAATTTTAAATAGATCAACTGTCATTCCTACTCCACTACCAAAAATATACAACAAAATATAAGTGCGTACAACGCATATAAATGTAAAAAAAAGCACAAATATACCACCAACACATCAAACCAACCATAATACTAAAATAAACCGCAACAAACCACCATCTTCTTCACCTATAACAAGTCGAGTAAATTTGACTAACTCCCCTGATATAATATTCACGAATGGTTGTAACTGTAGAATCAAAAGAAATTGCCCATTAAGGGAAATTGTCTTATTAATAACATAGTCTATAAATGTAAAATTAGCACTAAGGACTCCACTTATTCATATATAGGAGCTACATCTAACCAATTTAAAGTAAGATTTAATACCCACAAACATAGTTTTAAAAATGCCGTATTAGCTAATACAAAATCCTTGGCTGAAACATTAATAATTATAGAAAGAAGAATATCGATTACAACCTGACCTGGAGTGTGTTCAAAAGGGCCAACCCTTATCAAAATAACAGATACGAGTGTAGGTTATGCTCCCAGGAACTTTTTGAAATCATGAAATCTAAGGATATCCTATTAAATAAGCGACAGGAATTAATTATATCTTGCAATCATAGAATTAGAAGAACCTTCAAATATTATAAACCTAATTAATATACACCTTACACTTACATTTTACATATTATTATAATTATTTTTTTTTAAATTTAGTTAACCTATAATTAGTACTTTACTACAGAGAACTTCATAATTTAATTTCCTGTTATGAATCTAGATTGCTTGTAGTTTATATAAGATTGGTATTTCTCACTACTACCCTTATCCCAAAATTTTACTTTCCTTCGTTTTTAATAACATCTAGTTCTTATTTATCACATTCATATAAATTAATATAAATTTATCCCTATAAGTATACCTATCAATTAATTTAATTTCTTGTTATAGATCTAGATTCCTTGTGGTTTAAATAAGATTGGTATTTCTCACTAATACTCTTACCCTAAAATTTTATTTTCCTTCGTTTTTAACATTATTCTTTAATAACATCTTTAATAACATTCTTTAATAACATAAAGGCGGTGGATTGGCAGTATCGGTAGAGGGTCGGACGTCATGCTTTCCAGCATAGTTACGTCCCTTTACGATCTGAGTTCAAATCCCGCCGAGGTTGACTTTGCCTTTCATCGTTACGGGGTCGATAAAATAAAGTACCAGTAATGCACTGGGTAATTGCTGGCCTTGTGCCTAAAGTAGAAACAATTATTCTTTAATAACATCAAATTTTCATGTACCCTTCACTGGCTTGACCACTTTTCATCTCCAAAATATTATTTTCATTCAAAGTGTTCTTTTCATTCAAGTCTGCACTCCTCTACCCCTAAATTAAATTTCTACTACCACTATTCTATCAACTTGACCTCTAACTACTTTTCTATTGCTCAATTCAAAACCTGTTCCCAAACAGACCTTTTATATTAAATCTTTGTTGTTTTTTTTCAATAAAAAAAATCTTATCATTTCTGAAGACAGCATTTATATGTGAAGGTATGTATATTTCCTCTGATAATTTGTAATATTTTTACATAGATCCATATGATATACATACCAACACACATATACATCCTAGAAACGATCGTAAAATGATGAATTTTTAATATAAGGAACTTGTTCGTCAAATCCACTCCGAGCAAGAGCTTAGTCTACGACTTCTTTTATACCATAAACGTGGTTCTGTCTTTGCGTGTAATTGTTTTTCACCGCTCCTATTAATGACGTAATATATTCGTTTTTTCCAGTTCTTTGCCAGTGAACGTTTCCACGAACCAAAGTATCGTCTTCCTGTCTTCCTCCGGTTGCAACGTTTTTTGAAATATCCACTTCTGCGTTTACGGATTGACTTTGTTAGTTTCAGAAGATCCCGTTAAGGGTGAAAGCAGCGATTCTTTGCTTAAACTTTAATCTGTTATTTTAATAAATATTTGCTCTACGGTTCTTATATATTTGATATATATTTATCCTTATCGAGCCCTCTTTGGATTTTAGTCTTCAAATTTATTATTATTACTATATGATATATATATATTTATATGATATATATAATATATATATATATATGATATATATAATATATATATGATATATATATGATATATATATCATATATATATATATATATATCATATATATATTTATATATATCATATATATATATATCATAAATATATATCATATATATATAAATATATATATATTATATATATCCAAAATTAAGATAAATTAAATTAAATTAAATCAAATTGAATTAAGGGTGTCATGTCAGATAGACATGCGCCATATCACCCGTAAAATATGCTCCAAGATTCAAATGAGTAGATCCGAGCATTTTATATCAACTAGAAATTGATTGACATATAATTAAACATATGAAACAATCACAGGGGATAATTTGTAAAAGTGTGTAAGCACACATAGCTAGGTAGGTAACTAAAGTTTAGCTAGACCTTCAAAAATAGATACCTTATAATTTGATTAATCTTCCTCGTATATATTCCATTAAAGAAATATATTTCACCAATTAATCGATTGTTAAACGGCAGTGGCCAGGTCCTGGATTTTCAACAAGGAAGAGGTCCAGCCATCTGTGTTTAAGCATCAAGTTCATATCAGCGATTGGCCAGTAACACGTGCTGTATCCACTGAAAATACACACATCATACCAGCTTCGTCCCAGTAGCTGGATGCTTTCCATTGTGCTACGTTCTAAATCAAACTTGCCCTAGTAGACCCATAAGAGGTAGACCCCCCCCCCACCACCACCACCATAACCTCAATGGCAAAAAAGACTCCCATGGGAAGGTGGATTGGGTGGACCAAAGCTATACGGACCCCCCAAAACAATAATCAGGTAAGAAAAATGGTCGCGCATGCAATAGGGGCTAGTATCAAAACTATCCTCAAGGGCCACATATTTAAGTTCAACGAGAAGATCTACACCCAAAATGAAAGAGCAGCCATTGGCGTCAGCATAGCTGGTGATGTTGCCAACCTTTTCATGGTATGGTGGGAAAGCAGACTTAAAGATATCCTTAATGAGAGCTCCATAGACCTCATCATGTACTCTCGTTATGAAGACGATATCAATATAGTTATAAGAACATCCCCACTAGAGAGCACTAACAAGTTTGATTTAGAACGTAGCACAATCGAAAGCATCCAGCAGATAGCTAATTCCATACACCAGAGTATAACTGTAACTATCGACTTCCCTTCCAAACACCCTAACAATAGACTACCTGTATTAGACACAGAACTCTGGATTAACACTATAGACGAGAGAGCCTAAATTCTCCACTCACACTATGCTAAACCCATGGCCTCCAAATACCTGATACTCAAAAACTCAGCAATGTCCAGTAGTGCTAAGTTTAATATTCTGATCGTAGATTTGGTACGAGTGATGAAGAATGTGTCCCGCACGTGCGACCCAACAGAAATGGAAAGACACATCCAACACTTCATCAACCGCATGCAGTTCTCTGGCTACAACCAAAGAGACAGAGTCAGAGTATACGAAGGAGCCATGGAGAAGTATAAGACCCTCATAGAACTGGACATGAAAGGAATTTGCCCATTATACAGGAGAAAATCATGGAATAGCTTAGATAGGGCTAAACATAAGATAGGGAAAGCCACCTCATGGTACGACAACCAGAGATACCAAAGTGTCATGTTTGTGGACGCTACCCCTGGAGGGAAATTAGCTAACCAGTGTAGAAAGGCCCTGAGAAAGACCCACTTAAAGATTAAGGTGGTAGAAAAGCCAGGAACCACCATAAAATCCCTGATCAGCAAAGCCTACCCTTTTAAGAAAACCCACTGTACTAATAGGAAATGTATCATATGTAAGGTAAACCCCCGGATAAACTGTAAAACTAGAAACGTAGTCTATAGCATAAAATGTACAGAGGGTACTTGCAGAAACATGACAACAACATACATAGGCGAGACAGCTCGTAGCATAGGTGAAAGGATAGACCAACACTGGGGGGAACTAAAAGGACGAAAAAACGGGTCAGTACTATACGAACATGCCAGACAACAACACGACGGTAACATAGACAACATAGAAATTAGAATAATATCTAAACATAGAAATGACCCAGCAGATAGGCAAATCAGAGAGGCCAGTGAAATAGAACTTAGAAGGCCAAGACTGAACAGAAAGAATGAATGGAATAACAACAACACCCAAACAAACAACACTGACCTAAGGGAAGTATAAATAAGTAAATAAAATAAATAAATAAATAAATACATACACAAGCACAATAACAACAAACACATAAACACACATTAGTCACCCAATCACGAACACACCAAACAAAACACTATACACACACGCAAACGCATGCGCAAAGAAGACAAAATAAAATAAACAAACAAGCAAATAAATAAATAAAAATATAGACAGACTGAATAAAAATAGCGTAGCCATACAATTCAACAGGAGGAAACAATAGCACCACTGACGATGTTGTAGATGTGCAACGAAAGATTTATGATAAACTATATATATGTGTTGTGTCTATATTGTATCTGTATTATTTTTTACCGTCGGTCAGTCAATGGCAACATTGATGACCGAGTATATTAGATTACCGATATAAAAGACACAGAAGCGAAAACCAACCAAACAGTAAGTGTGTTCTGTTATTAATTCTGGCAATATTACACAAATATGACCCTCCCCAAGTATAACAATATTTGTTTCGACACACGATTTCATATAAAAAACCTCGCAAAACTATATATATATTATATATAGAGTTATAAACTCAAATAGTCTTTACAATTAAATAGCTCAAAGAAAGGAATATTTCTGAGCCGTGTAATACAAATGAATATATGTATACTTGTATCAGTGTTTATCCCTAACATATACTCATTTGTATATATATATAGAGAGAGAGAGAGAGAAAATTGAGGTTGGTAATGGCACATGGAATATATAAGAGACAGAATACTTTTTTGTGACAAAACATATAATTTTATAAGGTAAGGAAAGAATAAAGGGTATAAAAAATGACCGGTTTATATATATATATCGTATACCTTCCTGCCAGATGATTGAACGTCTGAAAGTATATACTCTCCTTATGCATATTAACGGCTGAGCAGTATGTATATATATATACATACGACTATATATACATACTACTGTACGTCTGTATACATATATGTATACGTACATACATACTTACATTTAAGTATCAGCCGTACTAAGAGTGAGAAATGAAATTTCGTTTCATTCTTTTCCATTTATATATATATATATACAAACATAAATTATCGAGAATCGCATTTCGGCCCACGAAATAACGAAAATCAACCTCCGAGATGTGTGGCAAGTGCTCAATGATTCAGATGAACCAGAGCTATAACAAACGTTAAAGGCCAAACACACTGAAACGATGGTTAAACAGTCATTCGCATAACCCCAAAAAACGATCAAGTAATTCGGGTATTGAAAATTTACCCGGACCCCTGGAAGGTTGGTAAAATCCAGTATTTGGGTTTCTGCGGCTCCTAAATCAAGTACTGTCCGCCTACATAAATAATGTTAAGCTTCTGGTAAGATGATTGAACAAGGAAGCCACTTTTTCAACAGGTTTTAGTTCAATGTTAATACAAGGACCGACTATTGCTGCCCCCACGTGGGGATCGGCAAGGGAGGCAACCTATATATCAGGCGAATGAATTCAGTTGTGTATATTTTTGCAAGAATGCAAAAACATCACAAATCGAATAGAGTTCTCAACAGAAGGGTTAAAAATAACAAACTATTCATATATATATGATATATATATATATATATGATATATAAATATATATATATATATATACATATGGTATATTTATATATGATATATATATATTATATATATATATATATACTAGCAGAGGTACCCGGCGTTGCTCGGGTATTAAATAGCAGTTGTGTATACCATTTATGTCAATACTTCAGTGCTGCTTCGAAAACTATACTTTTACAAAATCATCGGCTTTTTCCAAAAGGGGGTTCCTGCCCCCAGGGGTCCCCTACTCAATATGCCAATTGTGAGAGTTCACATTCATCTGTAGGACAAACGTAGCCCATGTGTCAAGTTTCGTGAAAATCGGTTGCAAACTCCAGAAGTTATGACGTTTTGTTGAATTGCACTGCAGTGCTTCAGTCGACTCCAAGAAAGTGGTTAAAGGGGCTATCTGCCGGGAGGCCCAATAATCAATACCAGTCGCTCTCTGACAGGTTTGCGGTCGTACTCCTGGTAGTGGAAACTTCTGGTGTCCTAGGCACCAGGGCTATCTCCTTACTCACCACCATAAGCGCCGAGCTGGCCAGCCGCAGGTGTGAGCCCCGCGAGTTGGAGTGGCTTTTCCAGCGCGTGTCCCTTGCCGTCCTCCGGTGAAACGCCTTCTCCATTCTGTCCGCCGGGGCTGTGGGTGAGCCCCATCACATACCGTTGTAGTTGTTGTATACAGATATTAACTCATCAATCTCATTATTTATAACATATGTGAACATAGAGATGAGCGTCGTATGTATGTTTATTTCAAAAGGATAACCTCCTTCAAATTCGGTCAACACACAAGCAGGTAATACATATATCAAAAGGCAACCTTCTTAGAGAGACAGAGAGTGAAAGACACAGATTAGGAAAACTACACACACACATCTAAAGAGAGAGAGGAGATAGGAGAGAGAGAGAGAGGGAAACAGAGGGACGGGCAAACAGGTAATACATACATCTAAAATCATTTGGATACAAATATATCATAATATAATGGTTGCAGAACGAAAATACTGACAAATATAATAATGTATGTATCCCACACACCTTTTATGTCGTCGCTCGTATAAGTAACACACACACACACACACACACACACACACACACACACACACACACACACACACACACACACACACACATACACATACACACACACAAATACACATACTTTCACACCTGATTTCACCAACTGCCGGATAACATCAAAACAAAACACACAGACACACACATGCACATACACAACACATACACAAACACACCCACACATATCTATACTTTATATGTATGTATGTATGTAACATCATTCCCCCTGTATAATTTAACTGCTTTACTCTCTCTGTCGCTCTTCACTCTCTATATGACAACACTGTTTTCGTTTCCGTATCTCCCTTCAATATATACACACACACAGAGAGAGAGAGAGAGAGAGAGAGAGAGAGAGAGAAAGATTAGGAAAACTACACACACACATCTACAGAGAGAGACAGAAAAACAGAGGGAGGGGAGGAGAGAGAGATAGGCCGTTAGACAGAGAGAGATACAATTAAAGTGTTAGTTATTCAGAGAGAAAGAGAGAGGGAGAGAGAGAGAGAGAGAGAGAGAGTCGGAAGGACAATGTAACACGGGAGGGTGTGTGGTATCTTTGCAGTGGAGTGGTGGGGGCAGGTATACATAGTAGACCGCCAGCCAGACGGGCCAGCTAGTATATATATATCATATATATAAATATATCATATATATATATATCATATATATATATATCATACATATATATATATGATATATATATATATGATATATATATCATATATATATATATATGATATATATATGTTATATATATATGATATATATATATATATGATCCTCCATCACTTTACCACTTCTCCTTAGAGCTATCAATTTCGCTAAAACACTCACAGTGGTTAAGGATTTCGAAGTTGATGTCATCCTCAATGCCCGAAAGTCGGTGATTAATTTCGACGACTCTATTTGGATTAAAAAATCCAATAGTACCCCCATTCGACGTGAGTATGGGCGCCAGTGATTCTGCGGAGGTTACTGATCTTATCGGCTTTATCCTTCTTTTCTCTATCAAGGACGAATTCCCCAACGCGGGCGGTTGTTTGTACGGTGACGATGGTCTTTTGACCATGACTAAGTGCGGACCTCGTGCTTGCGACAGGTTCAGAAAAGAACTCACAGCCTTCTTTAAAGGCTCCAACCTCTCTATACAGGTTGAGGCCAATCTCTCGGTCGTTAATTACCTCGACGTTACCCTCAATTTATTGAATGGGTTGTATTACCTGTATAGAAAGCCGAATGATACGCTTAATTACATAAGTAAGCATTCCAACCATCCTGCCAGCATAACCAAGAACCTGGTAAGAAACGTTTCGTTGAGGCTTTCCCGTCTTTCCACCAACGAGCGTATTTTCAACGACCATTCCACTTATTACAATGAAGCTCTTGCTCGAAGTGGATTTGTCGATAAGGTAGCATATACAGAGTACGAAAATAGACCTAGAAGAAATAGATCCCGTCGCATTTGTTGGTATAACCCACCATATAATATGGAGGTGACCACACCATTAGCTAAGATCTTTCTTTCCCTTATTACGAAGCATTTTCCCCCTACACATAAATATAGTAAAATTTTTAATAGAAATACTATTAAAATTTCTTACTCTACGACTCCTAACCTTGCACATAACATCACAGCTTCAAATTTAGCTAAACTACCTAGCCCTAGGAACACGTGCATCCCTGTAGTTAGTACTAACTGTAATTGTAGGAATCGGGTTGATTGCCCCCTATCCGGGAAATGCCTCTCTAGTAACATTGTCTACAAATGTAAGGTTGTAACACCCACGTCCCGTAGGGCCTACATAGGGTTAACCGCCAATAGATTCAAGCAGCGTCTTTACATGCATACTCATCATTCTTTTCGTTACCCTCTAAGAAGGAATATGACGTCACTTTCAGCTTATATCTGGAGTCTAAAAGACAACCACACCCAATATAAGTTACACTGGGAGATCCTAGCAAGGGCTAGATCGTATAACGGAAATAAAAGACCATGTGACCTCCGCGCCGCTGAGGCCCTGGAAATACTCTACGCCACAGACCACATCTTAAACAAAAAATCTGAGGCAATTTCGGTTTGTAAACATAAATTGCACAAAACTTTCCTGTATTACAGCCCCACGTTATACCCTAACGGATAGTACGATTTATACGTGGATATTTTACGTCTTGATGTGGGAGCTAAGTATGTTTTGTTTATACCATTACTTATTTGCATAGGTAAGTATATATTACCCGTATGTTTTGTGAAGGTACGTATCCTTCTCGTACGTATATTTGATTGTTTATGTTATGGCGTATAATTTTATATATTCTGGTACATTGGTTTGGCTATGTGTATACGGGAGTTTTGCGTCTGTGTGAGTATGCAGGTTCGTACGTATGTAGGGTGTGTGTATATGTGTACTTCATGTTTTGATTTACTTACGTCTCCGAACATTCATGTATTTACATGTAGGTATGTGTGTGCGCTTGTTATATACGTATTTATTTATTTATATACGTTTATATAATTATTTATTTATTTGTATACACGCATACACACACATATTTATATGTGCGTGGTTTTGTATACCGATGGTAAGTGTTCTGCGTATGCTTGTGTATGTACGTATTTGTTTGCGTGTATGTATTTATTTATTTCTATTACTTCTGTATCGTATTTATTTACTTTGTTCTTAACTCTGTAGCGGAGATTCATTCGGTCTCCTACTTAGAATTTTAGGCTACGACTTCTGCTATACCATTTACGTGGTTTTGTCTTTGCGTGCTATTGTTCTCCACACTCCACATATGACGTATTATCTTCGTTTTTTTTCGTTCATTGCCAGAGAACGTCTCTATGAACCACCTAAGAGAACATTAGTCTACGACCTCTTTTATACCATAAATGTGGTTCTGTCTTTGCGCGTAATTGTTTTTCACCGCTCCTATTAATGACGTATTATATTCGTTTTTTCCCGTTCTTTGCCAGGGAACGTCACCACGAACCAAAGTATCGTCTTCCTGTCTTCCTCCGGTTGCAACGTTTTTTTAAATACCCACTTCTGCGTATACAGATTGACTTTGTTAGTTTCAGAAGATCCCGTTAAGGGTGAAAGCAGCGATTCTTTGCTTAAACTTTAATCTGTTATTTTAATAAATATTTGCTCTACGGTTCTTATATATTTGATATATATTTATCCTTATCGAGCCCTCTTTGGATTTTAGTCTTCAAATTTATTACTATTACTATTTGGCTCCCTCGGTTGAGCACTCTACTGACTTATATTCATCATGCAGAAACAACATCTGAATATTTCTACAAAGAACATACCCGTACCAAGCAGGAAAACATATCTAAAACTCCTGATACAGAAAACAGACGCGTTCATTAAAAGGTTGCGTTGGCGTGCCTTTTATTTCGATAATCCGCGAAAAGCAGACAACAAACAGGATAAATTTGGATTTAAAACCTATAATAACCCCCGTGTAACCCAGCATTACTACCCTTCGAAAATGATGTCTTGGAACTCATTCGGAGTATCAAATTTCGGAATAAGAGCAGTTCCTTCCAGCAAGACCTGAAGTATAGAATTCGTTCTATTAAGGATTCTAATGCCGTGCGAGCCCTCTTTGGATTTTAGTCTTCAAATTTATTATTATTACTATATATATATATATATATATATATGATATATATATATATGTATATATATATCATATATATATATATATATATCATATATATATGATATATATACTGTATATATCATATATACATATATATGATATACATATATATGATATATATATATATATATATATATATATATATATATATATATATCATATATATATATATCATATATATATATATTTATATCATATATATATATATATATATATATATATATATATATATATATATATATATCATATATATATATATATCATATATATATATATATATCATATATATATATATATCATATATATATATATATATATATATATATATATATATATATATAGGAACCAGTAAGACCCCGACAGCTGAGCTCAAGCCGTTTCGACGGCTAATTCTGGACTAAATGAAAATTTATCCTGGTATTTAAATAGCCGATCTTCTCAAGGGGTAATTCCATATATGGTCAAAGTGATTGTCAAAAATCAGTAGTAATTCTGTGGTTGCAAATTAGTAGGGGAGATGGTGGCTAAACCTGCCAGTAGGAGAAAGAGGGGAGGGGGTGGAGTAGACCCAATCCAGCGTTGGTAGTGCCAGCTACAGCTGGGCATGAGGTCAAAGAAGATACAGGGGAGGGGGAGGGGGAGGAAGTCGGAACGGTAGGTAGAACAATGGGGGGTAGAAATAGGAAAGAAAAAAAAAAAATACTGAGAGTGAAGAAAAGCAAATAAGTGTAAAGAAAAAGTAAAGTAAAATAAATTCTACGACCTAGGTGTCAGGCTATTGTTAGGCGAGAATAAAAAAGAAAGAAAGAAGTAAATAAATAAATAAATAAATAAATAAGGAAATAAGTAAGAGAACTAGGTGGGACGGATAAGGCAAGGACCCTTTTAAGAGGTATAAGTACGTAAATGATACGGTGACGGGTCAACAAAAGAGGCCAAAATACTAAAGAGACTACCACGAAATAAACAATAAAAGTTTCCATCCCGGGCCAGCAACGACCCAGTGCAGCAAAGTGAACTTGTACGAGATAATAATTCTGAGTCCCGAGAAAAATATATACTAATGCTAACTCTAAAAGATCTAAAACAAGCTACATGGAAGTTCGTACGAAATAAAGGTAGAATACGGAGAAATAAATTCAGAATCCACCCCGCCCAGAGGAAAAGCGAAGCAAGAAATACTGAAACGAAAAAATAAGGCATAAGTGCCACTAAGAAATATAGAGGGCACAGAGAATAGTGGGAGCGGTCGGAAAAAGGGGGAAAGTATCCGGGGTCTAAGCCAACTGCTATAAAGGGCGGAGTCCGCCAAATCTATCAAAGACTAGGGGAGGGGGGGGGGGTACTAAGGCTACATGGGGCCAAAGGGCAGCCTCGGGTGGGCGAGAAAAGACGCCGACAAAGGAGAAGAGCTGGGGTAGAAGGACAAAGGAGAGAGGGGGGAAGGAAATAAAGGAAGCGATAAAAGAATACAAAGAAGATCTAACGTCTTCCTTGGCAAGCAGGGGTTACCCATTGCAAAATCGGCAACTGGGGTGTTATAGCCCTAGTCTACCCCCCCGGGTCATTATGGGGTTTGAGGGCGAGGTAAGTCCTACGCAATCTATGTTTACATGCAGTAACCAGTTCATCTTTCTTGACACTACATCTTTTGTTGACCCGTCACCGTATCATTTACGTACTTATACCTCTTAAAAGGGTCCTTGCCTTATTCGTCCCACCTAGTTCTCTTACTTATTTCCTTATTTATTTATTTATTTATTTATTTACTTCTTTCTTTCTTTTTTATTCTCGCCTAACAATAGCCTGACACCTAGGTCGTAGAATTTATTTTACTTTACTTTTTCTTTACACTTATTTGCTTTTCTTCACTCTCAGTATTTTTTTTTTTCTTTCCTATTTCTACCCCCCATTGTTCTACCTACCGTTCCGACTTCCCCCCCTCCCCCTCCCCCTCCCCTGTATCTTCTTTGACCTCATGCCCAGCTGTAGCTCGCACTACCAACGCTGGATTGGGTCTACTCCACCCCTCCCCTCTTTCTCCTACTGGCAGGTTTAGCCACCATCTCCCCTACTAATTTGCAACCACAGAATTACTACTGATTTTTGACAATCACTTTGACCATATATGGAATTACCCCTTGAGAAGATCGGCTATTTAAATACCAGGATAAATTTTCATTTAGTCCAGAATTAGCCGTCGAAACGGCTTGAGCTCAGCTGTCGGGGTCTTACTGGTTCCTATTACCCACTCTACTACCTCAAGTATTGAGTACTTTGGTGCGTTATGGTCCACCTGGTTCCTTACCACATTTCCTTCGTTATATATATATATATATATATATATATATATATAAATGGAAAAAATTAAACGAAATTTCATTTCCCACACTTAGTACGGCTGTTACTTAAATATAAGTATGTACAGGTACATACATATATGTATACAGACGTACAGTAGTATGTATATATATATACATACATGCACACATATATATATGTACGTATTGATTCACCGAACATTTATTATAATGCTCGGTGTGTTTGTAAACAAACATCCCGTATTAAACCGTAGTGTCTAGCAACCATCGTTGCTCGTTTGTTCAACACTGACAAAGGAACGCTGTACTAGTTTCAAGCTTATTAGCTATCGTCAGCAACGTATACCTTCCTGCCAGATTGTTGAACGTACATACTTACCTTATGCATATTAACGCTGAGTAGCCCAATTTGCATATCGAGTGGGTTAATCGGCCGGGTGCACCGAAAACGATAAACGGAAAAAATGAAACGAAATTTCATTTCCTACTCTTAGTACGGCTGTTACTTAAATATAAGTATGTACACGTACATACATATATGTATACAGACGTACAGTAGTATGTATATATATATACATATATGCACACATATATATATGTACGTATGGATTCACCGAACATTTATTATAATGCTCGGTGCGTTTGTAAACAAACATCTTGTATTAAGCCGTAGTGTCTAGCAACCACCGTTGTTCGTTTGTTCAACACTGACAAAGGAACGCTGTACTAGTTTCAAGCTTATTAGCTATCGTCAGCAACGTATACTTTCCTGCCAGATTGTTGAACGTATATACTTACCTTATGCATATTAACGGCTGAGTAGCCCAATTAGCATATCGAGTGGGTTGATCGGCCGGGTGCACCGAAAACGATAAACGGAAAAAATGAATTTCGTTTCATTATCGTTTTAGGTACACCCGGCCGATTAACTCACTCGATATGCAAATTGGGCTACTCAGCCGTTAATATGCATAAGGAAAGTATATACTTTCGGACGTTCAACCATCTGGCAGAAAGGTATACGTTGCTGACGATAGCTAACAAGCTTGAAACTAGTACAGCGTTCCTTTGTCAGTGTTGAACAAACGAGCAACGGTGGTTGCTAGACACTACGGCTTAATACGGGATGTTTGTTTACAAACACACCGAGCATTATAATAAATGTTTGGTGAATCCATACGTACATATATATGTGTGCATGTATGTATATATACATACATACTACTGTACGTCTGTATACATATATGTATGTACGTATACATACTTATATTTAAGTAAGAGCCGTACTAAGAGTGGGAAATGAAATTTCTTTTCATTTTTTCCGTTTATATATGATAGATATATATATATACATATATATATATATATGATATGTAAATATATATGATATATATATATCCAAAATTAAATCAAGGGTTGTCATGTCTGAGAGACATGCGCTATATCTACTGTAGAATAAGCTCAAAGATTCCAATGAATAGATCCGAGCGTTTCATATCAACTAGAAATAGATTTACATATATATATATAAAATAAATACATGGAACAATCACAGGGAATAATTTGTAAAGAATGTAAGCACACATAGCTAGGTAGGTAACTAATTAAAGTTTAACTAGAACTTCAAATATAGATACGTTTTAAAATGATTAATCTCCTTTGTATATATTTCTTTAAGTAAGAAATATATTTCACCAATTAATCAGTAGATCACAGCAGTCAAATCCTGGATGGCCACAAAAGGAGAAGAAATAACTATCTGCGTTTACAAAGCAAATACAAATCTGTGAATGACTCGAACCACGTGTTGCATTTTTCAAAAAATACTCACAACGCACAGCGTCATCCCAGTGGCGTGAATAGGATTATCGCCAGCTAGAAATAGCAGCCGAGTCCATTTAACTGAATTAGCTCAACAATCAATGGGCCGTATATATAACCAAAATTAAATTAAGGGTTGTCATGATAACCGTATATATATATCCAAAGGGGCAGTATATATATCCCAAATTAAATTAAGGGTTGTCATGACAACCCTTAATTTAATTTTGGATATATATACGGCCCCTTGAATGTTGAGCTAATTCAGTTGAATGGACTCAGCTGCTATTTCTAGCTGTCGGTAATCCTATTCACGCCACTGGGATGACGCTGTGCGATGTGTGTATTTTTTGAAAAATGCAACACGAGGTTCGAGTCATTCACAGATTTGTATTTGCTTTGTAAACGCAGATAGTTATTTCTTCTCCTTTTGTGACCATCCAGGATTTGACTGCTGTGATCTACTGATTAATTGGTGAAATATATTTCTTACTTAAAGAAATATATACAAAGGAGATTAATCATTTTAAAAGGTATCTATATTTGAAGTTCTAGTTAAACTTTAATTACCTACCTACCTAGCTATGTGTGCTTACATTCTTTACAAATTATTCCCTGAGATTGTTTCATGTGTTTATTTTATATATATATATATGTGTCAATCTACTTCTAGTTGATATATTGATATATATATTTAATACAATAACAGAGATAGTTTAAAGCTAAACTCTGACTGGTAACCATCTCACTCAACAAACATTAGGTTATATTAAAATATAAACCCAATTTAAGTGTTTGGGGTGCTAACAATATGTATAATGTGGAAAAACCAGTTGTATTATTTTATGAGATGTAATTAAAGTTAAAGTATATATATTTTTATATATATTTATGTTTATATATATATATTTATATATATTTATTTATATTTATATTTTTATATATATTTATGTTTATATATATATATTTTTATATATATTTATGTTTATATATTTATATATATTTATATATATATATATATATATATATATATATATATATATATATATATATATATATATAAGTAGAAGGGGTATTTAATTTGTTTGAAAGTCCAACAAATATAAATGTTTGTAACTGATTTAGAGCACTTAACAGTTTACTGGAGTAAATATTCAATGATATTAAATATATTTGAAGTTCTAGTTAAACTTTAATTAGTTACCTACCTAGCTATGTGTGCTTACATTCTTTACAAATTATGTCCTGTGATTGTTTCATGTATTTATCTTATATATATATATGTGGCTCTAAGCCAGCAGAGTCATAACGACCAGGCTGCTCCTTGACAGTGTAATTAGGGGCTCTAACCCTAGTGCTGTTAGATCGACTCTCCATATTTCTTTTCAATGGCTGACAATACCTTACCGGCGCCACTCGAATAAGGTAGTTATTTAACCCATAAATGGAGCCCTAACAGGTACTACCACCCCGGGCCAGGGCAGACCTGGGAGTCATGACAACTAAGGGGTAACTCCATATTCCCCACATCTCCTGAACTCCCGAACTGGAAGAGGAAGACCAAGGTTAACATATGTTGATGCCCTAAGGACAGACACTGGTCTGTTGGAGACGCAGGACATGGCAGCGATAATGAGGGACAGAGACCGCTGGAGAGAACTCGTCCATGGATCTCGGGAATTTTACCCGCCTTAGATAGATATATATGTCAATCTATTTCTAGTTGATATGATATGTATATATATATATATATATATATATATATATATATATATATATATATATATATATATATATATATATATATATATATAAAATATAGAGTTATTAACTCATAGAGATACCCTGCAATTAATATGCTCAAAGTATAAATACTGAGCAATATAATATTAATCCCACCGAGGTTGACTTTGCCTTTCATCCTTACGGGGTCGATAGAATAAAGTACCAGTAATGCACTGGATAATTGCTGGCCTTGTGCCTAAAGTAGAAACAATTATAATATTAATATGTGTAGAAGTAAACACAGTAAACCCATGTCTAAAATTACGAGGGTAGATTACACCACAAATGTTATATATAATTCAACCTGAATCATATGGGATGTTACAAGATTTCTTATAAGATTTCTCATACATACCATATCAATAACCATTTCATCTCCCGGACAGACTAAAGATTTAATCTGTTTCACCCTGAATAAATTGTGGTTGTAACAAGTAATCCGTAGGCATTTCGTCAGCGAGAGATAAGATTAAATGATAGACCACACCTATAACGAGAAACTCACTAAAGTTTACACCTCGTCCGTTGAAAGTCATATGCGGTGCGAGTGATTATGCTAGAAATAATAGCCTATTTACACTCATTGTTATAAGCTCAACAGAGAAGGAGCCGAAATACAAATAAAATATAGAGTTATTAACTCATATAGATACCTTGCAATTAAAAAGCTCAAAGTATAAATACTGAGCATTATAATATTAATCCCACCGAGGTTGACTTTGCCTTTCATCCTTATGGGTCGATAAAATAAAGTACCAGTAATGCACTGGGTAATTGCTGGCCTTGTGCCTCAAGTAGAAACAATTATAATATTAATGAGTAGAAGTAAACACAGTAAATCCCGTGTCTAAAATTACGAGGGTAGATTACACCACAAATGTTATATATAATTTATAAGAAATCTTGTAACATCCCATATGATTCAGGTTAAATTATATATAACTTTTGTGGTGTAATCTACTCTCGTAATTTTAGACACGAGGTTTACTGTGTTTACTTCTACACATATTAATATTATATATATATATATAGTATTAAGGATACTATTTATGGTTATGTATATACTAAAATCTTTTATAGTTATATATATTTTATACCCTAAATAGTGAAAGACAGTAATTTATTACTATCTTATTACCAGTAAGATAAATAGCTCAATGTAACAACATCAGTTGTTTTACAGAGCAGTTATATAGAAATTACATGAATCAAAGTTCAGTTTAAATCATTTATTTGCTTACAATTGTTTCTTCCAAACCGAGTTTTGGCGTCTTCGGAGCAATTATTTAGTGATTTTTTACATACTTGACCTCCTTTTCAACACAAGAGACAGTTAGAAACATATGTATATATTGACCCACAGTGGGTTGACATCCATTATAATAATATAGCATGGCAATTTACATACAAAGATTACAGTCATATTAAAGGACAAAATTAAAGTTAAAATTAAAATTAAAATAAAAAATTGGCAGTTTAAGAAGATAAAGCAAGAGGAAAGTTTGGAGTAGCCAGTGTATGCAACAGTCTCACGTGAGGCATGCACGCGTGTCCTATTTATACAAGATTATAGTGCGGCAGATTGTTACATGTAAAACAAGCAGTCAAAGCAGGCAATCAAGAGCATCATGGGGGATGTACTGGTAAAGCATTTTTCACACACACCTGTACGATATAGAAGCCCGTGTGTAGAGAAACACCAAAAATATCAAAAATATTACAAATGAGAAGCAAAACAGCACCACTGTCTTCGCACACACCACCACTCTCACAACCCAGGAAACGCAATTTATAGACTACATGTCCATCACACAATCCACGATGATTCAACATTGGGTGCCTGGTGAACCATGTTAGAAATCACAGCTTGTCGTTCTCTATTCGATTCTATAGATCAGGTTGTTTTTGTTGTGAGAGTTAACATCGTATTATATTCC
This sequence comes from Eledone cirrhosa, assembly GCA_964016885.1. Classification (NCBI taxonomy): domain Eukaryota; kingdom Metazoa; phylum Mollusca; class Cephalopoda; order Octopoda; family Eledonidae; genus Eledone; species Eledone cirrhosa. The sequence continues at coordinate 164,691,129 of OZ024743.1, forward strand.
GGAAGTGTGTGTGTGATTAAGGGGAGTTAATGCGTAAGGGGAGGTAACTAGCTGATTTTTATAGTTAAATTTATTATCCTAAAGTACATTAATGGTGTTTCAAATGAGTTCCTATCATATAAGGTTATAAACAATTTCTAAATTTAAGTATCTTATCTATAAATTACAGTGTAGTCTATCAAGAAGTACTAAAGGTGTTCATATTAGGATGATTACCTTCTATCATAGAGTGCCACAACCGAACATTCTACATGAAGAGTCAGATCTCCAAATCAATGATCTTTGTAAGTGTAGTCCACCCGCAGAACCTGGCAGGGTCTTATTAGAATCACTTCTATATATGATTCCTGGTAAGCTCTGGGTCATTGCATGTCTGATTGCATGACAAAGTTAAATATCACTAGGGTAGTCCAGAGATCAATTCTCACCTACAAAGACACTAATCTGACCATCAAGCCATACATGTATTTATAACTCATACATCACCTGTACATAATTCATTGCACTCAGCATATAGATTATATAGCTCTTTTATGTTAATAAATTAATTACTTAATCTTCCATTTATCCAATGACGGCACTCCATACACAGGACAATGTTAGCACAACCAATTCCGTGCTTAAAGTTTACATTAATTATATATTGGTGTAATGTAGTCCAAGTAATTGAAGGCCAATATACCAAAAGTAGAAGTTCATGGGGATATCTCTAGGGTAAAATGTACTAGGAGGATGTCACTATTTGCGTTAAAGTGGATTAATGGGTGTGGAGAAGGTGTGCCCGTGATGTTTGTTGCTAGATGTGGTGACGGGTTCAAGTCTGACATTGTTATATATTGGGTTTAAAGTTTTGGAAGGAGTGTCGGAAGCGGTGTTGGCAAGACGCGAACACTTCTGATTTTTTATTAAGGAGGTTATGGTTTGAGAAGATGATAGTATGGGTCTCTAGTAGAGAGAGGTTACAAAATTTATTAGGTGGTTTGTACGATGTTGCATTACCTATCACTTCCCATTTAAGTGTATATGGTTTATTTTTAGTTTTTAGATAGTGTATGTAGCTAGATAGTGAAATGGAGTTGGCTAGACTGTGTTTTTTGAAAGAGTGGAGGTGCGAATTGTATCTGGTTTTGAAGCAGTTAGAAGTAGAGCCGATATTGGTTTCAGAAGAGTTGCTAGTTGTGACTGTGCATGAGTATATGATATCCTTGATTAACTCTCACAACAAAAACAACCTGCTCTATAGAATCGAATAGACAACGACAAGCTGTGATTTCTAACATGGTTCACCAGGCACCCAATGTTGAATCATCGTGGATTGTGTGATGGACATGTAGTCTATAAATTGCGTTTCCTGGATTGTGAGAGTGGTGGTGTGTACGAGGACAGTGGTGCTGTTTTGCTTCTCATTTGTAATATTTTTGATATTTTTGGTGTTTCTCTACACACGGGCTTCTATATCGTACAGGTGTGTGTGAAAAATGCTTTACCAGTACATCCCCCATGATGCTCTTGATTACCTGCTTTGACTGCTTGTTTTACATGTAACAATCTGCCGCACTATAATCTTGTATAAATAGGACACGCGTGCATGCCTCACGTGAGACTGTTGCATACACTGGCTACTCCAAACTTTCCTCTTGCTTTATCTTCTTAAACTGCCAATTTTTTATTTTAATTTTAATTTTAATTTTAATTTTAATTTTAATTTTAATTTTAATTTTAACTTTAATTTTGTCCTTTAATATGACTAATCTTTGTATGTAAATTGCCATGCTATATTATTATAATGGATGTCAACCCACTGTGGGTCAATATATACATATGTTTCTATATGTCTCTTGTGTTGAAAAGGAGGTCAAATATGTAAAAAAATTACTAAATAATTGCTCCGAAGACGCCAAAACTCGGTTTGGAAGAAACAATTGTAAGCAAATAAATGATTTAAACTGAACTTTGATTCATGTAATTTCTATATATATATATATATATATATTATTATATATGATATATATATTACTCTTTTACACTTTTACTCTTTTAGCTGTTCCAGCCATCTGGCTGAGGCCATGCTGGGGCACCGCCCTTGTTGCTACACATTTTATCTCCAGCCTGTATTGGTTGGCCACTGGTGTAAGAGGGAGTTTGTTGCTGCTGCCCTTAGGTTTCCCTCGTGCCTTGCTGTGGGCTCATCCGGGATCCTGGATAGCAATGTGTCCAGATGTTTCTTGAAGACATCCACCTCCACACCATGCAGATCTCTCAGATCCCTCGGCAGCTTGTTGAAGAGTTGAGGGCCCTTGAATCCCAGGCTATTGCAATATCTGCTCCTTATTCTAGATGTGGAAGACGGGACCTTTGTAACCACACAGTGACGTCCTGTTCGACGGTTGGTCCGGCTCCCAATGCCAAAATTTGGTGCTAGTCCCTCCAGGATTTTCCACATGTAGATCATTGCGTATCGCTCCCGTCTTCGTTCCAAGGAGTAGAGGTTCAGTTCTTTTAGCCTCTTCCAGTAGCTTATCTCCTTCATCGTGGCAATCCTCTTGGTGTAGCTTCGCTGGATTGCCTCAAGCTCCGTGGTTAGTTTAGCACTATGGGGTGACCACAACTGGGAGCAATAGTCCAGGCGGCTTAGGACAAATGTCCTCCATAGTGTCAACATGGTGTCTCGGTCTCTTGTCCGGAAAGTCCTCAAGATCTAGCCAGCGAGTCGTCTGCACATTGTCGCCACTTTCATGATGTGTAAGGAAAAAGATGCATCATCGCTCATGTCTATACCCAGGTCTCGTATCGATTTGGAACGGGGATATCGGTCCCTCCTGGTCTTGCGTAACTGTGTTGTACTGTACTTGTGTTTGCAGGTTTGTATTGTAGGGCTTGGAATTTGCCAGCATTAAACTGCATGTTGTTTTCTTCTGCCCATTTGTATATGGCATCCAGATCTTGTTGTAAAAGGGCAGCGTCAGCCGGGTTTTTGATTGCCTGTGCTACCTTAGTGTCATCAGCATAGCTAGTGAGGGATGTTATTGTATGTACTACAGACGACATGTCTGAGAGAGCCACCAAAAACAGTAGTGGTCCCAGGACTGTCCCTTGGGGCACCCCAATTGTTATTGATGTTTCCTTTGAGAGGGCCCCGTTGCGACTGCTTGGCTTCTGTCCTTTAAGAAGTCATGCAGCCACTCACCTACTTTTCCAGTTATGCCGAGTCCGTGTAGTTTGTGACATATCATTCCGTGGTCGACCTTCGCAAAGTCAAGATATATCACGTCCACATGTGAGCTGTCTAGTAGTTGTTTCAGTACCCAGTCGTAGTGATTTAGCAGCTGTGTAAGGCAGCTTCTTCCTGGGCGGAAGCCATGCTGCGTGCTAGTCAGGCGGTCATTTTCCTCGAGGAAAGTGATCAGTTTTATTTCTGATGACTCGCTCCATGACCTTACTGATATGCGACGTCAGGTAGCTGGCCTATAGTTTTTGGCCTCCGCTCTGCTACCTCCTTTATGGATAGGGCATATTGTGCCTTCTTTCAGCTCCCTGGGTAGTATACCGCTAGACAAGGAGCTTCTGAAGAGCATCTTCAGTGGAGTTGCTAAGGCCCGCTTACATTTTTTTAAAGAGGACTGCTGGGAATCCATCAGGTCCAGCAGCTGAGTCTGTTCTAATTTCATCTATGGCGTATACCACATCCTCCTCCTTTATGTCTATGTGGTTGATGGTCACCATTTCTTCATGTAGTGTTGTGGCATCAAAGAACTCCTCTGGCTTTGTTATTTGCACGTACCTCAGTGGACATGTGAACACACTTTTGTACCGTTCGTTCAGTATTTCACATATCTCTTGGGGATTCTCGGTTAATGAACCGTCTGTATGGAAGAGTGGCCCAATGTTGCAGTGTACCGTGGCAGTTACTTTTGCAAATTTAAAGAAGGCCTTAGGGCTTGTTTTAATGTTTTCTATGGCCCTGATTTCTTTCTTTGCCCTCTCATTTTCATGGGAAAGTTTGAGTGCAATCTCGGTGTCAAGTAGTGCACATTTCAAATAGGATTCCTTCTTGTTTTTGTTTTTGTTTTCTTGTTGTGCATTCAACTGGTTTGAGAGCTTGGTTCTACGTCTCACAAGGATTTTCCTATCTCTGGGAATAAGATTTTTGTGTCTGTTTGCCTTTTTCTCCGGGACAAACTTCTTGCATATAGTGTGTATCGTTGTCATGAAGTGTTGAAATTGTGTGTTGGTGTCTTGTGTGGCAGTCTTTTCGCTCCATGTTTGCTTCCGGATTTCTCTCTTGATCTTTTTCCAGTTAGCCTTGTAGAAGTTAAAGCTGGATAACGTCCCGGTGCTTCTTGATGGTTTTGTCTCTGTTGGTTCTCTCAGACCACATATCATTACTTCTACTAAGTTATGATCCGAGAAAATTGTTGCTGTCACCTTTACATTGTGGACGAGCACTTCGTTGTTTGTAAAACAGAGGTCCAGGACATTTTCGTCATGAAAAGCCTGTGTGTGAGGGCCAGCAGAAATTTCGTCTGTCTCTGTTCTATTGACGTCATTCCAGGGAGGAGGTGGTCCTCAGGCCATTTGACCCTTTGCAGGTTGAATTCTCTCAGCAGTAGAATGTTGAGACCCTGGTCCAGTTTGTCAAGGACCTCTTCTATCCTACTGAGGGTATCCTCAAATTTACCCTCATGACTGGGGGCATCGGGCAGCCGATATGTGACACATATTACTGTCTGTAGTTGCTTCATATGTACTATCAGTGTGTCACAGACTGAGTTTGAATGTGTCAACAGTACAATTGGTGTGACATCTTCACGGATATACAGAGTAACCCCACCACGAGTTCTCTCCTTCCTGTCCGAACGAAATACAGTATATTTCGGTATATGTATTTCTGCATCTGCTATACTGCTTGTCAGGTGCGTTTCGGTTAGTGCCATGCATAGTGCTTGATTGCTTATGGCTAAGTCTCCCAGGTAGGAAATTTTACTCATGTTAGTGAGTTTCACCAGGCCTCTGACATTTAGCAGCAGCACTGGTGTGACTTTTGGGGTGCCAGCAATGGCTGTCGGTATGACACCTGGCCTGGTGTCAGCGGCGGCCACTCTGGGTACCTTAATTGTGGCGGTCTCGAGTGCTGGTGTGGGTGACCCTGGCTCTGAAAACGATGCAGCCAGGTCAGATGTTCCACAATCTTCTCTGCCATCACTAAAAATATTTTCTGTTCTGCTGCCACCATCTGTATCTCGTCGGCATGTGCGTGCCTTCTCCTTGTTGGCGCGGCATGCGCGACATCAGCATACTTCTGGAGCGGCTTGTTTTGGCTTTGGCTGGGGCATGTTGCGTGAGTAGGATGGGCATAGTTTGTTTGGGACCAGGGGTGGGCGAATCTGCAGCCCATCTCTGTCTCTCCATGCTAGCAGGTCCCGTTCCTGAAGAACTTGCACATTACTTGGGTTTTCTTGCTCCCAGTGTCTTGGTGCTTTCTGTTCTTCCTTTGAACGGTTGTCCACTGGTCCCTCTGCGCTTGGTTCTCTTTCGGAAGGTGATTTCGCTTCTCACCTTTACCGTTTGCTTGTTGGTTGCCCGGCCTGCCCTCCCTGCCTGTGGCGGCGGGTATCTCATTTTCTTTCAGGTCCATGCTTGTGCTTTCTTCATTTTCTTTTTCCTCTCCTTTCTCTTCCTTTTTCTCCTCCCTGAGGACACGGCTTAGCATCGCCATATGTGGTGCTATGAGGACATAGGCCTTCTCGTGTTCTTTTCTTTTTCTCTTTATCTGCGCCAGGGTCCTCAGAAACCCATGGCTCTTCAGGGTCTCCGCAATCTTTTTGCTTGGTGGTTTCCCATCGGCCAGGCTCCACCCCTTGATCAAAACCGCCAGTTCCATCTGACTCCTAACTTCCCCTCCTCCCTACATGCAGTCCATTTCGCTGTGGAGGGGGAGAAAGAGAGATAGTGGGAAGGGTAGGGTAGAGGTTAGAGAGGGAAGAGAGATATAAGTCAAGTGAGAAATTTAAGGAGCAATTTAGAGGGAAAGAGAGAGAGAGAGCTTGTGCGATCTAGAGAGAGAGAGAAAGAAAAAGAAAGAAAGGGGAGAGAGACAGAAGAGAGGAGCGAGAAAGATAGCGAGAAGAGTGGGAGGAAAGGTTAGAGAGAGAGGGAGGGAGATAGATAAGTCCGGTGAGAAATTCAAGGTGCGATTTAGAGAGAGGGGGGGGGGGGGGGTACGTGTGATCTAGAGACAGAGAAAGAGAGAGAAGAAGGAAGAACAAGAGAGACAACGTGAGAAATAGCAATGCAGAGAGAGAGAGTAAAAAGAGCGGTCAAAGAGAACTATAAATATTAATAATTAATATCGTTCAAAGAATATTTCGCGATTAAAACACCGAAACAAAGTGAAGAACAAACGATATCAACATGAAATATAAAAGGAGACAGAAAAAATTAAGATAAAAATAAAATAAGATAAATTTAAAATAAATTAAATGAATGAAACCCAAATAAGTTAAAGATATAGAATTACGAAGATTTATATAAGTTGTATATAAGTTGATTTCAAATGTAGGTATCGTTTGTCTACAAATATAAATAACGGAAACCGTATATAGTGAACCGTAGTTATTGTAATATCAATATATCAAAAACGACATTATATCAAAAACAACAACAAATACACATGCTCACCGAGTCTAAAATAAAAATAAAATTATATTAAATTATGTTACTCAAAATAAAACAAAATAATACAAAATTTACGTAAATTAAATTAAATTAAATTAAATTATGTACTAGCTTTCTATACTCTGTATGGTAGACAAAGAAAGCACGTGTGTGTATTGTTTTTAGGAGGATATCACACAGTGAAAATAAACTCATTTAAAACGCTAACATACGTAAAATAATCACGTCAAAGTATAAATACTTATCTCTTATATATATTTTCCTTGTTTTCTTAAAAATTACAACGATACAAAGCACTGATCTCTGTCGATTTAAAATTTAAAATCTCGACGGTCAGGGAAGCACGTCCGTACCAACAAGCTGCCAAGCCTATATACATATAACACAGAACCCTACAACTATTTCAGTACACTGGGTAGTGACCACCGGCTTGTTATCAGTGAGGTCCGGGTGAGCTTAAGAAAGAGCAAGGCTCAGCCCCGGAGAGCAATCTATGACTGGGGAGCTTCCAAGGAAGATGATAAGCTACAGGAGAGATTCACAGTAGAAATGAGGAACAGGTTCAGTGCACTGTGTGGAGAAACAGAGGAGAGAGAGATTGGATAGACTGAGGAGAGTGTGACGAGGAGGTACGGATACTTCACCAATGCAGTGGCGGAAGCAAGTGAGACCCTGGTACCGAGGAGAAAGAACAAAAGGAAGCACGTCAGCTCTGCAGACCCAAAAGTATGTGCAGCCAGAGAACACCTGAAAGCTGCCAAGGACCAATTCTATGCTGATCCTACGGAGGAGAAGATGGAGACTGTGGAGGTGACGAGGGAAGAACTCTGTACCGCTTACACTGAGGCCAGAGAGGGGGCACTGATAGAGAAGATCAGACGTGTGGAGAGAGCGGTTGACAGGTCTGGATGTAAGGAGAGCTGGAAGATCATCAACGAGATCATAGGGAGGAAGAGAAGGTGTTCGAGTCAGATCCAGGGAACGGGGCCCGAGGATAGGAAGAGGAAATGGATAGACCATTTTAGGACCCTACTAGGAGAGCCGCCCTCCACAGCCCAGAACACTGGGGAGATCAGGCGACTGTTTGAAGAACTGGATATTGAGACAGAGCCCTTCACCAGAGAGGAGCTTCAGAGAGCCAAGAAGAAGATCAAGGAGGCAAGGCTCATGGAGAAGATGGAGTGGCATCAGAGGTGATGAAGAGGTGTGATTTTGATGATATCAAGCTGGGGTTCTTTAACCAGGCACTGGAGAAAGGAGTTGCCCGAATCAGTGGAGGATCAGTAACATCGTCCCAGTGCCAAAGAAGGGAGATCTCTCTAACACCAACAACTACAGGGGGATCTCACTGACGTCACTTGTGGCAAAGACACTCAACAGGATGATTCTTAACAGGATCCAGCCTAAGATGGAGAAGAAGCTCAGGGACAACCAGAACGGCTTCAGAGAAGGAAGATCAACCACCAGTCACATCCTGATGCTGAGGAGGATATTAGAGGGAGCTAGAGCAAAGTACCTTCCTGCAGTCTTGGTTTTCATTGACTTTAGGAAGGCCTTTGATTCCGTGGACCGTCACTGCCTGATGAAGATCTTACAGGCTTATGGAATCCCCAAGAAGATAGTGGACCTGATATCACTGCTCTACACCAACACCAAAGCCCGAGTCATTACACCTGATGCGATGACAGAGTTCTTTGAGATACTGGCTGGAGTGCTCCAGGGAGATACATTGGCTCCCTACCTTTTTATCATCGTGGTGGACTATTGCATGTGCCTTGCACTAGAGAAACACCAGGACTCTGGCTTTACTGTAGCACCGGCTCAGAGCAGGAGAGTTAAGGCGAAAAGATATCGGATGCTGAATTTGCCGACGACATAGTTTTGGTGACAAATACAGTGAAGGAAGCAGAGGATTTGATGCAGGAGATTGAGACTGTGTTGATGAGTGTGGGGCTGAGAATGAATGAGATTAAGACAAAATATCTGGTAGAGAATGTTGAGAAGCCAGAAGAGATTATTAATGTAGGCGGGGAGCCGCTAGAATTGGTTGAGGACTTCCTGTATTTGGGACCAAAGATTGGGAATACGGAAGATGATGTGGTTGAGAGGAAGAGCAAGGCCTGGGCGGCGTGCCACAGCTTGAGATCGGTGTGGAAGTCGGACCTTTGTAAAGACCGGAAAATCCGCCTCTTCATTGCTGTAGTGGAGTCTGTGCTGCTGTACGGGTCTGAGACTTGGACAGTGGCCAAGAAACTCACTCAGATGGTGGATGGGTGCTACACAAGAATGCTAAGGATGGCTCTGAACATTAATCAGTATACACTGAGGATGAAAAACTCAGAGCTTTATGGGAGCCTCCTAAAAGTCAGCTCAAAAGTGACACAGAGGAGACTGAGGTTAGCTGGACATGCTCACCGGCATTCAGAGTTGACATTGCACTCAGTGCTCCTGTGTGAGCCCCTACATGGACACACTGGAAGAGAAAGACCAAGGTTAACGTATGTTTATGCCCTAAGGACAGACACTGGTCTGTTGGAGACGCAGGAAATGGCAGCGATAATGAGAGACAGAGACCGCTGGAGAGAACTCGTCCATGGATCTCGGAAATTTTACCCGCCCTAAAATATATATATCATAAATATATTTGCTTGTATATGTTATAGGCGTATATATTATATTATATGTACTGGTCATATATATATATCATATATATATATATATATATATATATATATATATATATATAAAATATATATATCATAAATATATTTGCTTGTATATGTTATAGGCGTATATATTATATTATATGTACTGGTCATATATATATATCATATATATATATATATATATATATATATATATATATATATATGTATATATGTATATATATATATATATATATATATATATATATATATATATATATATATAAATGGAATAGAATGAAACGAAATTTCATTTCTCACTCTTAGTACGGCACTTACTTAAATGTAAGTATGTATGTATGTATACGTACATACATATATGTATACAGGCGTACAGTAGTATGTATATATATACATACATGCACGCATATATATATGCACGTATCGGTTTATCGAACATTTATTATAATGCTCGGTTTGTTTGTAAACAAACAAAAAGCCCGAATTACGCCGTACAGTGTTTAGGCAACCACGTCACCTTTTTGTTCAACACTGACACAGGAACGATGTACTAGTTCCAAGCTTATTAGCTATCGTCAGCATCGTATACCTTCCTGCCAGATGGTTGAACGTCTGAAATTATATACTTTCCTTATGCATATTAACGGCTGAGCAGCCTAATTTGCATATCGAGTGAGTTCAGTCTGCCGGGTACACCGAAAACGATAAATGGAATAGAATGAAACGAAATTTCATTTCTCACTCTTAGTACGGCACTTACTTTAATGTAAGTATGTATGTATACCTACATACATATATGTATACAGACGTACAGTAGTATGTATATATATATACATACATGCACACATATATATATGCACGTAACGGTTTACCGAACATTTATTATAATGCTCGGTTTGTTTGTTTGTAAACAAACAAACAGCCCGAATTACACCGTACAGTGTTTAGGCAACCACGTCACCTCTTTGTTCAACACTGACACAGGAACGATATACTAGTTTCAAGCTTATTAGCTATCGTCAGCATCGTATACCTTCCTGTCAGATGGTTGAACGTCTGCAAGTATATACTTTCCTTATGCATATTAACGGTTAAGCAGCCTAATTTGCATATCGAGTGAGTTTGCATATCGGCCGGGCACACCGAAAACGATAAATGGAATAGAATGAAACGAAATTTCATTTCTCACTCTTAGTACGGCACTTACTTAAATGTAAGTATGTTTGTTTACAAACAAACAAACAAACCGAGCATTATAATAAATGTTCGGTAAACCGATACGTGCATATATATATGTGTGCATGTATGTATATATATATATACATACTACTGTACGTCTTTATACATATATGTATGTACGTATACATATATATATATATATATATATATATTAATGAAAAAGAACAAAGGAACTATTATGACATTATAACAAGTTTATTGCCGACAGCCGTTTCGTCCGACCATATGGGGGGACTTTTCAAGGCATATAACAGGTGATTGCAAGTTCATTATTTACATCAACGTTTCACTCAAGATTAGCAGTTTGAAATTGTGGTATACATTAGCAGCTCCGCTTGTATATTTGGGGTCTATATTCTAAGGGGGCTCTTTTATATTAGTTGTCGGAGTTGTAAAAGGGATGGGTTATGGGGAGTTAAGGGAATTTGAAAGGGGCCTAAGAGTCAGGGGTTGAAGGTTAAAAATTAGATAATTTATAATTTACGCATTAAAAGTAAAAGACTTGGGATCTCGTAGAAGCACCTTAAAAATCCCTCAATAAGTGCATAAAGCTTATAAGCCCCAATAAACCTAACAAACCAGAAGATATTAAGAGACTAAAAAAAATAATAAAATAAAAATATAAAGTTTCCTAAAAAATTCCTTCGAGAGAAAAAAATTTTTTCGAAAGAAAAAAATTTTTTCTTCCCCAGAGATCACGTTAAAAAATTTTTTTCAGAAAATTTACGAAGTTTTGATAATCCCTACTAAGTTGAAAGAAACTAATCAATTAAAGGTTAATTCAAAAAGCCTTCAAAAAATCCCTCAGAAAAGGCCCCTTTAATATTTTTAATAAGAACCTCTCCCGAGAGACCCTTCGAAGAATTAAAATTTTAGAGAGCCTTTAAGGATATATATAAACGAATTGAGGAAAATTATAAATTAAAAGTTAAAAATTACGGGATTTGGGATATCCGGGGAATTTTTGAAGGGCTGCTTCAACAGATACAACTTAGGTATAATAGATAAAATAATTTAAGTAATTTAATTAGGGAGCAATTCAAAGAGCTTATCAAGTTGGGCAAGATTAAAGAAAATGATAAGTAAGAAAATACATAAGCAAAAAGACAATAATTATAAAATGTATTTTTAAGAAGGTATAAGGTAGCTTCAGTAATCTAATAATGTACTATCAAAAAATTATTATAAAATTCTTAATACAGGATTAACAAATACATAATAATATATTCCTGCCTAATTAACAAATAATCAATAAACAATTAACAGTCAAGCAAAATTAGCTCAGGGATATCCCGCGCTCGGATACTTTACACACATACAGCAACACATAGGATTAACAAAGACATAATGGTATATTCCTGCCTAATTAACAAACAATCAATAAACAATTGATAGTCAAGAAAATGTACTCAGGGATATCCCACGCACGGATACTTTACACACATACAGCAAGATGAACAATACAGGTGACCTTGTGGGTGCGATATCCATTGTGCGTATGTAGTCATCTGCATAGCTCCAGGCACAGTTGGTCTGTTTTTAAATGTTCAGAGTTCACGAATCAACTGGGATTCACTATCAGCTGTGTGGACTCTCTGGGAGATGTACCTGTGGATCAAATAGCTAGTGATTGCTGGGTGTGGTCCGTTCGATCTTTTAGTTTCGGGGATTGCACGCGTTTGCGATAGATCAGCCTGCCGGTTCTAAATCCAAGGTCTCGCTGCATAGGATGTATTGGTTTACATGCTATATTGGTAAAAAAAACCAGTGTGGATTTGACTGGGATGGTATATTGCGTCTCTCGCTAATATCTCCTCCTCTCACGAACTCCAAGCACACACGCGACTGGTCAAATGCGAAGGGCTGTCCCCTCTTTGTTTGTTGTAGGGGTCGGTTCCAGCTTAGATGGTGGTCGTGTTATCCATATTCCGTCAGCCATGCATATTCAAAACAGATCAGGGTATATATTTGCGGGTATGGTCCGGCGTCTACGCTATCCAAAGGGTCTCTCTTGTGGTATTTTCAAGTTCGCATGTCATCTCCCGGTTAAGACTGCGCATGCTTCGGTGAATCTCGTGCATGGAATCTTGGGGTATCATATTACACGGGGTGACTAGCAGAAAATATATATTCCATGCTATCGCGCACGCGCTAGCATGTGGCTACGACCGTGTCCAGTCTCGGGTAGTAGCAGACAGCAGGTAGACCAGCTAGACACACCCCTGAACGTGATCTCTGGGGAAGAAAACATTTTTTATTTCGAAAAAATGTTTTTTCTCTCGAAGGAATTTTTTAGGAAACTTTATATTTTTTTAGGAAACTTTATATTTTTATTTTTTTAATTTTTTTAAGTCTCTTAATATCTTCTGGTTTGTTAGGTTTATTGGGGCTTATAAGCTTTATACACTTATTGAGGGATTTTTTAAGGTGCTTCTACGAGATCCCAAGTCTTTTACTTTTAATGCGTAAATTATAAATTATCTAATTTTTAACCTTCAATCCCTGACTCTTAGGCCCCTTTCAAATTCTCTTAACTCCCCATAACCCATCCCTTTTACAACTCGGACAACTAATATAAAAGAGCCCCCTTAGAATATAGACCCCAAATATACAAGCGGAGCTGCTGATGTATACCACAATTTCAAACTGCTAATCTTGAGTGAAACGTTGATGTAAATAATGAACTTACAATCACCTGTTATATGCCTTGAAAAGTCCCACCATATGGTCGGACGAAACGGCTGTCGGCAATAAACTTGTTATAATGTCATAATAGTTCCTTTGTTCTTTTTCATTAATAGTTCTGCTCTGCTTATACGCATAGAGCTTAACTAGCTACCGTCGCATATTTGGTAGGTCAGGCGTGATCATCGCGATTCACATACGACCTACCATACATCTTGCATATATATATATATATATATATATATATATATATATATATATATATATATATATATATATATATATATATCATATATATATATATATATATATCATATATATATGATATACATATATATATGATATATATATATATATATATATATATGATATATATATATATATATATATGATATATATATATATAGTAGTAGCAAACTTTAGCCACGTCACTCCAGGGCGACCGGCTGGGGTTGAAGGAACAGAATAGCGGTCGCCCTCGGGTCCTCGATTTTCAGCCCCATGGATTTTATCTATTACATTCACGTATTATATTTCGAATACCTGATGATATCACCGGATTCATACGGAACCCGGTCATTGAAATGATCATAGTATAATAAACCTTTCAAGGATTTACACAAATCCAGTCTCCTGTCATTTCATTATAATATTATATATATATATATATATATATATATATATATATATATATATATATATATATATATATATCATATATCATATATATATATATGATATATATATATATATATGATATATATATGATATATATATATATATACATTTTACGTGTGTTGTGTTGAGGAAAATAACTATGTGTATACTCTGGTAATGTATCTTACATTGCCCATTGATTGCACTGAGATACAACCGGTACTGGCATTGATAAATATGCTGGGTCCGTCAACCCTTATTATATATATATATATATATATATTTCAGAATTTCTTACTTACACATCTCTCTGCATATTATTTCCTCACTTCAATCTATATATTTTTTTACTCACCTCAATCCGGATTCTCACTTGAAAAATTTTTTAATTTCTAATTGTTAATTTTTTAATTTTTTTATTTTTTAATTTATAATTTCTGATATTTGATTTAGGATTTTCGATTTTAAATTTTTATTTTTATTTCCAACTCTCACTCATAACTTCCAATGTGAAACCATGATACCTAGAATTAAGTATATTTTCTCTTAGGGGTTGATGGTCCATGCTTGGTGAGAGGTAGTATTATGACCTGTAAAAACTAACACTCTCCCATCCCCTCTGGCTTTCGGCTGACTGCCACAGACGGGATGGGTAGCAGTAAACTATGGTACAGGCCTGAATGGGTCATTGTTTGGCTGAGAGGGGGAACTGACTAAGCGAATTTCGTTGAAATCTGCGGTAGCTAATGGTCAACTTCCTCTGGACCTGCGCCTGCGCAGACCGGTGGGGGTGAATTGGTACTCACAGGGAAACGGATGAAGAACGCAAAAGCACACACTTCGTCCGTTCCCATGTCGATTCAATTTGGATTGCCTCGGAAACATAACCTATTTATGTAACAAGCTGTCTGACGTTGTTGCGACACTGGCACACAGAACAGTGTGGACACTGTCGCCATTGAAATATATATCACAGTATTATTATTAAAAGACTTGAACATCTGAAACTACTTCGCTTTTCCTTATTCGATTATATATATATATATATATATATATATATATATATATATATATATATATATAAGACTATACAGAGCATTTGTAGTTTTTCCAAATTGAAGGATGAGTATTTTAAACTTTATTTTATTCTGAGTTAAGGCTCTATTGATTTTTCCCTGGATTTCACCAAATTCTGTGGATGAATCTATATCCTGATTCTTTTTGAATTGAGTTTGAATTATTTTCCTACATCTTACGTTAACTATTTTTCCATTTTGACGCTATAGTCACTTATATATTATGGAATACTGTTGGCTTCTTGCTACAATAATTTCTATACTTTTCATTTATATTTATACTTGGATTTCTTTCCTAGAGTGTTTAAAATTATTTGTGACTAATCCCGGTCTTTTTTTTTTTTTTTTAAAAACCGCAATGATATTGCTTTTGCTGAACTCCTTATATTGTAGAGTTTTTTTCGGAATGTTTTTGACTGTTATTTCATGTAAACAGACACTCGTCTCATTCTGACGTCACCAGCCCTGTCTCTACATGTGCGTTTTTCTTCATAATTACGCATGATGTTGAACTAGCCTGCTTTTAAATTCCCTTTTTGGCACATTATAACCAGTGGACCTTTGGTTATCGTGTCTATGAGCTCTGCTGATGATCGATTCCAACCGTGACCATCCCCACTGAAAGTTTCGTGAAATAGTCTTTTAAGACTATACAGAGCATTTGTAGTTTTTCCAAATTGAAGGATGAGTATTTTAAACTTTATTTTATTCTGAGTTAAGGCTCTATTGATTTTTCCCTGGATTTCACCAAATTCTGTGGATGAATCTATATCCTGATTCTTTTTGAATTGAGTTTGAATTATTTTCCTACATCTTACGTTAACTATTTTTCCATTATGACGCTATAGTCACTTATATATTATGGAATACTGTTGGCTTCTTGCTACATTAATTGTATACTTTTCATTTATATATATATATCATCATTATCTATAAAAGGCAGATTTTTGTGTCTGTATGTATGTTTCAATTTTATACATTTGCACAATTTCAAACCGTTTCGACTGAATGTCTGTAAGAATGTTGTAAATGGTCTAACTTAGGTCAACGACTATTTATTTATTTCAAACTCACCCACAATTACGGAAATAATCGATAAAACTAAATACATGACGCTTTTCCCCTCTAATAGAATCTGCTTACCTCTCTCTACTCCCCTTAAAATTCGATAAAACTACATACATGCTGCAACTTTCTCTTATATACGCTTAAACTTACAAACTTCCTTTAGGAACGCTGAAGAGAGGGGAGAGAGAGAGAGAGAGAGAGAGGGAGAGAGAGAGAGAGAGAGAGAGAGAGAGAGAGAGAGAGAGAGAGAGCGTTTGTTTTTGAGTGTGGAACGGTCAAACATTTATTTACTTCAATGACAACAAAGATTATTACATTTCATACGAAACAACAATTATTCAAAAGCAACAGGTAAATTTATTCAACAACAAAAAAACAGCGATAAATCTTTGCTAGAAACAGCAGCTAACTCTCCCCCATATCTCACCCCTCCCTACTGTTTTAAATTTAGAAAACACAGATTAGACAACCATGCAGAACAACTCCATCGCAACTCTGTTGTTCGGCTGGCAATAATATACTCTATGGGTTCACTAAACCTGCTAGAAACAGCAGCTAACTCTCCCCCATATCTCACCCCTCCCTACTGTTTTAACCATGCAGAACAACTCAATCGCAGCTCTGTTGTTCGGCTGGCATCGTCTACGCGCGTGTTGCGCAAGTACTGTGAAACAATAAATTTCAACACTTCTTTACACAGAGATAATATCCATAGGCGAAACTACAATTGTAACTGCTGACGCAGCTCCTGCTTCGGCAGTCCAGGTCTGCAATTCATTCACCCAGTGCCTGGCAGACAAAATAGTGGTGCCATAAAATGGGTGGTGCAACCTAACTTTGGTAACTTACTGACCCCGAGCAACGCCGGGCTTTAATGCTAGTATATATATATATATATATATATATATATATATATATATATATATATAAGAAATATATTACTAATAAATAATGGAATAGAAAGGGCTAAAGCAATAGGCATTGATGAATTACGGAAACAGAAACAAATTCAAGGTACGTCCAATATTCTATCATAT
>OZ024743.1:164713231-164720731 GCA_964016885.1 Eledone cirrhosa
TGTTTATGTGCTTGTTGTTATTGTGCTCATGTATGTATTTATTTAACTTATTTTATTTTATTTAATTTACTTATTTATACTTCTCTTAGGTCAGTGTTGTTTGTTTGGGTGTTGTTGTTGTTCCACTCATTCTTTCTGTTTAGCTTTGGTCTTCTAATTTCTATTGGACACATTCTTCATCACTCGTACCAACCACCCTAACAATAGACTACCTGTATTAGACACAGAACTCTGGTTTAACACTATAGACGAGAGAGCCCAAATTCTCCACTCACACTATGCTAAACCCATGGCCTCCAAATACCTGATACTCAAAAACTCAGCAATGTCCAGTAGTGCTAAGTTTAATATTCTGATCGCAGATTTGGTACGAGTGATGAAGAATGTGTCCAGCATGTGCGACCCAACAGAAATGGAAAGACACATCCAACACTTCATCAACCGCATGCAGTTCTCTGGCTACAACCAAAGAGACAGAGTCAGAGTATATGAAGGAGCCATGGAAAAGTATAAGACCCTCATAGAACTGGACATGAAAGGAATTTGCCCATTATACAGGAGCAAATCATGGAATAGCTTAGATAGAGCTAGACATAAGATAGGGAAGGCCACATCATGGTACGACAACCAGAGATATCAGAGTGTCATGTTTGTGGACGCCACCCCTGGAGGGAAATTAGCCAACCAGTGTAGAAAGGCCCTGAGAAAGACCCACTTAAAAATAAAGGTGGTAGAAAAGCCAGGAACCACGATAAAATCCCTGATCAGTAAAACCTACCCTTTTAAGAAAACCCACTGTACCAATAGGAAATGTATCATATGTAAGGTGAACCCCCGGATAAACTGTAAAACTAGAAACGTAGTCTATAGCATAAGATGTACAGAGGGTACTTGCAGGAACATGACAACAACATACATAGGTGAGACAGCTCGTAGCATAGGTGAAAGGATAGACCAACACTGGGGGGAACTAAAAGGACGAAAAAACGGGTCAGTACTATACGAACATGCTAGACAACAACATGACGGTAACATAGACAACATAGAAATTAGAATAATATCTAAACATAGGAATGACCCAGCAGATAGGCAAATCAGAGAGGCCAGTGAAATAGAAATTAGAAGACCAAAGCTAAACAGAAAGAATGAGTGGAACAACAACAACACCCAAACAAACAACACTGACCTAAGAGAAGTATAAATAAGTAAATAAAATTAAATAAAATAAGATAAATAAATACATACACAAGCACAATAACAACAAGCACATAAACACACACTAGTCACCCAGCAGACACAACACTATACACACTAGTCACACAGCAAACATAACACTATACACACACGCAAACGCATGCGCAAAGAAGACAAAATAAAATAAACAAACAAGCAAATAAATAAATAAATATATAGACAGACTGAATAAAAAATGGCGTAGACATACAACACAACAGGAGGAAAAAATATAACACCACTGACGATGTTGCAGATGTGCAACGAAAGATTTATGTAAATTATGTAAACTATATATATGTGTTTGTGTCTATATTGTATCTGTATTATTTTTGACCGTCAGTCAGTCAATGGCAACATTGAGGACCGAGTAAGTTAGATCGCAGATATAAAAGACAGCGAGAAGCGAAAACCAACCAAACAGTGAGTGTGTTCTGTTATTAATTCTGGCAATATTACACAAATATGACCCTCCCCAAGTATAACAATATATATATATATATATATATATATATATATAAAAACAAATAACGAAACGAAATTAAATTTCGTTTCGTTTGTAACTCACTTTTGTATGACTGACGCTTAAACAATTAAGTTAGAAGTGTACATCCACATATGTATACTGAAATACTAGTATGCATATAAATACACACACGTATACATATGTAGATGTACCGAGTTTTTAACTGGACACTTTACTGTGAGTGTTCAGCTAGTCTGTATGTAAACACACAGACAAACCGGTTTTTAGAGTCATACTGGTTTTCGAGGAAACACCTTTCCTCTATTCTCCAGAGGGCCAGACAGGAATATTGGACTAGTTTCGATGTTGTTACATCTCATCAGCAATATTTACCCATCCTCCGGCCCCTCTAGAGAATCGTAAAAGCACATATCGTTATATGCTTTTTCTATGAAAATTAGTAGTGGGCAGACTAATTTGCATAGAGCGTGAGTACGTACCGGTTCAGCGGAAGCGATAAAAACAAATAACGAAACGAAATTAAATTTCGTTTCGTTTGTAACTCACTTTTGTATGACTGACGCTTAAACAATTAAGTTAGAAGTGTACATCCACATATGTATACTGAAATACTAGTATGCATATAAATACACACACGTATACATATGTAGATGTACCGAGTTTTTAACTGGACACTTTACTGTGAGTGTTCAGCTAGTCTGTATGTAAACACACAGACAAACCGGTTTGTGCTTTTACGATTCTCTAGAGGGGCCGGAGGATGGGTAAATATTGCTGATGAGATGTAACAACATCGAAACTAGTCCAATACTCCTGTCTGGCCCTCTGGAGAATAGAGGAAAGGTGTTTCCTCGAAAACCAGTATGACTCTAAAAACCGGTTTGTCTGTGTGTTTACATACAGACTAGCTGAACACTCACAGTAAAGTGTCCAGTTAAAAACTCGGTACATCTACATATGTATACGTGTGTGTATTTATATGCATACTAGTATTTCAGTATACATATGTGGATGTACACTTCTAACTTATATATATATATATATATATATATATATATATATATATATATATATATATGTGTGTGTGTATATATGTATGTGCATGTGTATGTGTATGTGTGTATATGTGTGTATTTATATTTGTGTGTATATGTGTATATATATGTTTATGTATGTGTGTATGTGTGTATGTGTGTGTATATATATATATATATATATATATATATATATATATATATATATATATATATATATATATATATGTATATATATATATGTATATGTATATATATATAGCGGCGATGAATTAGTTTTGCGAGGTTTTTTATATGAAATCGTGTGTCGAAACAGACACAGCAACAGTGACCACAGTAGTAATAACGGTAACAATACGAACAACAACAACAACAATAACCACAGTGGTAATAATGGAAATAGTACATGTAGCAACATCAACAAAAACAAGAAACATAATAATAGTAACAACCACAATGGTAGAAATAGCAGTAACAACAACAACAATAACGGTGAAGTAAACAACAATACATCTAGCAATCATAACAATAATAATATTAATGCTAATGATAGAAACAACAACAACCACCATGATAACAATAATAGCAACACACACAACTATGACGATAGAAATAACGACAACCCCTTAGAGAAACTATTTTTCAACCCAGCTGACAAAACATATAAGATGGGTAATATCTATCCTACGAGGTTACCCTTTAATAAAAGAGTTTGCATACCACAACAAATAGATGACGAGACGGAGGCACAGTTCACCATAGCTAGAAATAAGATTAGACAAGTAGTAGACAGGTACACTATGAGACAGAGCAGACCAGAGGCCCAACAACTTGGGATAAAACCTGTAGAAGGCTTGGTTAGCCTCAAGCAGCGCACAAGGGATGGTGAGGTAGTGTGTCTACCCACAGATAAGTCTGGTAGGATGTCAATAGATAGCATGCCGAACTACATCGAGGCAATGCAACCCCACATCACCAACACGAGCGAAGTTGCACAACTAACACACGATGGGAGAGAAAAAATCCTCAACGCTCACATGATGATGTGGACTGACATCCTAAAGCCAAGCAGACGCACTGCCAACAACTTCCAGGCGTCTAACAATGGCATACCACCCTTGTATGGGCTCCGCAAAGACCACAAGACAGTCGACGACCCGACAACAGGACCACCAACAAGACCTGTATGCGGAGCTAATATAGCTAGCAACTACAGGATCTCCTACTTCCTCTCAATGGTTATACGCCCCATAATCAAGATGTCCCCAGATGTATGTGAAAGTACAGAGGACCTCCTCAGCAGAATCAGTGAGTGCAACAAAAACAGGAGCCTATCCAACTGCATAATAGGCAGCATGGATGTGGTGTCACTGTACCCATCCATTAACATTGATTTTGCTGTGAAAAGATGTGTGGAGATGATCATTGAGAGTGAGGTGGAGTTCTGCGACGTCGACACAGACGAACTGGGCCTCCTACTTAGACTTACCTACGACACTGACTACCTAGACAGCCATGACCTTAGATGTTTCTGCCCTAGTAGACCTATAAGAGGTAGACCCCCCACCATAACCTCAATGGCTAAAAAGACTCCCATAGGAAGGTGGATTGGGTGGACCAAAGCTATACGGACCCCCCAAAACACTGATCAGGTAAGAAAAATGGTCGCACATGCAATAGGGGCTAGTATCAAAACTACCCTAAAGGGCCACATATTTAAGTTCAATGAGAAAATCTACACCCAAAATGAGGGAGCAGCCATCGGCGTCAGCATAGCTGGTGATGTTGCCAACCTTTTCATGGTATGGTGGGAAAGGAGACTTAAAGATCTCCTTAATGAAAGCTCCATAGACCTCATCATGTACTCTCGTTATGTAGACGATATCAATATAGTTATAAGAACACCCCCACTAGAGAGCACTAACAAGTTTGATTTAGAACGTAGCACGATGGAAAGCATCCAGCAGATAGCTAATTCCATACACCAGAGTATAACTGTAACTATAGACTTCCCTTCCAAACACCCTAACAATAGACTACCTGTATTAGACACAGAACTCTGGATTAACACTATAGACGAGAGAGCCCAAATTCTCCACTCACACTATGCTAAACCCATGGCCTCCAAATACCTGATACTCAAAAACTCAGCAATGTCCAGTAGTGCTAAGTTTAATATTCTGATCGCAGATTTGGTACGAGTGATGAAGAATGTGTCCAGCATGTGCGACCCAACAGAAATGGAAGGACACATCCAACACTTCATCAACCGCATGCAGTTCTCTGGCTACAACCAAAGAGACAGAGTCAGAGTATACGAAGGAGCCATGGAAAAGTATAAGACCCTCATAGAACTGGACATGAAAGGAATTTGCCCACTATACAGGAGCAAATCATGGAATAGCTTAGATAGGGCTAGACATAAGATAGGGAAGGCGACATCATGGTACGACAACCAGAGATATCAGAGTGTCATGTTTGTGGACGCCACCCCTGGAGGGAAATTAGCTAACCAGTGTAGAAAGGCCCTGAGAAAGACCCACTTAAAAATAAAGGTGGTAGAAAAGCCAGGAACCACCATAAAATCCCTGATCAGCAAAACCTACCCTTTTAAGAAAACCCACTGTACCAATAGGAAATGTATCATATGTAAGGTGAACCCCCGGATAAACTGTAAAACTAGAAACGTAGTCTATAGCATAAGATGTACAGAGGGTACTTGCAGAAACACGACAACAACATACATAGGTGAGACAGCTCGTAGCATAGGTGAAAGGATAGACCAACACTGGGGGGAACTAAAAGGACGAAAAAACGGGTCAGTACTATACGAACATGCTAGACAACATCATGACGGTAACATAGACAACATAGAAATTAGAATAATATCTAAACATAGGAATGACCCAGCAGATAGGCAAATCAGAGAGGCCAGTGAAATAGAAATTAGAAGACCAAAGCTAAACAGAAAGAATGAGTGGAACAACAACAACACCCAAACAAACAACACTGACCTAAGAGAAGTATAAATAAATAAGTAAATTAAATTAAATAAAATAAGATAAATAAATACATACACAAGCACATAAACACACACTAGTCACCCAGCAGACACAACACTATACACACTAGTCACACATCACACATAACACTATACACACACGCAAACGCATGCGCAAAGAAGACAAAATAAAATAAGATAAACAAACAAGCAAATAAATAAATAAATATATAGACAGACTGAACAAAAAAAATGGCGTAGACATACAACACAACAGGAGGAACAATGAATATAACACCACTGACGATGTTGCAGATGTGCAACGAAAGATTTATGTAAACTATATATATATGTGTTTGTCTATATTGTATCTGTATTATTTTTGACCGCCGGTCAGTCAATGGCAACATTGAGGACCGAGTAAGTTAGATCGCAGATATATATATATAAAAGACAGCGAGAAGCGAAAACCAACCAAACAGTGAGTGTGTTCTGTTATTAATTCTGGCAATATTACGCAAATATGACCCTCCCCAAATATATATATATATATATATATATATATATATATATATATTTTTATATATATATATATATATATGTGTGTGTATATGTGTATATGTAGGTGTATGTATGTATATGTGTGTGTGTGTGTATATATATATATATATAATGGAAAATTTGAACAGGAACAAAACAGAGAGGCAGTACAACGAATGTTTATTAATTTCACGCTCTGGAGAGTGGGGTGGTGGTGGGGAACGACATTTCGGGCATAAGCCCTTCTTCAGGTGAAAAGTGTGTGGGAAGAGAGTTCAAAGGGTGTGTAGGGGAGTGGTGGAGAGACATATAGCGAAAAGGGGGTGGGAGGAAACGGTGCGAATGAAATTAAAAATAAAAGCATGATGAAAATAAAATAAAATTAAAATGTGGTAAAACAGGTGGTGGAAGGGTGTGGGGTGTGTAGGGGTGGTGGCGGGTGGAGTGGGGAGAGGGAGACGGGGTGTCCGAGCTGGGAGAGCTGAAGGTGGTGTGTGTGTAGGTGTACGTGTGTGTGTGTGTGTGTGTGTGTGTGAAAGCAAGGGTTGGGGGAAGAACGGGGTTGAATGTTCAGGAAGAGGTGTGTGTGGGGTGGGGTGTAGGTCGGAGTGTGTGTGCGTGTGTGGGGTGGGGTGTAGGTCGGAGTGTGTGTGCGTGTGTGGATAGAGGGGTGGGGGGAGAGGAATCCGGAGGCTGAAGGTGTAAATATGTAGTGGAAAGCACGTGTGTGTGGGGTTTAAGCGTGTTGTGGATGTAGGTGGCGTGTGGAGAAAATTTTTTTTGGGGTGTGTGTGTGTGGGTGAGTTATAAAGGTGATTCCGTAAGAAGATGTGGTTGAAAGGTTGTAAACTCCTAGGATGGTAGTTGATTCCGCGGTCAAGCTCCACATACGAGTAATCCATGGAGAGATGGTCGGAAGAGGAGAGATGTGGTGTGCGCGCGAAACAGGAAGTGGTCAAGGCGGTAGGAGTGCTGTGTGTCTGTGTGCTGGGAGGTGGTTAGAGGGCATAGCAGCAGTAGGGTGGAATGGTAAAGGGGCGAGGATGGGTAGGTGTGAAAGTTGGAGTGAGGAGGGTGTGTGTGTGTATTAGTAGAGGTGTTAGTGGGATGAGTGAGTGTGGAGAAAGGGTGTGGGTGGAGCGGGGAGAGAAGGGAGTGTGGTGTACTGGTGTGTGTGTAGTTTGATGAAGGGGGTGTTAGTATAC
>OZ024743.1:164730731-164778231 GCA_964016885.1 Eledone cirrhosa
CACGCACAGCCTAGTGAAAAAGCTAGGTACATACATACAGATTTTTGCCATATACTTATAGTCTTCAAAGACCTCATCGAAAATATCAGCCAGATGGTATTCAACCTTCTTTTCTTCTAGCAAAACTATATTTGACAGGGAAGCCCGCTACTATAACACAGTCATCAGAAACGACTTCTCTGAGAAAATTTCTTACGCTGAACCCTTGGATATTTTATACCGACTTTTTTCTACAATATATATATATGTGTGTGTGTATATTTTTATACACACACACACACACACACACACACACATATATATATATATATATATATATTGTTATACTTGGGGAGGGTCATATTTGTGTAATATTGCCAGAATTAATAACAGAACACACTCACTGTTTGGTTGGTTTTCGCTTCTGTGTCTTTTATATCGGTAATCTAATTTATTCAGTCCTCAATGTTTCCATTGACTGACCGACGGTAAAAAATAATACAGATACAATATAGACACAAACACATATATATAGTTTATCAAAGTTCTTTCGTTGCACATCTGCAACATCGTCAGTGGTGCTATTGTTTCCTCCCGTTACATTGTATGTCTACGCCATTTTTATTTAGTCTGTCTATATATTTATTTATTTATTTGTTTGTTTGTTTATTTTTTATTTTGTCTTCTTTGCGCATGCGTGTGTGTATAGTGTTTTGTTTGATGTGTGTTCGTGATTGTATTCTATGTATTCTATGTATTCTATTTTTACTAGTGTGTGTTTATATGTGTTTGTTGTTATTGTGCTTGTGTATGTATTTATTTATTTATTTATCTATTTATTTATTTATTTATTTATTTATTTATACTTCTCTTAGGTCAGTGTTGTTTGTTTGGGTGTTGTTGTTATTCCATTCATTCTTTCTGTTCAGTCTTGGCCTTCTAAGTTCTATTTCACTGGCCTCTCTGATTTGCCTATCTGCTGGGTCATTTCTATGTTTAGATATTATTCTAATTTCTATGTTGTCTATGTTACCGTCGTGTTGTTGTCTGGCATGTTCGTATAGTACTGACCCGTTTTTTCGTCCTTTTAGTTCCCCCCAGTGTTGGTCTATCCTTTCACCTATGCTACGAGCTGTCTCGCCTATGTATGTTGTTGTCATGTTTCTGCAAGTACCCTCTGTACATCTTATGCTATAGACTACGTTTCTAGTTTTACAGTTTATCCGGGGGTTTACCTTACATATGATACATTTCCTATTAGTACAGTAGGTTTTCTTAAAAGGGTAGGTTTTGCTGATCAGGGATTTTATGGTGGTTCCTGGCTTTTCTACCACCTTAATCTTTAAGTGGGTCTTTCTCAGGGCCTTTCTACACTGGTTAGCTAATTTCCCTCCAGGGGTAGCGTCCACAAACATGACACTTTGGTATCTCTGGTTGTCGTACCATGAGGTGGCTTTCCCTATCTTATGTCTAGCCCTATCTAAGCTATTCCATGATTTTCTCCTGTATAATGGGCAAATTATACAATTCCTTTCATGTCCAGTTCTATGAGGGTCTTATACTTCTCCATGGCTCCTTCGTATACTCTGACTCTGTCTCTTTGGTTGTAGCCAGAGAACTGCATGCGGTTGATGAAGTGTTGGATGTGTCGTTCCATTTCTGTTGGGTCGCACATGCGGGACACATTCTTCATCACTCGTACCAAATCTGCGATCAGAATATTAAACTTAGCACTACTGGATATTGCTGAGTTTTTGAGTATCAGGTATTTGGAGGCCATGGGTTTAGCATAGTGTGAGTGGAGAATTTGGGCTCTCTCGTCTATAGTGTTAATCCAGAGTTCCGTGTCTAATACAGGTAGTCTATTGTTAGGGTGTTTGGAAGGGAAGTCGATAGTTACAGTTATACTCTGGTGTATGGAATTAGCTATCTGCTGGATGCTTTCCATTGTGCTACATTCTAAATCAAACTTGTTAGTGCTCTCTAGTGAGGATGTTCTTATAACTATATTGATATCGTCTACGTAACGAGAGTACATGATGAGGTCTATGGAGCTCTCATTAAGGAGATTTTTAAGTCTCCTTTCCCACCATACCATGAAAAGGTTGGCAACATCACCAGCTATGCTGACGCCAATATATATATATATATATAATATAGTTAATACTTCACCATTTTCTTTGGTGAGATGAGAGAAGCTCTATGCGCATTAGAGTCCTCTGTTCCCCAGGAGTACAAAGTGGACGATTAAGTAATCGACCGTTGAAATATCCTGTTTTTAATGGCGATTCCAGTAGCAGACCATTTAAAGTTCAATATTTGAAAAAAGTCAAGGATATGAAATTATTATTTATTCTTTCATTTCTACTCACGTTTCAATTGAAATATTTAGGTATATTCATGTTGCCAAAAGAAAGAAACACACGCACCCTATAATTTTCACTTTATCTTTATTTTTATTGTTCATTTGTTTTTTAAAGTTCTTTCGTCACACATTCTCTGACTTCCTCAATGATTATCTGTTTTGTGCCTCCTCTTTTTCCTAATCTTAAATTTCTATTCCACCTTGTCTTTGTTTTGTGTTGCGCTTTTGTGTTTCGTGTATGCGCATGCGTTTGCGCCTGCGTCTGCGTGTGTGTATATGTTTTCGTGTTTGCCATGCCTACGTGTGTTGTATGTGTGTGAGTTTATATCGTTTGCTGGTTTGCTGTTTGTGTCTTTTATTTTTCTCTATTCTGTCTTCAGTTGCGGACTGTTACTGCTCCACTCGTATTTTCTGTTCAGGCTCGGACTATCTTCTAATGTTGCGTCAGTTCTCTGTGGATAGGATCTTTATTTCAATGTTGTCTATTGAGCCCTCGTGTTCTAGTTTGGTATGTTGGTATAGCACTGATGAGCTGTTCTCCTCCTTAAGTTCTCACCAGTGTCCCTTTAATCTCTCTTCTATACTAAGGGCTGTCTCTCCTATGTATGTCGTTATCTTGTTTCTGCATCGTCCCTCTCTATATCTTTCTTCTAGTTTTACAGTTTATCTGTGGGCTTAACTTACAGACTATACAGTTTCTATCAGTAGAGGGGGTTCTCCTAAGCGGGTATGTCCTACTGATCCAGGATTTTATGATAGCTCCTGATTTCTCTACTTTAATCCTAAGGGTCATTTTTTTCTAAAGCTCTTCTAAAACGGTACGCTAGTTCGCCTCTAAGTGTAGCATCGACGAACATGACACTGGTATTTTTGGCTGTCATACCACGAGTTGGCCTTCCCTATCCTTTTCTTAGTCCAATCTATGCTGTTCCATGATTTGCTCCTGTATAGTGGACAAATCCCATTCATATCATTCTCCATAAGGGTTTTGAATTTAGCTATGGCTCCTTTGTACACGTTGATCCTGTCTGTTTGGTTATAACCAGAGAACTGCATGCGGTGGATAAAGTGCTGTATGTGTCTCTTTAACTCTGTTGGATCACACATGTAGGACACATTTCTAATCACTCTTACCAGGTCAGCTATCAAGATATTGAACCTAGCAGTATCTGAGACAGCTGAGTTCCGGTGTATCAGGTACTTGGAGGCCATGTGTTTGGTATAATGTGAATGGAGGATTTGGGCTTTATCATTCCTAGTTTCCATCCAGAGTTCTGTATCCAACATGAGTAATCTATTGTCGTGGTGTTTAGTAGGGTGGCCCACTGATCTGGTATATGGAGCTAACTATTAACTGGATGCTCTCCGTGGTGCTAGCTTCTAGTTCCGATTCATGAACAC
Organism: Eledone cirrhosa; assembly: GCA_964016885.1. Lineage (NCBI taxonomy): Eukaryota > Metazoa > Mollusca > Cephalopoda > Octopoda > Eledonidae > Eledone > Eledone cirrhosa. The sequence continues at coordinate 164,734,477 of OZ024743.1, forward strand.
TCTCTCGTGGGATAGTTTTAACTACTCTATTAATATCGTCAACATAGTGAAAGTACATGGATTTGGCTATGGAGTTCTCAACTAAGCGTTCTTTGAGGCTCCGGTTCCACCACAATATGAACAGATTGGCCATACTGTCAGTGACGTATGTTTTATTATTGAACTTAAACACATGGTCCTTTAGGATAGTTTTAATACTCGCTCCAACCGCATGAGCGATCATTCTTTTCACCTGGCCGTTGTTTTCTGGGGTCCGTTTGGCTCTGGTCCTCCTGCTTCATCTTTCCATGGTGGTGTTTGGGCAATGAGGTTATGGTGGGAGGTCTACAAATACATAAACGTATATATATATATACATAAACAAATACTCGGATATCGAGTTTTGAAACGCAAGTGTAGTAAAATGGAAAACAACTCGGCGTATGGAAGCTGTTAAAACAGAAAAATACCGTCGAAGCGGCGTTGGGTAAAATATTACCTGGAAGGACAGAGATCAGCAGCTCGGTGTGATGAGGCGGCGGCGACGACGGCAACAACAACCCGATTTCGAGTAATGGCATCACTTGATATTTAAACATGAGCATCACGGACCTGGTTTTTTAGTCCTGCTAGGGACTTGCCTATGGCCAGTCATACCATCATGCACTGCACAAACTGTCACATATCAAGCGCTGTATGAGTATGTATGTATGTATGTATGTATGTATGTATGTATGTATGTATGTATGTATGTATGTATGTATGTATGTATGTATGTAACCCAGGACAAAAACAAAACCTGACAAAGGGCAGAAGAACGCATAAGAGTCAACGGCCATCAAAAGTGTGTAAATATGTATATACACATGTACATATGTATGTATATGTATATGTGTATATACATGGGTGCATGTGTATGGATATGCACGGGGACATAGAAATAGTCGGACTGGACACCCGATCGCGTGGTTAAGCCACTGGGAGTGAAGGACCCCTAGCTTTTGTCAGGGCATTCTTCTAGGAGAAGGCAACTCAGGAAACTGGGATAACTCCAATATAAAACCTGCAGCTCAGTAGTTACCGATGATGTTGATCTTTTCTTCTTTTCGGGTTATAGCTACTGTCGCTCAGAGAGTGGGATTGGCTCAGTGCACAGTCTTTCCTCACTTTAAAAAATATCTTCACGCACAGGCATTGCACGATAGAATTAATTAATAATTATTAATAATGGTATATGTGCAATGGCCATACTCGATAACGATGGGGCAGCCATCATGTATGTATTCATCCATGTATGTATGCATATATAAAGGGTGGACGAACACACGAGAGTCAATGGCCATCCAACAATGTGTATACTCTGTGGGTGTATAAATGTATATATGTGGGTATGTGTGGGATTGGTTGCATGTACGTGTGTATTTTTTATTTACTTATTTTATTATTATTATTATTTCATTTATCTTGCTTTATGTTCATACGAGTTATCACCAAGTCACAACCAGTGACCGCAGGAGACAACAAGGCCGCCATGCTGAAGAAAGAACACACATACACACACGTGCATCTTTAGGTGTTTAAATTTTTGATGTACTTATATTGACAGAATCTTCCTTAGTATATGGGAAGTTCCCATTAGTACTATCTTTCGTATTTCTTCTATACGCGGGTTTCCTGGGATTTGGGATAAGTAATCATTAGACCCCTTAGGTGTCATTCCTAGAGCGCCTACAACCACTGGTATTGTTTTAGTTCTCAACTTCCACATTTTTCCAATTTCTATCTTCAGGTCTTTATATTTGCTCAATTTTTCAAATGTTTTTATAGATACATTCTTGTCTATTGGAACGGATATGTCAATTAGCAGGCATACCCTCTTTTTAAAGTCCTTCAGTATTATATCAGGTCTATTTGCATCTATTTTTTGGTCTGTTTGGATGCTAAAGTTCCACAAGATTGAGATGTGATCTTTTTCAAGTACGGGAGGTGGTTGATGCTCCCACCAATTCTTTTGATGGGGCAGGTCAAAATCTTTACACATTACCCAATGTATGTATTGTGCAGTTCTATCGTGCCTGTTTAGGTATTCGGTTGGAGCTATAGGACTGCACATTGAAATTATATGGTCAATGGTCTCTGGTTGTTTTTTTACATACACGGCATAATGGGTTGCATCCATTTTTTATGATGTTGGCAGACAATGATCTTGTACTGATATAATCAGTCCTTCAGTCTCTGATTTCAGTCCAGAGGATGCCAACCACTGATGGGTTACGTTTTGTCAACATCAGGATTGTTAGCTCTTTCTGGGTATTTTCCATACAGAGGCTTTTCTTGCCATTTCTTAGCCAGTTTCTGTAGCAGTTCTTTATTTGCAGTTACTTTTACCTGCTTTGTTTTTTCTGTGTTTTTCATTTCAGCAGTAAATGGAACTTCTGAAATGTGTAGTTCATTACTGTATCTTTGTGCATCTTTTGTAATGGAGTATGATCTTTTGAAGCTTTCGTGTTTCAAAACGAGTTTGATCATCCAATCATGTGATTCCCTTAGTTGTGTAGATAATCCAGTTGTTGCAGTTTTCAAAGCAATATCTAACTGGATTAATCCACGTCCTCCTTTCCCAGGGAGATATATTCTATCTGTATCTGCCTTAGGGTGATGAATTCTGTGCATGGTTAAACATTTTCTAATTTTTGTATCGAGCCTACGGATCTCTGTGTTTGACCAGTTGATGCTATTGAAACTGCGAGTTACTACTGGTATGGCAAGTCTGTTTATGGCATCGATCCTATTCCTTGCATTCAACTCCGTTCTTAAGATTGCTCTTACTCTGCGGTAACATTCCTTCCTTACCCTTTCCCTCATTGTCGAGTACTTGATTCCATCTCCTTCACAAACACCTAGATATTTATAGGTTTCCTCTTGGTCAAGTTCTCTTATCACGTTCCCCCGGTCAAGATTATTGTCTGAATTTCTCAGCAGCTTTCCTCTGGTGAACGTTGCTTTGGCGCATTTATCTAGTCCAAATTACATTTTAATATCATCACTGAACTGCTTCACAGTGTTTCATTGAGCATTTTACTTAATGGCATAAGTGCGATACAGAATAAAAGCGGTGATAAAGAGTCACCCTGAAAAATTCCACAATTCATATTAACTTCTCCAGCTTCCAGTAATATTTTTTCACTGTTCAAAAGGAGTGTTGTTTTCCATGTTTTCATACTGAATGACAGGAACCTCCTGACAAAGGAAGATATTTTGAAAATCTCTAAATACTTTTCAATCCAACTGTGTGGCAAACTATCGAATGCTTTTTTGTAATCTATCCAAGCAATTGATAGATTTTTGTGTCTATTATGACAATCTTCCAGTATCATTTTGTTAATCAAAAGCTGGTCCTTACAGCCATATGAGCCTCGTTTACACCCTTTCTGCTCATTGGGAAATAGATCATTTGTTATCAGGTGATCATATGTAGATTCATTTAGAATTGATGTTAAGATTTTATACATTGTGATCAAGCAAGTTATCGATCTATAATTTTTTGGATTATTTGTCTCATCATTCTTCGGAAATAGGAATGTAATGCCGTTAACTAGCCATGGTGGTATCTTTTCTGGCTCCTTAACTATTTCATTGTAAAGTTGGGCTAACAGCCCATGAGACTCTGTGAAGGCATTTATCCAAAAATTTGGTATTTTGTCTTTCCCTGAGGATTTCCATTTGCTGGTTTTTCAAAGAGACAAACGCAGATGTTCAACTGTTATATTTCCCCATGTTTGTTCTTCAAGGTGAGCTGTATCTTTCATTTGTCTGTCTGTCCATGGGGCATGTATATTATGAATTTTTTCTTTAGCCCACATCTTTTTCCAGAATTCTTGCACTTCCTTCTTGGGTGGTATTGATTTAGCAGTTATTGTCGATGCCAATTTTTCTGTAGAAGTTTTTTTCCTTGTTTTTGAACATATTATTATCCTTATAGAATCTAGAGCGTTTTTCAAAGCGCCTTATGCAAGCAGCTTTGGTCAACACATTTTGCTTGATTGTTTCTATTATTATGTCTATGCCACTTGTTGATTTTATATTGTATTTTCTTTCCAATTATCTGAGTTTAGTTTGTTTAACATGTTCACCTACTTTGTAGTTTGCTAAATTTTCTATGTCAGATCGAAGAAGATTTATTTGGCGATTGATGTTCTCTAGCCAAGTAGGTTTTTTGTGGGAATTCCTTTGTTTTTTCATTTTCACTCCACATAAGTGAGTGGTGACTTTAGCCGATGCATAGTAGAAATGATTTAGATCAGTAATGTTTAGTTTATTTGTGATGATAATGTTTTTGAGAGCTATGTGTGTCTTGCGTTTTATCCTCTGGTTTTGTTTGGAGTTCTGGATCTTAGGGAGGGTGTCTCGTTACCCCATGTCAGATTCTTTCATTTTCATCCATTTGATCATAAATTCATTCTTCAATTTGGCGAGTTCATTCGCATTCATTTCTTTATCATTGATGATCTCATTGTTTTCATTTTGAGTTTCATCTTGAGCATGCACTCCTTCCACTTTTTCGATCCTTTCTTTAATTTGTTCTGCTGTCAGTGATTCCGTCCCCATCCTGGGATTTAAGGGGTTACAATTTACTTCGCTTTCACTGACACATGTTTCATTTTTACTTCGATGACTTTGTGCTAATAGCTTGATCTGATCAATTTCTATGTCAGTTAGAAACTTCTTCTTAATGTTTCTTCGTATATTAGCTAGTTTGTTACTGTCAATATAATGTTTTCAGGATATTTCTTTTTCCAGTTCGATATATGTCTGTTCTGTATTCGATCTATTTGATGGGTAGTACATGGCAGTGTAGAAAGCCTCAAGGACTTCTTTATTGTCTTCCCTTGACCATTTTTCTCTCTTTTTCTTTGGATTTCTTGGTGGTGAACATGGAGGGCCATCTGTTTGATAGGAAGGTTTAATAGGAAGGTTCGATAGGAAGGTTTGTGAACCATTAGCTTATTTTTCGACCCCCATTCTGGTTCCTCTCTTAGGGTCATGGCCCTTGTTGACCCGGATGACGGCCGATCCGGCGTGAGTTTTTGACATTGCATTTATTTTGTTGCGTTTTATTCTTAACCGCCAAGGGGGTAATCATTTTGAGTTACCACTCTTAGGACGAGTGTCAACCAAGACTAGAGGGGTCATCCTCCCCTTGAGGCACGGCTATTCCCCACCGGCCACCACCCGGTATTTCTTGGTCACGGGTTTTTTTTTTAATTGTTATTAATTTGAGTGATTCCTTAATGTGAGTCCTGTGTTGCTAATAAAGAAATTATTATTATAATTTACTTGTGACCATTGTTGAAGTTGACTTTGTTGTTGTTGTTGTTGGCTATGCCGGTGGTTCTGGGGCTTTATTATCATTATTATTATTGTGGAAGTATCCACGTCGCAGGAAATTTTGTCCCCGTAAGTTTGTGATTTTTGAACACTTTTATTACGAACTTATTGTATAAATCTATATCGTTTTGAGGTGGTCGAAATTAATCGGTATTTAGCTCTTCGAAGCTAAATTCCAATTTGAACTTTGCATTTAGCAAATACGCCCACAAAAAAAAAAGAAAAATGGCGTCTTTCAAAAAAATCTGTTTCTCTACCATGTCTCCACACAAAAATTACTCCTTCACCAAGCTATCGGTCTCAACCTTGTCTTTGCTCACAACAATTTATTTCTTCACCCAGCTGTCGGCGTGGAGTCTCGCTTTCCTTTTCGTCTTCTTCATAGTGAAAGTCAGGCATTTCATTCTCTTCTCCATCAGGCGGCGGCCGAGAATCAGCTGCTGCTGATGCATTTGACAACAAAGGAGGTAGCAGCAGCAACGGCAGTATTAAAAATAACACCAGTGGCAGCAGTAGCAGCAGCAGCAACACCAACAACACCGTTTGTAGCAGTAGCAACAACAACAGCACCAACAACAAGACCAGTAGCAGCAGTAGCGGCGGCAACAATGATGCCACTGAAAAAGGGACCATCTCTTTTGCTAAGGTGGCTCGCAACGTAGAAACAGTCCTGATAACAGAGGAGGAGATGGCGGTCGCAAAACACATGGTAACCAGAACTGAATTTTCAGTGTCCTTGAAACCACCAACCGACTTCCTGGAGGAACAAGAGCGACGCACAGTGTCATGCCGCACAATTGCCACGAAATCACGCCGTGTGGAGAGAGCCTCGGAGGCCCAAGTCCAGAAGGCCTTGGGAACTGTGTGGACACGGAAAACCCACATCATTCATGGCAAGAAATATGCTACTGTGGACGTCCTTTTTGCTACCACCCAGGAAGCAAAATCGCACTCACTGAGGAGCCGACGCAGTGATGACATAACATTAGTCCCGTTTTACTGCGGGGAAAAATTGCAAAGGGTAACCCAGGGCCCGCCATACGTACCTGTGCCTTGGCTGGTCGTGTCTGTTCTTGCGGGCATCGAGGATAGAACAATCATTCTGCAGGTACAGAAGTTGGGGAGAGAGGACTGGTCCGGTATTGGAACGGAGATGCTCATCCAAACCGACTAGGACTGCATCAGCGCTATTCCCGACGTAATAGACCTCGGGAATGGCTCCCAACTTCCCATATCTGTGGAAGGAAGGCGCCAAAAGTGCTTGATCTGTGGGTCGAAGTCTCACCCCAGGGCCTTCTGCCCACAGAAAATAACAAAGGCGAAGGTCTCCCTCCTTCCAACGCCGGAACCGCTGCCATCAGAAACAGAGCAGTCAGCGAAAAAGCCGGGAGCTTCTACAGACAGTAGGAGGACAACACCAAAGCCATGGACAAGAACAGCGGCGGCAACTGCAGTAACAGAAACAGTTGCACTAGCTGCACCTGTGCCAAGAACGGCAAACCAGACTCCACCAACAACAAAGACAAATGAGAGGGTAGAACTCATACCCCTCCCGACCTCTCACAGTCGGACATGAAGTATGAGGCGGCTGAGGAGTGGAAAACGGTTGTCAACAAAAAAAACAACAACTCCAAAACACCACAGCTTCTCCATCCAAAGGCGAAAACAAAGAAAGAGGTGTAAAGGCTGCAAGGAGGCTTGCAGCAACACCTCCACCACCACCACCACCACCACCAGCATCACCACCAACAACAACAACCACAACAACCACACCAGCACCACCACAAACAGCAACATTGCAAACACAACAAAGCACACACACCCAACAGCAACAACAAGAAAACAGCACCCCCCTCACCCCCACCCCCCAAAGTACAAAGTCATAAACATTGCACACCAAGGATTAATGGAACATATAAAACAGCACACTGATATTTCTGACTTAAATTACCACACCCCACCAACACCAAGAACATTACCAAAAAATATTAACATTGTGGAAATTTAACTCGAAGATTACAAACAATTAAAACAAAAATTCCCCAACGCAGTAATTGCGCAGACATGGGCCATTCCAGACAGATCCATCCACCACAACCTCCATCTCATGCGATACATCATAGAGAGGGTGGTTAAGGAACCTGGCACGGGTGTGGCCCTGATCAACTTGGATAAATCTAAAGCATTTGATAGGGTCGACCATTGGTACCTGGCGGCGGTCCTCGAGGCAGTCGGCTCCGGCCCCGTTTTTATGGACCGGATCGCTGCGATGCACAACAACATCTGCTGGAATGTGAGAGTGAATGGTCATTTGTCGCAGCCGTTCAGCATCATCCGCTCAGTCCACCATGGTTGTCACCTCTCGTCCCTCTTGTATGTACTGGCCCTCGAGCCATTACTGCACAAATTGGAGACCATGAGGGGCGTCTCATGCGAACTGAGATGCGGGAGATCCGTATCAGCTTACGCCGACGACGTCAACGTGGTGGTGTTGAGCACCAAACACGTCCAGATGCTCGGCACCGCTCTCAAGGAATACAAAGCGGTGACAAGAGCAAAGATAAACCAGGAAAGTCGGTGGGCTTGCAACTCAACACCTGGAGAGGCAAGTCCATGCCGTCCGACAGCGTCGTGGGGCGCTGGACAGAAGGACCAGTTAAATTGATCGGGGTCTGGTTCGGACCGGACCTCCAGATGGAGAAAAACTGGAGCGAGGTGACGAGCAGAGTGGCTTCTCTCACCAAAAAAATTGGCCGAGAGGAGGCTGTCTCTGAAAGGTCGGGCGGAGGTAGCGAATGCGTACATCGCGTCCGTCATCTGCTACCGCCTGACCGTCGTACCTTGCCCCCGCCCAACTCTGACCAAAATGAAGCGTCTTCTCTTCCGCTTTTTGTGTACGGGGGGTGCTCCCATGGTCAGACGATCCATCTGCTGTCAGTACCCGTTGCGCGGAGGACTGGGCATGCCGTGGCTGATGATGCGCAAACACGCGCTGAGGCTGCGACATCTCTGGTGCTTCCTTGACGGTGAACAGGTGTGGTCGCCGTTTTCCAGACACGCTTTTCCCCAGCTCGTCTCCTTGACGGAGCTGCAGTCCTGGTTCAGGAAAAGACCGAAGGATAGCGCTTGGAAGCTGGAATGTCTCCAAGCGCTCACCGCCTTCTACCAGCTGGGCACTGATATCGGTGGGACATCGACATCGGCGTTCTATAGAGAGCTAGTGGAGGGGAAGAGCGACGACGTTTTCGGGGAGATCCTGGGCGTCGAAGACGATCAGCTGTTCGCTCTCTTCAAGAGAACTTTCAGCCCGGGCCCTATGGACAACTTCCAGAAATCCCTGGATTCGCAGTGCTACCGGGGAGCGTTGCCGGTTCGGGATAAGCTCTACAGGCACGGAGGTGCTGTCAGCCGAGCCTGTCCGAGATGTGTGCAGGGCAACGAAACCGTCCTGCACGCACTCGTTCAGTGTACGAGAATTGCTGAGTTGTGGAGCTATGTCGAACAGTTGCTGTCGCGTGTAGGACGGATCCGGTTATCTACTGAGTCCATTGTGCAGATAGCCCCACCATCCTCCTTTAAAGAGGAGGAAGAGCAGGCATTTTTCATCTGCCTGGTGGCCAGGGCAAAAGAGATTGTGTGGTGTACAAGGTTGAAAGGGTTGAAGACGGACACTTTACTCTCCAGTCAATCCTTGAATAACTTTTTCACGTTTCACTTGAAGAGGAAAATCAGGGTAGAGAGGCAAGTGCTGTCTTCTAGTAAGTTTGTTGAAAGGTGGGTGAAAGTGGCAAGTCTGGTCCGAGTGATCTGAGTATGCGCCTGTAGACTGAGGAGTGGGAAAACTGAGGAGGGCGCTTGTCTTGGTGGTCAGGGTGGCCCTGATCTTTTGTGTGGTTCTCGGACGTTTCCCCCTTTTTGGTGAATTTTTGTTGTTTGAATTTTTTAATTTGTTTTGACACTTTTCTGTCTTGTTATAACCTTTTTACACAGCCAAAAGCCACTTTGTATCGTTCTGTGCCGTCTGTAATGTTTTCTTCATGTTAGCCCTTGTGGCCAATAAAGAAACCATTTCCATCTGCTGTCAACACTCGCTACGTGGAGGGCTGGCCATGCCGTGGCTGATGATGCGCAGACACGCGCTCAGGCTACGACATCTCCACCTCTTCCTCGACGGTGATCAGGTGTGGTCGCCGTTTGCTAGACGCGTCTTTCCCCAGCTCATCTTCTTGGCGGAGCTGCAGTCCTGGGTCAAGCGAAGAGCGAGAAGAGGCGCTTGGAGATTGGAATGTCTTCAGGCGCTCACAGCCCTCAACCAGTCGGGCAATGTGATCGGTGGAAACTCCACCTTGGCGTTCTATAGAGGATTAGTGGAGGGGAAGAGCGATGACGTACTTGGGGAAACTCTAGGCGTCGACGAAAATCAACTAGCCAATCTCTTCGGAAGAACTGTCGGGCCGGGACCTATGGACAACTTCCAGAAATCCCTGGCCTAGGCAGTGCTACCGAGGGGCCTTGCCAGTTCGGGATAATCTCTACAGGCATGGAGGTGCCGTCAGCCGGGCATGTCCGAGATGTGCGCAGGGCGACGAAACCGTCCTGCACGCACTCGTCCAGTGTCCGAGAATTGCTGACTTGTGGGTTTATGTCCAACACCTGCTGTCGCATGTAGGACGGATCCGGCTATCAGCTGAGTCCATCGTGAGGATTGCCCCGCCATCTTCCTTTAGCCGGGAAGGGCAGGAAGTTTTTATCTGTCTGGTGGCCATGGCGAAAGAGATAGTATGGTGGACACGTTTGAAAGGGCTGAAGACGAGCACTTACCTCAAATTTCATTTGAAAAGGAAAATTAGGGTAGAGAGGGAAGTGCTCTCTTCCCAGCATTTTGTTGAAAGATGGGTGAGAGAAGCAAGAATGGCCCGAGTGAATGGGCCTACTCTGAGTATGTGTCTGTAAATTAAAGGTGGAAAACTGGGAGGGGGCTCTTTCCTTGGTGGTCAGGGTTACTGTGGCCTTTTAATGGGCTTTCTCCACAAATGTCCCTCCGAAGTCTCCCCCCTATTGGAGAATTTTTCATTGTTATTTTTTTGTTACATCCTCTGTTTTTTGTTTTTTACACGCAGAAATGCCCATTTGTACCGTCCTGTATTGTCCTGCATTGTCCTTAATGTCTACTTTATGTAAACCCTTCTGGTTAATAAAGAAATCATTATTATTATTATTATTATTGAATGCCATGGTTGACGGAGGCTCGGCTCTGTAAGGTATAGTAATTTTTAACCGTTAAAACAATTGTAAATTGTTTAAAACTTGAACCAAATTGTTGATAAAGACACCCTCCTCCTCGTGAGAGGGGTCTTTCTGTCCGTTATTTGGCCCTTCGGGGTTAAATAACCAGTTATTGGGGTTTTGTACCCAAAATTTCATTTTAAACAAAAAAACATGGCTACCAAAAAGAAATTTCATACGTCACTCCCACTCATTCCGTCTTCTTCTTCCTCAATCATCACTACAGCAGAGAGAAGATTGTCTCTCTCCCTCCCTTCTTTAAATGTGTCTCTCTCCCTCCCTTCTCTTTCGCAAGCGACGAAAGAAAAGAAAAGTCTCGTGCAAAGCGTGCAAGGTTTCTCCACGACGACGACGACAGCGACGAAACAGGTGTGCGGGAAATACGAAAACCCAGTTCATTCGTCTGACGTCAGGAATAATAGCAGTAGCAGCCGTAATAACAACAGCAACAGTGACAATGAAAACAACAGTAGCAGCCGCAACAGCATCACCAGCAGCATAAACAACAACAGCATTAGCAGCAGCAACACCAACAACAACCACAGCAACAGCGGCGGAGGCAGTAGTCGTAGTACCTGCAGCAACAACAAAAGTACCAGCAGCTCTGACGACAACAACAACAGCAGAGAAAAACCAATCTCATTTGCAGGTATTGCGAAAAACCTGGAAACAATCCTCATAACAAATGAGGAATTAGAGGAAGCGAAGAAGATGGTGACAAAGAACGGACACCGAGCAATCTGCAAGGCAGCGAAAAATTTTTTCGAAACCCAAGAGCACTGTACGGTCACGTACCGTACAGTAAGTACAAAATCCCGTAGGGTGGAAAGAGCCACAGAGGCCCAAATACAAAAAGCCTTGGGGTCTGTGTGGCAGAGGAAAACGCACATCACCCGAGGCAAAAAATACGCCACCGTAGACGTACTTTTTGCCACACCCCAGGAGGCAAAGGCCCAATCAGTAGTGACCCTAAGGAGCGAGGAAATGGTGTTGGTGCCCTCCTACTGCGGGCAAAAAATTGTGAGGGTCAAACTGACCCACGTCCCCCCCGGAATGACCCCTTCTTGGCTGGCCGCGTCTGTCCTCGTCGGAATCGAGGACAAAACAACTGTACTGCAAGTACAGAAAAAAGTAAGAGAAGATTGGGTCGGCTCCTCCATTGAGATGCTAATCCAAACCAACCAGGAGTGCATCGAAGCTATCCCGGATGTGATAGACTTCGATAACGGCACTCAACTGCCCATAAGTGTTGAGGGCAAACGCCCGAAATGCTTTCGCTGTGGATCGAAGACTCACCTCAGGGCCTTCTGCAACGAGAAGACCCTGAGAAAGGAGAAAACCCCCCTCCTCCCGAATCCGGTTCCACGGCTACCAGCAACAGGACAAGCGGCAACCAGGAACGATAGGTCCGTGGCACCCATACCCACTCCACGGAAATCAAAGACAGCAGCAGCAGTGGAAATATTAACAACAACAACAGCAATACCAAATGCAGCTGCAACAGAGACTCCAGTGCAAACATCACCAACAACAACAAGTGAAAGAGTGGAGCTGGTACCCCTCCCCGACCTTACAGAATCAGACATGGAGTGTGAGGTGGGAGAGGGATGGCAAAAGGTCTCAAGAAGGCACAAACGCAGAAGCAGCGCATCGTCGCCTTTGAAAAGGGAGGAAAGAAATGAGAAAAGGGTAAAGTCTACTGCAAAGAGACCCACAGCAGCAACACCACCAACACCATCACCACCCACACCAGCACCACCATCACCACCGGCGACAACCCCACCGCCAACAACACCTTCAACACCACAAGCACCAACATCGCAAACACAACAACAAAACACACACACCCAGCAACAACGACAAGAAAATAGCAGAACCACACCCCACCCCCAGAAAAACAAATGCACGGCAATAAACACACACAACAAGAAACTAATGACTTACATAATTGAACACACAGACATTTCACAACAGGACTACATAATACCAGCACCAATCAAAACGCCAACTAACATAAGACTGCTAAAAATAGCACAGAAACAATACACAAACATTAAAACGAAATTCCCCAACGCAGTTGGTGATTTCAGGGACCTAGGAGGAACCATTAATCGAAGAGTATATTCAGACATTCTCTTAGAAGAGCCGACGACCAGCCGAAGGGACGATTCAACGGTCCCTTCACCAGACGATCAAGTGAAAAGGGATGTAAAAACCATCCCTCCTCTACCAAAAATACGGTAAGTGGTCTTTCCCATCTTTTCCACTCTATTTTAAACATGACCTCACTCAGAATAGGCAGCATAAATGCGCGTGGCTTGGGGTCGTCATGGAAGCAGGGTCACCTGCTCAACGACCTCAGGTCACTAAACATAGATGTAGTGGCCATCAGCGAGACCAGAATCTCCGAAGCACGGGCCTTCGCACCGATCTTCGGCGGCTACGATGTGTACGCATCTCCCAGCCGTCCTGGATCCGGTGGAGGAGTTGCTGTACTTTTTCGGAGAGGTTTGGATCTCGCCATACGGGCCATCTTCCTGGACCCAGAGGGTAAGCTGGTGGTGCTGGACGTGACCAGCAGAGACGGGCAATCTTTCAGGCTAGTGGCCGTCTATGCCCCGACAGGAGCAGGGCGGCCTGATTTCTTCCGGCGTCTGGAGACCTTTCTTGGAACGTCCCGCTCTTTAGTGTTAGTGGGCGACTGGAACGGGATCTTAGATGCACGCTGGGACTGTGTGGGATTAGCGGATAGGGGTGGAGGGTGCAAGAGCCTCACCAACCTGCTCAGGCGTTTTGAACTGTCTGACAGGTACCGATTGGATTTCCCGAATGTGCCAATGTGGACTTGGACAAACCGCATAGGGTCATCCAGATCATATCTAGATAGAGTATTTTGTAGGGAAATAGATAGGTCTAGCATAGGCTGTCCACAATTCAAGATAGTCAGCTACACGGACCACAAATTCGTGACCTGTGTGCTTGACTTAGATAGGCTTCATAGACGAGGACCCGGCTACTGGAAGCTAAACGCGTCCTTACCAGCGCGCAAGGCCTACAGAGACCGGATTAGCGAACTAGTTAAGCGGGCGTTGACGGGGGCCATCGTCAACAACAAGTGGTGGTTTGCTCTGAAAAGAGCGATTAGAATAGAATCGATTAGGTTTAGTAAGGCTTTAGCAATAGAGAAAAATAGAGCAGAGGGAGAACTAGTTAGAAAATTAGACGAGGCGCTTAGCAAAGGCATTGCGACCGACGTGCTTGCGGCGAAATTGGCCCTTGACCAATTCTTCAATGCAAAGCACGAAGGCTGCGTTGTCAGAGCTAGGGTGCGTGCTCTCAGACACGAGGGGACGAAAGCCGTTCAATGGGCCCGAGTGGCGGAGGCGCGTCGTGGCAACAAAGCCACGATCCGGTCTTTGGTGGACCACGACGGGCGCATGCTACTCGATCCCGGGCAAATGTGTGAAGCTTTTCAGCGACACTTCGCTCAGCTGTTCGGGGGCAGCGGGGGGCCGGGTAGAGGGATGGACTTTAGTGTCTACCTCGACGGGCTGCCGCGGCTCTCGGCCACTGAGGCGAGGTGTTGCGAAAAGCCGATAACAGCCGCTGAAGTACGGGAGGCAATGACTGGCTGCACAAGGGGTAAATCGCCTGGTTTGGATGGTCTGCCCTATGAACTTTACGTACAGATGCCAGACTTGTTCGGAGGCCTCTTGGCGGACGTCTACTGCAACTGGCAACAGAACGGGAGAATTCCCAGTTCTGTGAGCCGAGGAGCGGTGGCACTGCTGAGAAAGGATCCGAACAAGGGGGATAACATAGACAATTTCCGGCCCATAACTCTGCTAAACACAGAGTTTAAGATTTTGGCCAAGGTGCTAGCAAAGAGGTTGGCGCTTGTCGTTGGTGGTCTGGTGGGAGAGGCGCAGACATGCGCCATTCCCGACAGATCCATCCACGACAACCTCCACCTCATGCGATACATCGTAGAGAGGGTAGCTAGGGAACCTGGCACGGGTGGGTCCTTGATCAATTTAGATCAGTCGAAAGCTTTCGATAGGGTCGACCATCGTTACCTAGCGGCAGTCCTGAGGGCGGCTGGCTTTGGGCCCGTCTTCAGAGGCTGGATCGCTGCCATGCACAGCGACATCTGCTCTGTGGTGAGAGTGAACGGTCACCTGTCGGAACCGTTCAACATCATGCGCTCGGTCCGCCAAGGATGTCCCCTCTCGTCCCTCTTGTACGTATTGACTCTCGAGCCATTACTGCACAAACTGGAGACGTTGAGGGGAGTCCCGCGCGAACTAGGATGCGGAAGATCCGTGTCAGCATATGCGGACGATGTCACCGTAGTGGTGTCGAACGCCAAACACATCGAGGCGATCGGCACTACACTAAGAGAATACGAAGCGGTGACAGGAGCAATGATCAACCAGGAAAAGTCAGTGGGCCTGCAGCTCGGCACCTGGAGAGGCAGGTCCATGCCGTCCAACAGCGTCGTCGGGCGCTGGACGGACGGACCGGTTAAATTGCTAGGGGTCTGGTTCGGTCCGGACCTCCAGACGGACAAAAACTGGGACGAGGTGACGAGCAGGGTGGCTTCTCTCACCCAGAAATGGGCGGAGAGGAAGCTATCCCTGAAAGGTCGAGCGGAGGTGGCTAACGCGTACATCGCGTCTGTCATCTGCTACCGCCTAACCGTCGTACCTTGTCCTAAGCCTCGCCTGACTGCGCTGGAGCGTTTGCTCTTTCGCTTTTTGTGGAAGGGACGTGCTCCGATGGTCAGGCGGTCCATCTGTTGTCAACACCCGCTACGTGGAGGGCTGGGCATGCCGTGGCTGATGATGCGCAGGCACGCGCTCAGGCTACGACATCTCCACCTCTTCCTCGACGGTGATCAGGTGTGGTCGCCGTTTGCTAGACGCGTTTTTCCCCAGCTCGTTTCCTTGACGGAGCTGCAGTCCTGGGTCAAGCGAAGACCGAGAGGGAGCGCCTGGAGACTGGAATGTCTTCAGGCGCTCACAGCCCTCGACCAATCGGGCAATGTGATCGGTGGAAACTCCACCTCGGCGTTCTATAGAGGATTAGTGGAGGGGAAGAGCGACGACGTACTTGGGGAAACTCTAGGCGTCGACGAAAATCAACTAGCCAATCTCTTCGGAAGAACTTTCGGGCCAGGGCCTATGGACAACTTCCAGAAATCTCTGGCCTGGCAGTGCTACCGAGGAGCCTTGCCAGTTCGGGATAAACTCTACAGGCATGGAGGTGCCGTCAGCCGGGCATGTCCGAGATGCGCGCAGGGCGACGAAACCGTCCTGCACGCACTCGTCCAGTGTCCGAAAATTGCTGACTTGTGGGTTTATGTCGAACACCTGCTGTCGCGTTTAGGACGGATCCAGCTATCATCTGAGTCTATCGTGAGGATTGCCCCGCCCTCCTCCTTTAGCCGGGAAGGGCAGGCAGTTTTTATCTGTCTGGTGGCCATGGCGAAAGAGATAGTATGGTGGACACGTTTGAAAGGGCTGAAGACGAGCACTTACCTCTTCGGTGATGCTCTGATTGACTTTTTCAAATTTCATTTGAAAAGGAAAATCAGAGTAGAGAAGGAAGTGCTCTCTTCCCAGCATTTTGTTGAAAGATGGGTGAGAGAAGCAAGAATGGCCCGAGTGAATGGGCCGACTCTGAGTATATATCTGTAAACTAAAGGTGGAAAACTGGGAGAGGGCACTTGCCTTGGTGGTCAGGGTCATTGTGGCTTTTTACTGGGCTTTCTCCACAAATGTCCCTCCGAAGTCTCCCCCCTATTGGGGAATTTTTCATTGTTATTTTCATTGTTATTTTTGTTACATCCTCTGTTTTTGTTTTTTTACACGCAGAAATGCCCATTTGTACCGTCCTGCATTGTCCTGCACTGTCCTTAATGTCTACTTTATGTAAACCCTTGTGGTTAATAAAGAAATCATTATTATTATTATTATTATTATTATTATTATTATTATTATTATTATTATTATGTGGAAGTATCCACGTCGCAGGAAAATTTGCTCCTGTAATTTTGTGATTTTTTAACAGTTTTTATTGAGAGCTTCTTGTAAAATATATATTGTTTAGTGTTCAAACGCACCCCGCTTCTCTTGAGGTGGTCGAAATTAATCGGCATTTAGTCCTCCGGGGCTCAATTCGAATTTGAACTTTGCATTTGGCAAATACGCCCACAAATAAAACGAAAAAATAAGAAAACAGACGTCGCTCAAAAAATCCCTTTCTCTACCTTGTCTTCACTCAAAACTTCGTTCTTCAGCAAGCTGTCAGGGTGGAGTCTCGCATTCCTATTCGTCATCTCCATTGTCACGTAGTATAAGTCAGGCAAAGGCCGTTTTATCTTCTTTTTCCTGAAGTGGAGGTCGAGAAGCGGCTACTGCTGATGTATTTGGCAACAAAGGACGTAGTAGCATCAGCAGCAGTAAAAATAACACCAGTGGTAGTAGTAACCACAGCAGCAGCAACACCAACAACAGCACGAAGAACAACACCAACAAGAACAACGACAACACCAGCAACACCACCACCAACAACAACACCAACGACAACAACAGGAAAACACTTTCAGCAGCGAAGAAAAGGCCATGCTTCAACATGAACTTGAGAGACAAGGAGACAAAGTTGGCCCAGGCATGGAAGCTCATCAAACAGGAGCAAACCATGGCCAACTTAACTGTCCCGGCAGACGCCATAGAAGCGGAGGAGAAGAGAACTCTGGTCTTCAGATGCATCTCAGCTGAGACGAAAAGAGCCACAAACTCCCCACAGGCAGACGTCGAGTCTGCGCTGAGGTGCATCAGAGGAGATACAGAGTACGTAGCGAGGGGTTGACAATACGGCACCATCTCGGTGCTGTTTAAGTCGGAGGCCCTTCCTTTGAAGCACTTGACGACCCCTTGCAAAACCAGCAAGGTTATTATGTACCCCCTCCCACATGGGAAAAAGATCGATTAGAGTCCGCATTCCCAGGATTCCACCTGGACTAGATATGTGGTGGCTCTTGGGATGCGTGATTGTGGAGGGGTCAGATGCCATCCCAATAGAGGTAACCAGGACAGGAAGAGAGGACTGGTCGGGGTTGATCTGGAGATACTTCTCCAGATCAAACCTCAAGAAATAAAGAAAAATCCGGAGCAGATCCGGCTCTACAAGTGATGGCTGAGGAGAAAAGGCCGCACTGTTTCGGTTGCGGTGAAAAAACACACTTGCGAGCCTTCTCCCCTCAACTATTAAAAAATGCAAGGTGTCAAAAGTCTACGCTGCTGCCGACGCCGGGGCCTCATCGCGAAACAACAACACCAACAACAAAATCTGCAGCAGCAACACCAGCAGAACCAACAACTGCAAAGACCACCAAGACCACTAAGGGGCCACTCCAAAGAAGCTCTCCCACTCCCTCCCTCTCGAACACACACACACACGCACATTGAAACACACACACCCATACACGCACTGCCACTTACATCTGACACAAACACAGAAACCTCTTCATCACTGAGCGAAGATGAGGAGGAACACCCCCCCCCCAAAAAAAAAAGAAAACAAGAAATCTCACACACCAACACAAACAGCAAACAAGAAAGACACATCCGCACCAAACACAGACACACATACTACAACACCCACCCCTGCAACAACACAACCGTCAACACAAACACCATCTCCACCAACAACACTACCACTAACACAAACAACTGAAAGAAACCACACACAGCAACAACTTACAACCACAACAACACCTAACTTCGTGTTAGTGAGGAAATCGAACACAAAACTACTGAACCTCATAATACGTAGTAACGAAGTAAGGAAATAGAGAAAGAGTGTAAAAGCCTCAAGTAGGCTTTTAAAGGGGTTCCCAAAAGAAACCCCACCAAATATGGAGGTCCAACCACCCGACCTTCACAAGACCCCGAGTGGTAAGTAAACCTTTCCTCACTCTTTTAGCCTGCCAACATGGCCATATTAAGAGTAGGTTGTTTAAATGTTCGAGGCCTGGGATCGTCCTGGAAGCAGGGTCACCTG
Source organism: Eledone cirrhosa (assembly GCA_964016885.1). Lineage (NCBI taxonomy): Eukaryota > Metazoa > Mollusca > Cephalopoda > Octopoda > Eledonidae > Eledone > Eledone cirrhosa. Next base: position 164,753,197 of record OZ024743.1, read on the forward strand.
CTCAACGACCTCAGGTCTCTAGAAATGGATGTAATTGCCGTCAGCGACACCAGGATTTCCGACACGCGCACACTAGCCCCCATTTTCGACGACTTTCAGATCTTCGCATCTGTTAGTCAGCCGGGAATGGGAGGTGGGATGGCAGTGCTGTTTAGGAAAGGCCTGGATCTTGAGGTAAGGTCAATCTTCCTGAACCCGGGCGGTAAGTTGGTGGTCCTGGACGTGAACAATAGCGAAGGTGGTGCCTTTAGACTGGTGGCCGTCTACGCCCCTACCGGGGAAGGACGGTCGGATTTCTTTAGACGCATGGAAGCCTTTTTGGGTACGCCTCGCCCTCTACTGTTAGCGTGGGACTGGAACGGCATCTTAGACGCACGCTGATCAGCCAGTTCCAACTGTCTGACAGGTACCGACTAGATTTCCCTAATGCGCCAGTGTGGACCTGGACAAATCGTTTAGGGACATCTATATCGTACTTAGATAGGTTTCTAATTAGATTAGTAGATAAGGATAGTATAGGGTGTCCACAATTACATACGGTCGCCTATTCAGATCACAAGTATGGTCGACCTAGATAAAACGCGTAGGTTAGGACCTGGTTACTGGAAACTGAACATGTCGTTTCCGGTACGTAAGGCTTACAGGGACCGGGTCAACAATATAGTTGACAGGGGAGTCGTCAACAATAGATGGTGGGTCGCTCTCAAAAGAGAGATTAGAGTAATGTCGATAGGGTTTAGCAAAGAAGTAGCGTTAGAGAAAAATAGAAAGGAGGGGGATCTGGTAGATAAGTTAGACGAGGTTATTTGTAGTGGCGTTGCAACTGACGTGCTAACGGTGAGAATGGCATTAGATCATTTCTTCAATGCGAAACGCGAAGGCTGCATTGTCAGAGCTAAGGCGCGTGCTCCGAGAAACGAGGGAACCAAAGCTTTTCGATGGGCCCGCGTGGCGGAGGCGCAGCGTGGTAATAAAACCACAATTCGGTCTTTGGCGGACTGAGACGGACACGAGCAGAGCGATCCCAAGCGGACATGTGAGGCCTTTCGCCAACATTTTGTTCGGTTATTCGGGGGAAGTGGCGGGTCAGATACAGTGGCGGACTTCAGCCCCCTACCTTGAGGGCTTGCCGCAACACTCGACGGCTGACGCTGAGCGCTGCGAAAGGCCGATTACTTCAGCCAAGATTCAGGCTGCCCTTATCGGCTGCATGAGGCGCAAGTCACCCGGTTTGGATGTTCTGCTCTACGAGCTTTACGTAAATATGCCAGACTTGTTCTCCGATCTCCTCGAAGCGTTCTACTGCAACTGGCATCAGAACGGGAGTATTCCCAGCTCTGCGAGCCGGGGCGTAGTGACGCTGATAAGTAAAGACGAGAACAAGAGGGACACATTAGACAATTTCAGGACCATAACTCTGCTCAACACAGAGTTTAAGATTTTGGTTAGGTGTTAGCGATGAGGTTGGCGCTTGTCGTCGAGGATTTGGTTGGGGAGGTGCAAACTTGCGCAATCCCGACCAGGTCTACGACAACCTCCACCTGATGCGATACATCATAGAGAGGGTAGGGTGTAAACCTAGCTTCGGTGGGGCTCTGATCAATTTAGATCAATCGAAAGCATTCGATAGGGTCGACCATTGGTATCTGGAGGCTGTCCTCAAGGCAGTAGGCTTCAGCCCCGTCTTCAGACGCTGGATACACAGCGGCATCTGCTCAGTGGTCAAAGTTAATGACCACCTCTCGGAACCGTTTCAGATCTCCCGATCGGTCCGTCAAGGGTGCCCTCTCTCCTTCCTTCTGTACGTATTGACTCTCGAGCCTTTACTGCGGAAGCCGGAGCTGTTGCAGGGCATCACACTCGAACCGGGACACTGAAAGGCTGTGTCGGCTTATGCGGACATCACCGTGATGGTGTCGGGCACCTCGGAAATTGAGGTGGTCGGCAACTTATTGGAGGAATATGAAAGGTTGGCGGGAGCAAAACTTAACCCGGAAAAGTCGGTGGGCTTCTAACTCGGCACCTGGAAAGGCAAGTCCATGCCGTCCAACAGCGTTGTTGGGCGCTGGACGGACGGACTGGTAAAGTTACTCGGGGTTTGGTTCGGGCCTGACTTCCAGGTGGATAAGAATTGGGACGGGGTGACGGCAGAGTAGCCAGTCTCACCCAAAAATGGGCTGCGAGGAAGATATCACTGAAAGGTTGGGTGGAGGTGACGAACGCATACATCGCGTCCGTCATCTACTACCGCCTGACCATCGTCCATTGCCCCCGTTCGCGCCTCGCAAGCTTGGAACGGCTCCTCTTCAAATTCTTGTGGAGGGGACAGGTTCCGTTGGTGAGGCGGTCCATCTGCTGCCAGCACCCTCCACGTGGAGGTCTGAGCATGCCGTAGCTAATGATGCGCAGACATGGGCTGAGGCTGTGGCATCTCCAGATATTCTGCCTAAACGGTGAACAGGTGTGGTTGCCGTTTGTCAGATGGGCCTTTCCGCAGCTCGTCTCTTTGACTGAGCTGCAGTCCTGGGTCAAGAAGAGACCGAGACTGGGTGACTGGCATCTGGAATGTTGCCAGGCACTCACTTCCCTCTACCAGGCGGGCAATGTGATCAGTGGAACTTCCACTCTCGAGTTCTATAGAGGATTAGTGGTGGGCAGCTGCGACGACGCACTCGGAGAGGCTCTGGGCGTCGACGAAGTCGAACTAACCAGTCTGATCCGGAGGACTCTCGAGCCGGGGACGATGGATAATTTCCAAAAATCCCTCGCTTGGCAGTGCTACAGGGGGGGGGGGGGGGGCACTGCCGGTTCGAGATAAACTCTTCAGGCACAGAAGTGCTGTCAAACGGACCTGCCCGAAGTGCGCGCGGAGCGACGAAACCGTTCTGCACGCACTCGTTCAGTGTCCCTGCATTACTGACTTGTGGAGTTATGTAGAGCAGCTGTTGTCGCGAGTGAACGGATCCGACTTTTGGCTGAGTCCATAGTGAAGATCGACCCGCCGCCTTCTTTTGGCCAGGAAGGGCAGGCAAATTTCCTCTGTCTGGTGGCAGTAGCGAAAAAGGTTGTATGGTGGACAAGGTTGAAAGGACTGAAGACAGACACTTTTCTCTTCGGCCAATCTCTCATCAACTTTTTCAAGTTTCACTTGGAAAGGAAGGTGAGGGTGGAGAAAGAAGTGCTGCCCACAGTACATTTGCTGAAAGGTGGGTGAATGTGGCGAGAATAGCCCGTGTGAGTAGATCTACTCTGATCATGCGTCTGTAGGTGGGTGAATTTGAGGAGGAGAGGGTTGCCCTTCCCAGATGCCCTTGAAGCGTCAGGTCGTTCAGGATTGGTGGGGTACCTGAGTGTACCCTGGGTGGTCATGCCCCCTATTGGGGAATTTTCCTTGTATTTTTATCGTTATTTTGTTGTTGTTATTTATATTGTTTGCAGGTTCTATATGTAAATCCCCACTGTCCCTGTCTTTTGTATAGTTCCCTATATGTCGGCCCTTGGGGCCAATGAATGAAACTATTATTATTATAACAACAGCAACAACAAAAATAACAGCGGTAAAGTCGGGAACGACAATAACAATGACAATAACAACATCCACAACAACAATAATAGTAGGAACAGTATCAACAAAAACAACAATAATAACAACAGCCACAATAACAGTAACAACAGCAACAGTATCAACGTACTCAGAATAGGCAGTATAAATGCACGTGGCCTGGGGTCATCTTGGAAGCAGGGTCACCTGCTCAACGACCTCAGGTCACTAAACATATATGTGGTGGCCATCAATGAGACCAGAATCTCCGAAACACAAGCCTTCGCACCGATCTTCGGCGGCTACGATGTATACGCATCTCCCAGCCGTCCAGGATCGGGGGGAGGGCTTGCCGTCCTTTTTCGGAGAGGCTTGGATCTCGCCATACGGGCCAACTTCCTAGACCCAGAAGGTAAGTCGGTGGTGCTGGACGTGACCGGCAGCGAAGGCAATGATTTCAGGCTAGTAGCCGTCTACGCCCCAACAGGGCGGCCAGATTTCTTCAGACGTCTAGAGACCTTTCTTGGAACGTCCCGCTCTTTAGGGTTAGTGGACGACTGGAACGGTATCTTGGATGCACGCTGGGATTGTGTGGTGCTAGTCGATAGGGGAGGAGGATGCAAGAGCCTCACCAACCTGCTCAGACATTTTGAACTGTCTGACAGGTATCGACTGGATCAGCCAAATGTGCCAATGTGGACATGGACAAACCGCATCGGGTCATCCAGATCGTATCTCGATAGGGTATTCTGCAGAGAACTAGATAAGGCTAGTATAGGTTGTCCACAATTTAAAATAGTCGACTACACAGACCACAAATTTGTAATCTGTGAGATCGAAATAGACAGACTTCATAGACAAGGGCCCGGTTACTGGAAGCTGAACGCGTCTTTCCCGGCGCGCAAAGCCTACAGAGGCCGGATTAGCGTATTAGTTAAGCGGACGTTGACGGGAGCGGTCGACAACAACAGGCGGTGGTTCGCCCTGAAAAGGGCAATTAAAGTAGAGTCGATTAGGTTTAGCAAAAAACTAGTGATAGAGGAAAATAGAGTAGAGGGAGAGCTAGTCAGAAAGCTAGAAGAGGCGTTTAGGACAGGCATCGCAACCGACGTGCTTGCGGCGACATTGGCACTCGACCAATTCTTCAACGCAAAACACGAAGGCTGCGTTGTTAGAGCTAGAGCGCGTGCTCTGAAACACGAGGGGACAAAAGCCGTACAGTGGGTCCGGGTGGTAGAGGCGCGACGTGGCAACAAAGCCACAATTCGGTCTTTGTCTGACCAAAACGGGTGCGTGTTGCTCGAACCCGAGCAGATGTGTGAAGCTTTTCAGCAGCACTTTGCTGAACTGTTCGGGAGAAGCGGCGGCCCGGATCGGGGTATGGATTTCAGTGCATACCTCGACGGAGTGCCTCGCCTCTCGACGACCGCAGCACAGTGTTGCGAAAAGCCAATAACAGCCGGTGAAATACAGGAAGCGATGGCTAACTGCACGAGGGGTAAAACGTCAGGTTTGGATGGTCTGCCCTACGAGCTTTATGCATTTATGCCAGACTTGTTCGGTGACCTCTTGGCAGACGTCTACTGCAACTGGCAGCAGAACGGCAGCATTCCCAGTTTTGTGAGCCGGGGAGCGGTGGCGCTGCTGAGAAAAGACCCGAACAAGGGGGGTGTTATCGATAACCCTGCTAAATGCAGAGTTCAAGATTTTGGCCAAGGTTAGCAACGAGGTTGGCGCTTGTCGTCAAGAGTCTGGTGGGAGAGGCGCAGACATGCGCCATTCCGGACAGATCCCTACACAACAACCTACACCTCATGCGATACATCATAGAGAGGGTGGTTAAGGAACCTGGCACAGGTGGGGACTTGATCAACTTGGATCATTCCAAAGCATTCGATAGGGTCGACCATCGGTACCTGGCGGCGGTCCTCGAAGCAGCCGGTTTCAGGCCCGTTTTCAGGGGTTGGATCGCTGCGATGTACAGCGACATCTGCTCTGTTGTGAGGGTGAACGGTCACCTGTCGTAGCCGTTCAGCATCATGCGCTCAGTCCGCCAGGGTTGTCCCCTCTCGTCCCCCCTGTACGTATTGGCTCTCGAGCCGTTACTGCACAAACTGTGGCGATGAGGGGCGTCCCACGCGAACTAGGATGCAGGAAATCCGAGTCGGCTTTCGCCGACAACGTCACCGTGGTGGTGTCGAGCACCAGACACGTCCAGATGCTCGGCACCGCTCTCAAGGAATACGAAGCGGTGACAGGAGCAAAGATAAACCAGGAAAAGTCGGTGGGCTTGCAGCTGGGCACCTGGAGAGGCAAGTCCATGCCGTCCGACAGCGTCCTGGGGCGTTGGACGGACGGGCCGGTTAAATTTCTCGGGGTCTGGTTCGGACCACACCTCCAGATGGAGAAAAACTGGAACGAGGTGACGAGCAAGTTGGCCTCCCTCACCCAGAAATGGGCCGAGAGGAAGCTGTCTCTGAAAGGCCGGGCGGAGGTGGCGAATGCGTACATCGCATCCGTCATCTGTTACCGCCTCACCGTCGTCCCTTGCACCGGCCCAACTCTCACCAAAATGGAGCGCCTCCTCTTCCGATTTTTGTGGAAGGGACGCGCTCCCATGGTCAGACGATCCATCTGCTGTCAACACCCATTGCGTGTCGGACTGGGCATGTCATGGCTGATGATGCGCAAATGTGCGCTGAGGCTGCGACATCTCTGGTGCTTCCTTGACGATGAACAGATGTGGTCGCCGTTCGCCAGGCACGTTTTCCCACAGCTCGTCTCCTTGAACGAGCTGCAGTCCTGGGTAGAAAAAGACCGAGGGATAGCGCTTGGAAACTGGAATGTCTCCAGGCGCTCACTACCCTCTGCCAGCTGGGCACCAGTATCAGTGGAACATCCACCTCGGCGTTCTATAGAGGACTAGCGGAGGGGAAGAGCGACGACGTTCTCGGAGAGATCCTGGGCGTCGAAGAAGATCAGCTGTTTGCTCTCTTCCGTAGAACTTTCAGCCCAGGGCCTATGGATAACTTCCAAATATCCCTGGCCTGGCAGTGCTACCGGGGAACGCTGCCGGTTCGAGATAAGCTCTACAGGCATGGAAGTGCCGTAATCCGAGCCTGTCCGAGATGTGCGCAGAGCGACGAAACCGTCGTGCACGCACTCGTTCAGTGCCCGAGCATTGCTGATTTGTTGAGCTATGTCGAACAGTTGCTGTCGCGTGTAGGACTGATCCGGTTGTCGACTGAGTCCATTGTGCAGATGGTCTCGCCGTCTTCCTTCGTGGAGGAAGGGCAGGCGGTTTTCATCTGCCTAGTGGCCATGGCGAAAGAGATTGTGTGGTGGACAAGGTTGAAAGGGTTAAAGACAGACACTTTCCTCTTCGGCGAATCCCAAATTAACTTTTTCAAGTTTCACTTGAAGAGGAAAATCAGGGTGGAGAGGCAAGTGCTGCCTTCTAGCAAGTTTGTTGAAAGGTGGGTGAATGTAGCGCGAATGGTCCGTGTGAACGGGACAGCTCTGAATATACGTCTGTAGGTTGAGAGATGGAAAAATTGAGAGAGGGAGCTTGCCATATGGTCAGGGGGGCCGTGGTCTTTCGTGTGGTTTTCGCCACGAGTAACCCTCGGAGGTTTCCCCCTATTGGAGAATTTTTCATTGTTTCAAATTTCATTTTTATTGTTTATATAAATGTTTCTGTCTTTTCTTTTCTTTTCTTATATAAATAATAAAAAATATTTACACGCACAACACCCACATCGTGCCGTCCTGTACCGTCCTGTGCCGTCTGTAATGTTTTTCTTGATGTCAGCCCTTGTGGCCAATAAAGAAATCATTATTATTATTATTATTATTGTTCTTAGAGTCTCAGTCATTGATGTTATTTAACCGGAAAGTTTGTTGAAATGAATATCAAGCCACTACCTGCAGCCTCAGATATTCAGGACGTATCGGAGGGTTCTTGCTGTTCCCATCAAGCATGCCTTTTGAAGCGTTCCAAAAAGCGTGGCGGGGCCAATTTTCTTTAACCATCCCTGGAAACTTATTGAGATAGTCCCCAGTGCGCCTATGACAATCGGGACCACTTTGACTTTATGGCAGTTCCAAATCCTTTTTACCTCCCACTTTAAGTCCTGGTATCGGTTAATTTTCTCCCTCTCCTTCTCTTGCACTCTCGTGTCGAATGGGCAGGCCACATCCACAATCAGGCACGATCTTTTTTCCTTGTCCAAAACCACCAGGTCAGGTCTATTGTGTTCCAGTTTCTTGTCCGTCTGTATCCTAAAATCCCATAGCACCTTCACCTGATCGTTTTCTATCACCGACTCCGGCTTATGCAGAATGTGGTAAATTGTTTACTTTGCATAGGTGCCAGTGGATCACCCTGCCATCACATCATGTCTCCAGCCCTTATAGTGAGTCTGGGCTAGGTGCTTACACTCGGATACAATGTGAGCCACAGTCTCCTCTCTCTCTCTCCACAGATCCTGCACAGTGGGCTAGCCTCCTCCTTGTAAATATGGTGTTTCAACCACCTCGTTTTTAGGTCCTGCTCTTGCGCAGCCATTAGCATTCCTTCTGTAGCCTTTTTAAGGTCTCCTCTTTTCAACCAGTTCCATGTCTGTGGATCTCTGAATTCAGTTATCTCAAAGCAGGTACTATGAAGGGATTTTTCATGAAGGCTGCTCTTTCTCCTTGTTGTTATTTCCTCCTTGGACATACCCTGGTCTATTGTCCTCTCCTTCAGTACAATTCTGAGCATTGGCTCCTTACTATCAGTCACGTATTTGTGTAGGTTGTTTTTCTCCATCTGAACACAGTCCTCTATGCTGATAAGACCTCTTCCACCTTCAGATCTCCTTAAGTAGAGTCTATCGACATCACTCCTCTTGTGGAACATGTTGTAGATAGTCAATAACTTCCTATCCATTTCTTTTTGTTCAGCAACATTCCATCTCAGAATTCCCGCACTGTACCTAATAATAGACACAGCTCTGGAATTTACTGCACTTATGGCATTCCTACTGTTCAGATGTGACTTTAATACGCTCCTTACTCTCCGAATGTATTCAGATCTTATCAATTCCTTCATTTTTTTGTTCTTGATGTCATCAGCCTCTAGAACACCCAAATACTTGTATCCTTCTTCAGTGTCAATTTCCTTTATCATCTCACCTGTTGGTACCTGGATTCCGTTGCTTCTGCTCAATTTACCCCTCTTCATCACAAGGACTCCACACTTACTAATACCAAATTGCATACATATATCATTGCTGAAAATACGGACAGTGTCAACAAGCACATCCAACTCCTTCTCACTCTTCCCGAAGAGCTTAAGATCGTCCATGAAGAGGAGGTGATTGATGGTAAACTCCCAACTTGTATCCTGCTCTCACTTTTCGCAGTATAATGGTCAGGGGCATCAGGGAAAGGACAAACAACAGAGGGGACATGCTATCTCCCTGGAAGATACCTCTCTTGATCGTCACGCCTCCCAAGGATTCTCCAGCTTATGTTAACTCTGTTTTCCAGGACTTCATACTTTTGCCCAACAACTGTCTGATGTTATCTGCCACATTGAAGATCTCTAGGCTTTTGGTGATCCAAAAATGAGGCACCATGTCAAATGCCTTTTTGTAGTCTATCCATCCCATGGCAAGACCAGTGTGTCTCCTCTTACAATTCATCATTACCATCTTATCAATAAGAAACTGGTCCTTTGTACCACGGGACTTCTTTCGGCATCCTTTCTGTTCGTCCGGTAACAAGTTGTTTGTGTGGAGGTGATGGTAGATTTCCTCAGACATAATGCTTGTCAACAGTTTCTACATTACGGACAGACATGTGATAGGTCTATAGTTGGTAACATCATTACCCTTGATTCGGTCTTTCATTACCAGAACTGTGGTACCTTTTGTCAACCACTCTGGTACCTCACCTGACATCAAGCAGTCATTGAACATGGTTGTCAGTTTCGGGTGGAGGGATGTTATATTTTTAATCCAATACCCCTGCACACTATCTGGGCCTGGTGATTTCCAGTTGGTTAGTTTTTTGGGCTGCCCCTTAAGAGTTTCAACTGTGATACTCAAATCAGTCTGTTGGTGTGCCTGTTCACAAATCTTCTTTTGTACTGTCTCAATCCACACTGCCTGGTCATTATGTTTAACATCCTGTTCCCATATTCCTCTCCAGAATGTCTTAGTTTGCTCCGCCTCAGGGATCAAGTCGTTGCCTCTTTCTTTCCCCTCAAGCTCTCCAAACAGCATCTTCTGGTTGTTGTCAAACACGCGGTTCTGTCTATACTGACTGACTCTGCTCTCGTATCGCCTAATTTTTGCACTCTTTGCTACAATGCGTTGCTTCAGTTCCTCTATGATAATATTTAGCTTTTTCACCCTAGTTTTGTACTTTATTTCCAGTCTATTTTTAGTGTCTATGTTTTTTAGCGTCCCATTCAGTAGGGACTCAAACTTTCCAATATCATTTCTCATTTCCCTGATTTGACCATTCAGTCGTTTCTTCCACCAAGGTTCTGATCTTTCTTGTTTGTTGTTTCCTCTCGCTTTTATGCCAAGTAATTTGCTTTGAGGATATTGTTGCACTGGTGAAGGTTCCTCGCCTCAAGGTATGGGATGACTTTGTTTACCTTAGCTGTTGTTTCTTTTAACTTTTTCCTGTCTACAAATCTTAGGTTCATAGGTTTCCCACTATCATTGTTCAATTCATCTACAACTAAGTTTAGGATATCAACCAAATCTTGTCCTAGCCCGTCAGCATTCATCTCCTCAATGGCCGTATCTCTGTTCCAGGTATTATTTATTTCAGCATTCAGATCATTGTCGGATGGGTCCTCCGTTCTCTCAACCTCTTCACCTTCATTTCCCACTGGCTCGTTTGCCTGGCATACTCCACTCTCCATTTCCAACCTAATCTCTCTGCTCAGTTCCTCCAGTTCCAGCTCCTTATCCACCCATTAATTTTTATTACCCGAGCCTGCCCGTCCAATTTTTGTTCATCTAATTTAAATAGACCAATCTCGTTCCAGATGTTATGCATCAGTTTCCTATAGCCTTTCTCCTTGGGGTTACTCTTCAGGTAACATTGCATAACAGTTCTATTCAATTCTTTCGTCCAGTTGGTTTTGGTCCCTTTCCTTCTTCTTCTTCCTCCGACACCAGCAGTATTTGGTTGACAGCCAGGTTCCTGCTGCTGAGCCAGGGAGCACCTGCTGGGTGAGAGGCTGTCACATGACATTCCTGTCTCCACTTCACCGTTATTCGAACTGTTTAGGTTCGACATTTAAACACTCTTATCGAGGATTGGTGAATATATGGTTACATAACCACCGGTGGTTTCATCACCCCCGGTGATTTTAGTGTGGCACTATCACGCTGTAGACGAACATAAATAAACAAACAAACAAATAGGTAAAAAAAAAACCAAAAAAGAATAAGCATAAGTTTCATTGTAATGTAATGTTTGAATGTCTGACTTAGTATTTTTTTCCCCTTTTCCTTCTCTGTCTGTTTGTTTGTTTTTCTTTTCATTTTTCTTTTCTTTACGTTTTTCGTTGTTGCTGTGCTGTTTTGATTTTGATTTTTGGTTTTTTGATTTTTTGACTGGGTCATCAAATCAGTCTATTTATATCTTTTGATGCCTTCCTCTTTTAGTGGGGACACTACGATGCATGTCTTAGCAGGAGGTAGTGGGAGAGAATAGCGGCGGTAGTGATAATGAGGCAGTGGTGGTGGTGCTTTGCTAGTAGTACTTAGCAGGAGGTAGTGGGAGAAAATAGCGGCGGTAGCGATAATGAGGCAGTGGTGGTGGTGATGTGATCGTAGTACTGTAGTGATGGTGTTGAAGTTGAAGTAGAAATAGAAGTTGAGGCAACTTGACTAGAGTTTTTGGCGTGGTAGTGGTGATGGTGGCGGTGGTGGTGTAGGTGGTGAAATTATTTGCTTGTCTGTCCACTTAGCCATTTAACTATTTAACCATTTTCCTCTTTTTCGTCTATAACATTTCTGATCCAAAATGAAATATTAAATATTGGGGCCCTATGCCGAAAAGTGATGCGTTATGGCTTGCTGAGCGTTAAAATGTAATCTTATATTTCATTTGTAATAAGAATTATTCTACACAGTTTTTTTAAATAAGTAAAAATCAAAAACTTACGGGAGCGATTCCATAACGATATATATCCACCATGTGCGTTTTCTTCCCTTTATTATTATTATTATTATTGGCGACCTACGTAGTAAATCGTATCATCGTGAGCTCCGCAAAGGTTTGTTATTTTCAGTTGTTTAAAATTGCCATTCATGGAAAATTTTTATTGTTAACTGTATATACATTGTTATCTGAAAAGGACACCCAAAAAGATTGGGGCCTTGAGCCCAAAATTTAAACTTTTATAATTATCAAACCAAAATTTTTCTTTGAAAAATCATGGATGACTCAGAGTCACTCCTTCCTCACAAACTAACACCTCACACCGACACCACCATTGTAAATATTAATACGTTTGCCAACAATAAAAATATAAGCAGTAGCAATATTTTAAATTTGTCTCAGGCAGACATTCATTTCGCGCCATTACCAATGACTGCAGGTGTTAAAGCCGCCACCCCACCCCCACCGCGACAACAGAAACAAAAGAAAAAATTAAATTAACTCGTGATATCGAAATGAATTCAACCAAAATGAACTCTTCCACACCGAACACCACTGACGCCGCCACCACCACAACTGAAACTAAAATTAATAATAACAAAAATAACGATAACAACAACAGCAACGATGACATTAAGAAAACCACCCTGAGTTTTGCCAGAGTAGCAAAACAGTGCGAAGCATTTCAGGTAACTCAGGAGGAATTAGAAGAAGCCAAAAAAATGGTAAAGAAAGATGGGTACAGGATAAGCCCCCCCCCCCCCCCCACCTAATACAATGGACCATCGGCGCCTAAGCACCGTGTCTTATCGAACAATTAATATAAAATCGCGCCGAGTGGAACGGGCATCCGAGTCCCAACTCCAAAAAGCTTTGGGACATGTGTGGGCAAAAAAACCCCACATCAGACGTGGGCAGAAGTATGGAACCGTGGATGTGTTCTTTGAAACACCACAGGAGGCTAGAGAACACTCCATGGCCCTATTTAAGAAGTGACGACTTCACACTCGTCCCAAGCTATTGTGGCCAGAGACTCGTAAAGATCAGGGTCACCCACGTTCCACCGGCCATCAAAATTCCCTGGCTAATAGCTACCGGCATCGAAGCCAACACCAAGATAATCGAAATAGCGAAAGAAAAGCAGGAGAACTGGTCCGGATCTGGGATGGAGCTCCTGATCCAAGCGGACCAAAAAAGCTTTGAGGAGATCCCAGAGGTAATAGACCTCACTGACGGCAGCCACCTCACCGTAATTGTCGAGGGCAGAAGGCCTAGGTGTGTCGTTTGTGGTGAAGGAACCCACCTAAGGGCTTTCTGCCCTCAGACTAAAAGGTTGAGGCCACCTCTCCTACCCAGCCCAGTGACTCAACCATCAACACCACCAGTAGCAGAGATGGCAGCAACAACTGTAGCAGCAACAACAGAAGCAACTGTAACAGCAACAATCCCAGCAACAGTAGCAAAACCAACACCACCACCACCCAACGCGCCAGAACTAGCACCAGCGCCTACACCATCCACCACGCCACAACCAAAACTAACGCCTGTGGAGGATTTTCCACTCCCCGGCCTATCACAACTGGAGACAGATTGTGACGACGAGGAGTGGGAAACGGTATCAGGAAAAAAGAAAAAAAGAAACCAAAAAAGAAAAAAATTCTCTTCCTTCCCCCTCCAAAAACAAAATACAGAGGGAAACAAATAAACTATCAAACAAAAAAGTTAGGACAGCTCTGCCACCATCCACACCAGCATCACCAATCCCATCACCACAAACACCAACACTATCACCATCATTAACCACAACACCACCATCACCAACACCACAAAAGTCACCAAAAAGCGAAACAGAAATAAACCCACAACAAACGCAAAGAAAACAAAACAACCAAAACGATACACACTAACAGCAATAAATTTGAACAACAACCAATTATTACACTACATCCAACACAACACCAGCATCACAGAAAAAGACGACACAACAACCCAGAAGTTCACACCACCTCCACACATACAAATCACTCGCATCACACAGAAAACGTACACGACACTAAAACAAAAATTCCCCAAAGATATCGGCGACTTCCGACAAGCACTCTCCAGGAGGATTTGTAGGGACATCCTTCCGGAGGAGGCCAGAAGCAGTGAAAGGGATGGAGAAACCATCCTTCCTCTACGAGAAGTAAGGTAAGTGGTCTTTCCCATCTTTTCCACTCCATTTCAACATGACCTCACTCAGAATAGGCAGCATAAATGCGCGTGGCTTGGGGTCGTCATGGAAGCAGGGCCACCTGCTCAACGACCTCAGGTCACTAAACATAGATGTAGTGGCCATCAGCGAGACCAGAATCTCCGAAGAACGGGCCTTCGCAACGATCTTCGGCGGCTACGATGTGTACGCATCTCCCAGCCTTCCTGAATCGGAGGGAGGAATTGCTGTGCTTTTTCGGAGAGGTTTGGATCTCGCCATACGGGCCATCTTCCTGGACCCAGAGGGTAAGTTGGTGGTGCTGGACGTGACCAGCGGAGACGGGCAATCTTTCAGGCTAGTGGCCCTCTATGCCCCGACAGGAGCAGGGCGGCCTGATTTCTGCCGGCCTCTGGAGACCTTTCTTGGAACCTCCCGCTCTTTAGTGTTAGTGGGCGACTGGAACGTGATCTTAGATGCACGCTTGGACTGTGTGGGATTAGCGGATAGGGGAGGAGGGTGCAAGAGTCTCACCAACCTGCTCAGGCGTTTTGAACTGTCTGACAGGTACCGATTGGATTTCCCGAATGTGCCAATGTGGACTTGGACAAATCGCATAGGGTCATCCAGATCATAACTAGATAGAGTATTTTGTAGGGAAATAGATAGGTCTAGCATAGGCTGTCCACAATTCAAGATAGTCAGTTACACGGACCACAAATTCGTGATATGTATGCTTGACTTAGATAGGCTTCATAGACGAGGACCCGGCTACTGGAAGCTAAACGCGTGCTTACCAGCGCGCAAGGCCTACAGAGACCGGATTAGCGAACTAGTTAAGCGGGCGTTGACGGGGGCCATCGTCAACAAGTGGTGGTTTGCTCTGAAAAGAGCAATTAGAATAGAGTCCATTAGGTTTAGTAAGGCTTTAGCAATAGAGAAAAATAGAGCAGAGGGAGAACTAGTTAGGAAATTAGTTGATGCGCTTAGCAAAGGCATCGCGACCGACGTACTTGCGGCGAAATTGGCCCTTGACCAATTCTTCAATGCAAAGCACGAAGGCTGCGTTGTCAGAGCTAGGGTGCGTGCTCTCAGACACGAGGGGACGAAAGCCGTTCAATGGGTCTGAGTGGCGGAGGCGCGTCGTGGCAACAAAGCCACGATCCGGTCTTTGGTGGACTACGACGGGCGCATGCTACTCGATCCCGGGAAAATGTGTGAAGCTTTTCAGCGACACTTCGCACAGCTGTTTGGGGGCAGCGGCGGGCCGGATCGAGGGATGGATTTTAGTGTCTACCTCGATGGACTGCCGCGGCTCTCGTCCACTGAGGCGGAGTGTTGCGAAAAGCCGATAACAGCCGCTGAAGTACGGGAGGCAATGACTGGCTGCACAAGGGGTAAATCGCCAGGTTTGGATGGTCTGCCCTATGAACTTTACGTACATATGCGAGACTTGTTCGGAGGCCTCTTGGCGGACGTCTACTGCAACTGGCAACAGAACGAGAGAATTCCCAGCTCTGTGAGCCGAGCAGCTGTGGCGCTGCTGAGAAGGGATCAGAACAAGGGGGATAACATAGATAATTTTAGGCCCATAACCCTGCTAAACACAGAGTTCAAGATTTTGGCCAAGGTGCTAGCAAAGAGGTTGGCGCTTGTCGTTGGTGGTCTGGTGGGAGAGGCGCAGATATGCGACATTCGAGACAGATCCATCCACGACAACCTCCACCTCATGCGATACATCGTAGAGAGGGTAGCTAGGGAACCTGGCACGGGTGGGTCCTTGATCAATTTAGATCAGTTGAAAGCTTTCGATAGGGTCTACCATCGTTACCTAGCGGCAGTCCTGAGGG
Organism: Eledone cirrhosa; assembly: GCA_964016885.1. Classification (NCBI taxonomy): domain Eukaryota; kingdom Metazoa; phylum Mollusca; class Cephalopoda; order Octopoda; family Eledonidae; genus Eledone; species Eledone cirrhosa. The sequence continues at coordinate 164,768,951 of OZ024743.1, forward strand.
CAGCTGGCTTTGGGCCCGTCTTCAGAGGCGGCATCGCTGCCATGCACAGCGACATCTGCTCTGTGGTGAGAGTGAACGGTTACCTTTCGGAACCGTTCAACATCATGCACTCGGTCCGCCAAGGATGTCAACTCTCGTCCCTCTTGTACGTATTGACTTTCGAGCCATTACTGCACAAACTGAAGACGTTAAGGGGGGTCCCGCGCGGACTAGGATGCGGAATATCCGTGTTAGCATATGCGGACGATGTCACCGTAGTGGTGTCGAACGCCAAACACATCGAGGTGATCGGCACTACACTAAGAGAATACGAAGCGGTGACAGGAGCAATGATCAACCAGGAAAAGTCAGTGGGCCTGCAGCTCGGCACCTGGAGAGGCAGATCCATGTCGTCCAACAGCGTCGTCGGGCGCTGGAGGGATGACCGGTTAAATTTCTAGGAGTCTGGTTCGGTCCGGACCTCCAGACGGACAAAACCTGGGACGAGGTGACGAGCAGGCTGGCTTTTCTCACCCAGAAATAGGCGGAGAGGAAGCTAACCCTGAAAGGTCGAGCGGAGGTGGCTAACGCGTACATCGCGTCCGTCATCTACTACCGCCTGACCGTCGTACCTTGTCCTAAGCTCCGCTTGACTGCGCTGGAGCGTTTGCTCTTTCGCTTTTTGTGGAAGGGACGCGCTCCGATGGTCAGGCGATCCATCTGCTGTCAACACCCGCTACTTGAAGGGATGGGCATGCCGTGGCTAATGATACGCAGACACGCGCTCAGGCTACGACATCTCCACCTCTTCCTCGACGGTGATCAGGTGTGGTCGCCGTTTGCTAGACGCGTCTTTCCCCAGCTCGTCTCCTTGACGGAGCTGCAGTCCTGGGTCAAGCGTAGACCAAGAGGGAAAGCTTGGAGACTGGAATGTCTTCAGGCGCTCACAGCCCTCGACCAATCGGGCAATGTGATCGGTGGAAACTCCACCTTGGCGTTCTATAGAGGATTAGTTGAGGGGAAGAGCGACGACGTACTTGGGGAAAATTTAGGCGTCGACGAAAATCAACTAGCCAATCTCTTCGGAAGAACTTTCGGGCCGGGGCCTATGGACAACTTCCAGAAATCCTTGGCCTGGCAGTGCTACCGAGGAGCTTTGCCAGTTCGAGATAAACTCTACAGGCATGGAGGTGCCGTCAGCCGGGCATGTCCGAGAGGCGCGCAGGGCGACGAAACCGTCCTGCACGCACTCGTCCAGTGTCCGAGCATTGCTGACTTGTTGGTTTATGTCGAACACCTGCTGTCGCGTGTAGGACGGATCCAGCTATCAGCTGAGTCCATCGTGAGGATTGCCCCGCCATCTTCCTTTAGCCGGGAAGGGCAGGAAGTTTTTATCTGTCTGGTGGCCATGGCGAAAGAGATAGTATGGTGGACACGTTTGAAAGGGCTGAAGACGAGCACTTACCTCTTCGGTGATGCCCTGATTAACTTTTTCAAATTTCATTTGAAAAGGAAAATCAGGGTAGAGAGGGAAGTGCTCTCTTCCCAGCATTTTGTTGAAAGATGGGTGAGAGAGGCAAGAATGGCCCGAGTGAATGGGCCTACTCTGAGTATGTGTCTTAAAATTAAAGGTGGAAAACTGGGAGAGGGCACTTGCCCTGGTGGTCAGGATCCCTGTGGCTTTTTAATGGGCTTTCTCCACGAATGTCCCTCGGAAGTCACCCCACTATTGGGGAATTTTTTCATTGTTATATTATTACATCCTCTGTTTTTTTGTTTTTTTACACGCAGAAATGCTCTTTTGTACCGTCCTGTATTGTCCTGTACTGTCCTGAATGTCTACTTTGTGTAAACCCTTATGGTTAATAAAAAAAGCATTATTATTATTATTGTTCTTTGAGTCTCAGTCATTGATGTTATTTAACTGGAAAGTTTGTTGAAATGAATATCAAGCCACTACCTGCAGCCTCAGATATTCAGGACGTATCGGAGGGTTCTTGCTGTTCCCAGCAAGCATGCCTTTTGAAGCGTTCCAAAAAGCGTGGCGGGGCCAATTTTCTTTAACCATATTATTATTATTATTACAGCTGCATTTATCTTGCTTTATGTTCATACGAGTTATTACCAAGTCACAACCAGTGACCTCAAGAGACAACAAGGTCCGCCATGTTCAAGGAAGAACATACATACTCACACATGCATCTTCAGTGTTTAGACTTGTGATGTACTTATATTGACAGAATCTTCCTTAGTATATGGGCAGTTCCCATTAGTACTATCTTTTGTATTTCTCCTATACGCGGGTTTCCTGGGATCTGCGATAAGTAATCATTAGGTATCATTCCCAGAGCGCCTACAACCACTGGTATTGTTTTAGTTCTCAATTTCCACATTTTTCCAATTTCTATCTCCAGGTCCTTATACTTGCTCAATTTTTCAAATGTTTTTATAGATACATTCTTGTCTATTGGAACAGACATATCAATTAGCAGGCATACCCTCTTTTTAAAGTCCTTCAATATTATATCAGGTCTATTTGCATCTATTTTTCGGTCTGTTTGGATGCTAAAGTTCCACAAGATTGAGATGTGATCTTTTTCAAGTATGGGAGGTGGTTGATGCTCCCACCAATTCTTTTGATGGGGCAGGCCAAAATGCTTACACATTATCCAATGTATCTATTGTGCAGCTCTGTCATGCCTGTTTAGGTATTCGGTTGGAGCTATAGGACTGCACATTGAAATTATATGGTCAATGGTCTCTGGTTGTTTTTTACATACACGGCATAATGGGCTGCATCCATTTTTTATTATGTTGGCTTGGTAATTTTTTGTTGGCAGACACTGATCTTGTGCTGATATAATCAGTCCTTCAGTCTCCGATTTCAGTCCAGAGGATGCCAACCACTGATGGGTTAAAGTTTTGTCAACATCAGGATTGTTAGCTCGCTCTGGGTATTTTCCATACAGAGACTTTTCTTGCCATTTCTTAGCCAGTTTCTGTAGCAGTTCTTTCTTTGCAGTTACTTTTACCTGCTTTGCTTTTTCTGTGTTTTCCATTTCAGCAGTAAATGGGACTTCTGAAATTTGTAGTCCATTACTGTATCTGTGTGCATCTTTTGTAATGGCATATGATCTTTTGATGCTTTCGTGTTTCAAAACGAGTTTGATCATCCAATCATGTGATTCCCTTAGATATGTAGATAATCTAATTGTTGCAGTTTTCAACGCAATGTCTAACTGGATTAACCCACGTCCTCCTTCTTTCCTAGGGAGATATATTCTATCTATATCTGCCCTAGGGTGATGCATTCTGTGCATGGTTAAGAATTTTCGAATTTTTGTATCGAGCCTACGGATCTCTGTGCTTGACCAGTTGATGACATTGTAACTGTAGGTTACTACTGGTATGGCAAGCGTGTTTATGGCATCGATCCAATTCCTTGCATTCAATTCCGTTCTTAAGATTGCTCTTACTCTGCGGTAACATTCCTTCCTTATCCTTTCCCTCATTGTCGAGTGCTTGATTCCGTCTCCTTCACAAACACCTAGATATTTGTAAGTTTTTTCTTGCAAATAGTTTCAGGTCATCCATGTAGAACAAGTGATTAATGGTTTTGTCATAGACTTTATATCCATGTTTTGTTTCATTGAGCATTTTACTTAATGGTATAAGTGCGATGCAGAATAAAAGCGGTGATAAAGAGTCACCCTGAAAAATTCCACAATTAATTATTATTATTATTATTATTATTATTATTATTATTATTATTATTATTATTATTATTATTATCGACCCAGTAAGGATGAAAGGCGAGGTTAACTTTGCCTTTCATCCTTGCGGGGTCGATAAAATAAAATACTAGTAATGGCACTGGCTAATTGCTGGCCTTGTAGAAACAATTATTATTATTATTATTATATTAACTTTTAAAACTTTTAACCCTTAAACTTTTAACCTTTAAACCCTTAAATAACTTCTTTTTTTTAATGTTTAATTGCATCTTATCTATCTATTGTACCTAGTTGTTATTGATCTGGGAAAACCTATGACTGCATAATGCGCGGGGACATGAAAATAATCGGGCTGGATACCCGATTGCGTGGTTAAACTACCGGGAATGAAGGACCCCTAGCCTTTGTCAAGGTATTCTAGGAGAAGGTATCTCAGGAAACTGGGATAACTCCGACAAAAATCCCAGTAGTTAACGATGATGATGATCTTTTCTTCTTTTCGGGTTATAGCTGATGTCGCTCAGAGAGTGGGATTGGCTCAGTGCACAGTCTTTCCTCACTTTAAAAAATTCTTCACGCACAGGCATTGTACGATGACATTAATTAATAATTATTAATAATGTTATTTATAAGATCTCAACTGAATGGTTGGCTGTAGCTTTAAAAAGCAACCAATCAATGACATCCCAAAAGAGTATAAAAGTAAATGGCAATAAGGTCTCTGGAACCACACAAGGTGAAAGGGACTGGTCCGGCAGGAGCCCCAGTCATTGTGCCAGTCATCATGCCCAGTCATCGTGAATATTGGCTGCTGGAATGTACGGACACTGTATGACAGTGATTCCTCAGAACGTCCTGAACGAAGGACCGCTCTTGTTGCGAAGGAGCTTCATTGTTATGCTCTTGACATCGTTGCTTTATCTGAGACGAGGTTAGCTGCAGATGGTCATATTATGGAATATTGTGAAAAATATACATTTTTTTGGAAAGGCAGAGATGAAGGGATTAGAATGGAGGCTGGATTAGCATTTGCTGTTAAGACTGCTCTTGTGGATAAGCTGGAAGAACTCCCAGTGTGGATCAGTGAGCGTCTTATGTCCATCAGAATTCCGTTGGACAAAGGAAGGTATGTGACCCTGGTGTGCTCCAACTATGAATTCTGTTGATGAGGAAAAAGTGTCTTTCTACCGTGCTTTGAATGGTGTTATAAGAAATATCCCCTAGGCAGACAAGGTCATCGTGGTGGGTGACTTTAATGTTAGAGTGGGTAGGAATTTTAACACATGGACTGTAATCGAGATGCATGGGGTGGGAAGGTGTAACAGCAATGTATACGCACACACACACACACACACACACACACACACACACACACACACACACACACACACACACACACACACACACACACACACACACACACACACACACACACACACACACACACACACACACACACACACATATACATATATATATATATATATATATATATATATATATATATTGTTCCGAAGAGATTGTTTTGTAAACAGAAGCAATCAAAAAGCTCTCAATAATCGCAGTTTTTAGAACCGATGGAGATTTTTTATAAAAATAACAAAATAAGATGCTGAGGTTACATAAATCATTTAATCATTATAATTATTTCCACGATTGCATGGAGAACCATAGAAATAATTATAATGATTAAACCATTTATGTAACCTCAGCATCTTATTTTGTTATTTATATTTATATATATATATATATATATATAGTAATAATAATAAAATTGAAGACTAAAATCCAAAGAGGGCTCGATAAGGAAAATATATATCAAATATATAAGAACCGTATATATATATATATATATATATATATATATAACGAAGGAGGTGTGGTAAGGAGCCAGATGGACCATAACGCACCAGAGTACTCAATACTTAGGGTAGTAGAGTGGATAATAGGAAAATGTTAGACCCCGACGGCAGAGCTCAAGCCGTTTCGACGGCTATTTCTGGATAAAATTAGAAGTAAATGGCAATAAGGGCTCTCGATTCTACGAAGCAGAGTTTCCAGGATTTGGAAACTCTGCTTCGTAGAATCGAGACGTCTCTGAGGACCTTGCGATTTCAGAGTCAGGTTCGATCATTACATGGATCGTGCCTCGAGCTGGTCGACAGAGAAACGATTGTAATATGTCTAATAAATTTTATTCGTCGCAACACTGATTCTCCGTTTCTTATGTGATATCATACTCTGTTCTGTAAGAGCATCGAGTGCTCAAACGGCCTACCGCTTACGGACGCTTTAGGCCTCCAACACCAATTATATATATATATAAATATATAAATAAGGAAAAACTATTTAACAAATTTAAGCCAAAACTAAATATGTAATCACCCTCATTTGATCCCCCCCCCCCCCACACACACACATGTGTGTATTGCTAAAGGGACTGTGATAGGCAGACTGAAAAAAACACACACACATGTGTGTATTGTTATATATACACTCTCTCTCTCTCTCTCTCTCTCTCTCTATCTCTCTCTCTCTCTCTCTCTCTCTCTATATATATATATATATATATATATATATATATATATATATTTATATATATATATAGAGAGAGAGTTACTATGCTTCAATTACCTTACCGCTACTTACGGCTGCCTTGGACTTTACCGAAACACTTGCGCCCATCACCGACCAGGAAAGAAATATCATCCTCCACGCCAGGAAGACAGTCCTACTCTTCGATAACTCCAAATGGATAAAGAGAGCTCCCGACTCACCCTTCGACGTCAGCATGGGCGCGACGGATTCGGCTGAGGTCACAGATCTTATAGGATTATTCCTACTAGCTAAACTCACCGACATGTTTCCTGCATTCGGCGGTGGATTGTACCGTGATGATGGGCTCCTTATCCTTAAAGGGTGCAACCCCAGTAGTACAGACCGGGTCCGTAAACAATTAATCAGCTTCTTTCGCGACTGGGGATTTAAAATAACCCTACAAACGTCCCTGACTCGAGTAAACTTCCTGGACGTTACCCTTGACCTCGATAATGATCTGTACTACCCATACAGGAAACACAACGACAACCTGCACTACATCCACCGCCGGTCAAACCATCCTAGGAACATCACCAATAACCTGGTTAAAAACATCTCCCTCCGCATATCTCGTTTGTCCGCTAATGAGCAGATATTCGAGGAACATGCACCTTATTACAACCAGGCCCTCAAGCGAAGCGGCTTTCGGGGGGAAATATCCTACTGTCCAGCTTCCATTAGCGGAACCAGCAGGCGACACCACTGCTCACGCAATGTAACATGGTTCAATCCTCCCCACAACGCCGAGGTGACAACTCCTATCGGGAAAATCTTCTTTAGGCTCATTGAAAAACACTTCCCACTACAACACCGCTATCACAACATAATTAACAAAAATACCACCAAACTCTCCTACAGCACCACACCAAACTTTGCACAAAACATCGTCTCCTCTAACAACAAAAAAACTCAACCCCTATGGAAGAAATAACCTAAATAGCAGTGGAGAGCCGACCAGGAGGTTCAACTGTCCTGATGGATCCATTTTCCCCCTCGACAACAGATGCAGAGATCGTAATGTGATCTACCAGTGCAACGTGAGGACGGACACCTCCAACAAAGCTTATATAGGATTAACCGCATGTGACTTCAAGACCCGGTTATACCAACACAGACATACCTTCCGAAACTCGCACGACTGGGTTTCCTCCACCCCTCTCCCTCTTTCTTCTACTGGCAGGTTCAGCCACCCCTTCCTTCCACAGATTGCCATGATAGAATTATGTGTCTCAACAACAAACTTTTGACCAATCCTTGTGACAATCACTTTTACCATATATTGAATTACCCCCTGAGAAGCTCGGCTATTCATATACCAGGATAAAATTTTTTATTTAGTCCAGAATTAGCCGTCGAAACGGCTTGAGCTCAGCCGTCGGGGTCCTACTCGTTCCTATTACCCACTCTACTACCCTAAGTATTGAGTACTTTGGTGCGTTATGGTCCACCTGGTTCCTTACCACATTTCCTTCGTTATATATATATATATATATATATATATATATATATATATATATATATATATATATATATATATATATATATATATATATATATATATATATATATACCACAAACCCACAACCAACTGTCAAAAAATGTGGTCGCTTTAATTGTGGAACCTGCACTCACCTCATTTAAATCAGGACAAAATTTTGCTGTAAAAAGTCACTTCACTTGCTCATCAAAAAATCTAATTTATGCCATTAAATGTAAAGGATGCATTAGTTTTGACAGTTAGAGAGAAAGGGGGGGGGGGTGTAAACCAAATAATTTTTCTTTTCTTGTTATTGTGTTTAGTGATAGCGGGAGGAGTAGGTAAATATTTAATATGTTCTGTAAAGCTGCTGTTATTGAGGGCCTTATTATAATAAGGGGCGGCTTTGTTAAAAATGTCTAGAGACAAAGATAAGGTAGAAATCCTACGGCTAATGTTAGGAATAAGATTTTTAAAAACTATAGAGGGATGGCAAGACTCTTTGTGTATATATCTTAGATTCTCGTTAGGTTTATGATAAGGTTTAAAAGAGGCAGTGAGTAGATCAAGATTAATATCAAGAAAGTTAGCATTAGTAAGGTTCGTATCTATAGTAATTTTAGGGTTTAGGTTAACAAAGGTATTGATTAAATCTTTACGGAATTTATCAAGGTTATGGCCTTTGGTGGTATGAGAAACTGCCAACCCGTCGTCTCGGTATAAACCGATATTATGGGAAGGAAATTTCTCTTTAAGAGTGTGGAGAAGGAATAATCCTACTAAGTCGCACACATCAGTACTATCATATGAACCCATTACAACATCAAAAGAGTTTTCAGGGCTTGTCTTTTTAACCCAAATACTTTCATTAGCAAAGAGTAGAGTTTTCCTAGCATGAAAGATAACGTCTTCTTCTAATTTAGAAATAATAATGAAAGGTCTTGCAAAATCTAAGGCTTTTGTTAATAAGGAACAGTAATAAAAGGGTAAAAATCAACAATATCAAATTGGGTAAATCTACACTTATTTTTACCTTGTATATTATTAAACCAAAAAATAACAGAGGATGTATTTAAACATTGTGATAGGTCAGTCTTAGTTCTAATTTGGAGTATTATTTTCCTTAAGATTTTTTTACTTGCGCCCAGTCGATTAACTCACTCGATATGCATATTAGGCTGCTCAGCCGTTAATATGCATAAGGAAAGTATATAATTTCAGACGTTCAATCATCTGGCAGGAAGGTATACAGTGCTGACGATAGCTAATAAGCTTGAAACTAGTACATCGTTCTTTTGTCAGTGTTGAACAAAAGGGCAACGATGGTTGCTAAACACTGTACGGCTTAATTCGGGATGTTTGTTTACAAACAAACCGAGCATTATAATAAATGTTCGGTAAATCCATACGTACATATATATATGTGTGCATGTATGTATATATATACATACTACTGTACGTCTGTACGGCCGGGCGCAAGTAAAAAACTGTAC
>OZ024743.1:164780731-164783231 GCA_964016885.1 Eledone cirrhosa
CAACTAATTAGTTTCTGCAATGGGATAAAGACAGTTACGTAATCCAACTGTCGAGAATTCATTGCGTCATCAGGGAGTCTATTCTCGGCTGAGTCTCCAGGCAATGCGCGGACACTGGCGGCTCATATAAAAATAATAATAATTCGGTAGAAAGAACAGCTTGCGAGGACTGGATTCTATGTACTGAAATTCTCACTGCTTCTAGTCAAATGGCCGATTCTAAAGAATCAATCACGTGACACAGAGGCTAGTTAGAAGGAATGGGATGGTAAGATGACTGACGCCTACTAACACCCCAAAAAAAATTTAGAAGTGGTTTTGGCAGGTTTGCTCGACAAATCAGTGATTTGGAGATAAATATAGATAATTTAATATATCAGCTAACATAGGCGCACAGATGCACGTCCATGCCAGCAAATACACAGTCCTCGCAAGCTGTTTTTTCTACCGAATTATTATTATTTTTATATGAGCCGCCAGTGTCCGCGCATTGCCTGGAGACTCAGCCGAGAATAGACTCCCTGATGACGCAATGAATTCTCGACAGTTGGATTACGTAACTGTCTTTATCCCATTGCAGAAACTAATTAGTTGGAGTGAAAATTTAAGTAAGTAAAAAAAATTTTTTTTAAATTTTTAAAAAAAAATATTTTCTTATCTTACGTCTTTTATATTATTGTTCTGCACCCTCCTGCATTGAACCACCTAGGTATTATGACATAACCTGTGTATTTGCTGGCATGGACGTGCATCTGTGCGCCTATGTTAGCTGATATATTAAATTATCTATATTTATCTCCAAATCACTGATTTGTCGAGCAAACCTGCCAAAACCACTTCTAAATTTTTTTTGGGGTGTTAGTAGGCGTCAGTCATCTTACCATCCCATTCCTTCTAACTAGCCTCTGTGTCACGTGATTGATTCTTTAGAATCGGCCATTTGACTAGAAGCAGTGAGAATTTCAGTACATAGAATCCAGTCCTCGCAAGCTGTTCTTTCTACCGAATTATTATTATTTTTATATGAGCCGCCAGTGTCCGCGCATTGCCTGGAGACTCAGCCGAGAATAGACTCCCTGATGACGCAATGAATTCTCAACAGTTGGATTACGTAACTGTCTTTATCCCATTGCAGAAACTAATTAGTTGGAGTGAAAATTTAAGTAAGTAAAAAAAATTTTTTTTAAATTTTTTTAAAAAAATATTTTCTTATCTTACGTCTTTTATATTATTGTTCTGCACCCTCCTGCATTGAACCACCTAGGTATTATGACATAACCTGTGTATTTGCTGGCATGGACGTGCATCTGTGCGCCTATGTTAGCTGATATATTAAATTATCTATATTTATCTCCAAATCACTGATTTGTCGAGCAAACCTGCCAAAACCACTTCTAAATTTTTTTTGGGGTGTTAGTAGGCGTCAGTCATCTTACCATCCCATTCCTTCTAACTAGCCTCTGTGTCACGTGATTGATTCTTTAGAATCGGCCATTTGACTAGAAGCAGTGAGAATTTCAGTACATAGAATCCAGTCCTCGCAAGCTGTTCTTTCTACCGAATTATTATTATTTTTATATGAGCCGCCAGTGTCCGCGCATTGCCTGGAGACTCAGCCGAGAATAGACTCCCTGATGACGCAATGAATTCTCGACAGTTGGATTACGTAACTGTCTTTATCCCATTGCAGAAACTAATTAGTTGGAGTGAAAATTTAAGTAAGTAAAAAAATTTTTTTTAAAATTAAAAAAAAAAAATATTTTCTTATCTTACGTCTTTTATATTATTGTTCTGCACCCTCCTGCATTGAACCACCTAGGTATTATGACATAACCTGTGTATTTGCTGGCATGGACGTGCATCTGTGCGCCTATGTTAGCTGATATATTAAATTATCTATATTTATCTCCAAATCACTGATTTGTCGAGCAAACCTGCCAAAACCACTTCTAAATTTTTTTTGGGGTGTTAGTAGGCGTCAGTCATCTTACCATCCCATTCCTTCTAACTAGCCTCTGTGTCACGTGATTGATTCTTTAGAATCGGCCATTTGACTAGAAGCAGTGAGAATTTCAGTACATAGAATCCAGTCCTCGCAAGCTGTTCTTTCTACCGAATTATTATTATTTTTATATGAGCCGCCAGTGTCCGCGCATTGCCTGGAGACTCAGCCGAGAATAGACTCCCTGATGACGCAATGAATTCTCGACAGTTGGATTACGTAACTGTCTTTATCCCATTGCAGAAACTAATTAGTTGGAGTGAAAATTTAAGTAAGTAAAAAAAATTTTTTTTAAATTTTTTTTAAAAAAATATTTTCTTATCTTACGTCTTTTATATTATTGTTCTGCACCCTCCTGCATTGAACCACCTAGGTATTATGACATAACCTGTGTATTTGCTGGCATGGACGTGCATCTGTGCGCCTATGTTAGCTGATATATTAAATTATCTATATATATATATATATATATATATATATATATATATATATATATAT
>OZ024743.1:164788231-164900731 GCA_964016885.1 Eledone cirrhosa
TGTTGTAAACACTTGGAGTAATAATAAATCAGGAAAGAAGGTTTACATGGTTTGCTATACAAAAAAGTTTTTAATCACATAGCTTACATTTGTTCCACTGAACTGGTATATCTAGAGATCGCTATCCGCCTAATTTTGCGTCACTCGATCGCCAATACAGAATTATAACCAGTCAGATCTTCGGAGCATGCGAGAATGAAGAAAATACACAGGCAAGAAAAGAAAAGAAAATATGGAGTAGTTATGGCATTCAATTAGAACAATAACAACAACAATTATTACAACAATGCTATCAATAAACTATTTAAGGAGACCCTGACATTACTTAGGTGGGGGGTATATAATGTATCTAATGTTACGGCGTGAAAACCAGCTGTCATAAGGCAAAAAGTATCGTAGTGTGTATCAATTTTAAATTATAAAGATAAGCTAGTTTTTACAGTCTTTCTCTTCATCTTCAACAGTATACATGAGTGGGACCACTGTCAAAGCTCAATAGTTGTAGAGTTAATACAGAGGTTAACGAATTAATATACGCATATATCTACGCACACACACACACACACACACACACACACACACACACACACACACACACACACACACACATATATATATATATAAATATATATACACATATATGTGTACATAGACACATACATACACATCAATATACACTCGTACAAAAATATACATACATGCAAAGAGAAAAGCGTGCTAATTGTAATTATGGCAAAAAGAAGGTAAAGTAACATTGTAGTAGTGAAATGAGAAAAAGTAGGATCTTGGATCAAATGATTGCAGCAGCTGAGAAGGAGTAAGATTGTTGGTAGATGAGGTACTTACAGACAATTGTGTGGTATAGACTTGTGAAGGAAATAGTATACTTAATGAATATATTTCTGTGGGTAGTAGGTATCCTAATTTAAAGCTATGTTATGTTGGTTCGATTCACGGAGGTTTGAATCTTATGAATTTAGTGGCTATTCTATGTCTGCAGAAGGTAGATCTTTCTAACTTATTATTAAGTAGCCTTTTAACATTTCTAAGGATATACAATAGCTCAAGATCACACAGCCCGCAATAGGACATCCCTGTACTATAGGTTTTAGCAGCCGACAACTTCGACCAGTTGATAGTATAGCTAGCGTTGCTGTCCTTCAATTCCCATATTTTTCTGGCGAGGGTGGTGGAACCCATAAGAGCTCGGTTTTTCATTGAGTGCCTGTGCACATACCATCTTTTCTTAAAAGAACCCGCGGTGGATCCTATGTAATTCCAGGTGGAGTTACCCGAGATGACAGTGCACATGTACACCAGGCTCGAATCGAGACATCTGTTCGCCAATGGGCACCTATCTGGGAGGTGACAGTTGCAGTTTGAGGCGCTATTTTGTGCAGCTTTTACATTCTTATTTAGTACCCTGTTATAAGTGGGTTGTGATATATGCCCAATGGGGTTTTGCTGCTGCGCGTTTGTATGCGCTTGTGGTTGTGATGTTGTGATGAGTTTGTGCTTATGTATAGGTGCAATTGATTTACTTGAGATATTTCTGTGGTTGATCTTGCGTATGTGTGATTCTATGTTAGCTGCTGTTGAGAAAGAGAGTTTTATAGTAGATCTATTGAGTATTTTGTGATATCTATGCGAGATAGGGAAGTGTTTATCTATTAGTTTAAAGAATGTAGAGGGCAGTCTAGTTTTTATAGAGGAGTTGAATATTGGGTTGAACCATAGGTATTTTCTTTGTCTGTTTCTTCTATTGTTTCTAGGGTTTACGTTATTAGTGTTTTGGCCGTTTACTCTAGGTGTTACATGTCTAACCCTATGTCTAGTCAAGCTATTCCTATTATTATGTGAGCGGTTGGAGTAGAAATTACTAGGATTGTTTATGTTGTCCTTATTCACTATATACTGTAGTTTATCTTTATGACCGGCCTTACTTAATGCTGCATTATAATAGTCAGCATGCTCGTTAAAGATTTCTAGGTTTGAGGATAGGCGGGATATTCGGAGGGATATACTACGTGCTATGGATTTAATTATGGATTTGGGGTGATTTGAGTTGTAACTAATGTAGGCAAGATTTTCATTATTTTTGTGGAAAGGTTCTATTAATCCAGTATTTAGATTTAGAGTTACATCTAGAAAATTTACCTTCTTATGGTTTAGTTCGTAGGTAATACTTAGGCCTAGTTTTTTGAAGAATATTCTAATATTTTTCCTTAGTCTTTCCATGCTCTGGTTGTTTAGGTTCCTAGCTATAAGTAACGTGTCGTCCCTATAAATTCCTCCTTGGAGGTTACTGAATTCCTTATGTAGGTTGTGTGCTATGAATAGCCCCACGATATCTGTAATTTGCGCAGAATCATTTGATCCCATTGTAATATCGAAGCTATTTATTCTATCCTTTCTTACCCAGTAGTTATTTTCAAATTTTACGATAGTCCTTCTAGCCGCTATTATTATTTCAATTTCATCATGGGTATTATATATATATATATATATATATATATATATATATATATATATATATATATATAAATATAAGTATGTATGTATGTATACGTACATACATATATCTTTACAGACGTACAGTAGTATGTATATACATACATGCACACATATATATATATGCACGTATCGGTTTACCGAACATTTATTATAATGTTCGGTTGTTTGTAAACAAACCAACAGCCCGAATTACGCCGTACAGTGTTTAGGCAACCACGTCACCTTTTTGTTCAACACTGACACAGGAACGATGTACTAGTTTCAAGCTTATTAGCTATCGTCAGCATCGTATACCTTCCTGCCAGATGGTTGAACGTCTGAAAGTATATACTTTCCTTATGCATATTAACGGCTGAGCAGCCTAATTTGCATATCGAGTGAGTTTAGTCGGCCGGGCGCACCGAAAACGATAAATGGAATAGAATGAAACGAAATTTCATTTCTCACAGTTCGTACGGCAGTTACTTAAATGTATGTATACGTATATACATATATGTATACATATATGTATATATATATGTATATGTATATATTCCTCAGTATAATGTTCCTCAGTAAAAACTCAATAAACATCTGTCCAGAGCATCAATAATCTAATATATTTGTAAACGATATATGAGGATATATCATTTGAGAAACAAACTAGTATTTTTTACACACACACACACACACACACACTTATATATATATATATATATATATATATATATATATATATATATATATATGTAGGAGGTGAGTAATATTGTATAACAATAAAGCTATGAATATATCAGATACGTAGCACTCAAGAGTCGGTAGAACTGGAGTATATATAAAGAAGCAATTAAAAGATGGTTAAAAAAGTTCCATCTATTTTATTATGTGCATTTCGAAAACAACATCATCCTGGGACAAAAATTGTGTTCTCATCAGATAAAATAAGGTAACATGATATGAGGCCTAAAAACACTTGTTAACAAGAAAGTGTCCAGTCTACATATGACAAAAATATAAGAGAAGAGAAAAAATAGGAAAAATGAAGAAAAAGAAGGAAGAAGGAAAAAGGAAAAAGAAATAGAAGAGAGGAAAAAGAAAGAAAGACGGAGGAGAGAGAAAGAGAGAGACTGATGAATTGAACATCATTCTCACCGCAAGGAAAACCATCCTGGAATTTAATAATGAATATTGGACAAGAGCGGATACTTCCAACAATTTTGACATCACCATGGGTTCGTCGGATTCAGCTCAATTGACAGACTTGGTTTGAATTTTCATCTTGAACTCTTTAAATCGGAAAATTCCTCAACTTCGTGGTGGAATAAATCGTGATGATGCTCTTTTTACTGTCTTAAATTGTAACAAAGTAAACTTTAATATTATTAAGAATAATATACTTGAACTATTTAAGCATCTTAATCTAAAAATAGAATTCGAGAATAATGATAAATTAGCAAATTTCCTGGATATATCCCTTAATCTAGATACCGGCCTATATTACCCATACCATAAGGATAATGAGAACCTAAATTATGTTAACTTTAAATCAAACCACCCTAATAGTGTTAAAACTGCTATAGTCAGAAGTGTTGAAAAAAGAATTTCTAATTTATCCTCTAATAAACATATCTTCGATGCTAATGCCAACTACTATAATAATGCGTTATCCAGACAAAATTAGATACACTAAGGAAACTAATCTTGGCAGAACTTATAGTAATGTAGCTAGTAATAATCATACCATTAACATAAAGAGAAGACCTAGATATAAAAATATCCTTTGGTACAACGCTCCCTTCTCTCTTTCACTTATTAGTAATATCCCTAAATTATTTTTTAGGGCTTTAGATAACACCCCCCCCCCTTCACATATATATAGCAAGATTTTTAATAAGCATACCATTAAATTCTAATATTCCACTACTTCCAACATTTCTAAAATTATCTCAAGACATAATTCTAAAATATTAAATAATAACTCATATGCAGCCAACCATGAGAATCATAATAATAACACTCTAAGGCCCGACGTCAATGTAAACTCTAGGCAAAATAACATAAATATAAATATGACGTCAAACGTAACTTTGAGGAATGCTTCAAATAGTAATGTAAATCAGGAAACCTTAGCACCTCCTTTAGCTAATTCCACTACTCCAGTTCCTAATATAATTAATCCTGGGCCACTTGCAAATAACTCTGTTAATAATCTTAATCGTAAATGCAACTGCCCTATTAGAACTAATTGTCCTCTTAGTAATTTCTGTCTCGATAAAAACCTAATATACGAATGTAAAGTGGTAACTAGTACCAATACATATACCTACATTGGCTCTACTTCTACTTCTTTTAAAGAAAGACTCTATAACCATTCTTCTACATTTAAATATCCACTTAAAAAGACCAGCACCGCACTCTCAGAACTTATTTTGTCCTTAAAAGACAAAAACATTAATTACGAAATTTCTTGGCGTAAAATTTGCAACGCTTTTCCTTACTCCAACGCTTCCATATCTAGGGTTTGTAATTTATGTCTAGCTGAAAAATTTACCATTATCTCGAGTTTCAACTCTTTAATAAATAGACGTACGGACTTATTTGCTTTCTGTAATCATAACTCTTTTAAGACCTTTCACAAAGTTTACAGCTAATGTCCTATAACATATTCCATGTATAACGGTTAATTTTTTTACACATATATCTTTTCACACATTTTTTTCTCACATATTTCATTATATTCTACAATGTATTAATTCTCTTTTCTCTGCATTTTTAAGCCTTTCACCTCTTTCCCTCTATTGCTTTAATTTCCGTTCAAACCTTCGTAGATTTTGTAAACAAACTATGACGTCATATGTCTTTCTACGTTTATAAACCTTTCTTGCAATTTCCTTTATTTACTTGTTGATATAAAATAATAATAAAATACTATACCCCACATATATAAATTTTTAATAGTAATTTTTAATTTTGACATAGATAGACTATTCTTATTTTTTTAATTCTATTCTATTTTATTTTATTTTATTAATACATTTTTACACTTCTTAATCCAATTTTTAGTATTCAAACTCAATATAAAATAATATACTCAGTTTCTATATTCTAGACCTATAATATTTGTAATATTAGCACATACACCTCATCAATTTATTTATTTATTTTTTAGCCGTTATTCACAGATGTTTTTCGTTTTTGACAGCGTTCCCGATCTAAAGTCTCTCTCTCTCTCTCTCTCTCTCTCTCTCTCTCTCTCTCTCTCTCTCTCTCTCTCCTCCGTCTTTCTTTCTTTCTTTTTCCTCTCTTCTATTTCTTTTTCCTTTTTCCTTCTTCCTTCCTTTTCTTCATTTTTCCTATTTTTTCTCTTTTATATTTTTATCATATGTAGACACTTTCTTGTAAACACTTTCTTGTTCACAAGTGTTTTTAGGCCTCATATCATGTTACCTTATTTTATCTGATGAGAACACAATATTTGTCCCAGGATGTTGTTTTCGAAATGCGCATAATAAAATATATGGAACTTTTTAAACCATCTTTTAATTTCTTCTTTATATATATATATGTAGATTTAAATACAAATTTGAAGCCATATACATAGGAGTTAGAATGTTGGTGAATGTTGAACATACGATTTTTTCTGATCCTCAGAAACAGATCTGTCTATGGAAGTACGGCCATCTAAGTACAGCATAATCTTTATGTGAGTACGGCAATATTCTAACATCTATTTGTATAGCTTTAAATTTATGTTTAAATCTACATACACACACACACACACATATATATATATATATATATATATAAACGATATCAACGACGCTGGTTTAAAAATCACTTCGGAACTTAATATCCGGGACCGGACGGAACATCTGGACCCTATTTCTCCTCATTTTACTCTGAAGGATCATAAACCAAATTTCGATAACAACCCATCTATTCGGCTCATTAACCCCTCTAAATCCGATTTAGGTAGATTTAGTAAAATAATTTTAGATAGGATTATACTTGAACCTAGATATATGACCCCTCTAGCCTTGTGGAATAATTCTTCCGCGGTGATTGATTGGTTCAATAGCATATCTAACAATAAACACTGCCGTTTTATCCAATTCTACATCAATTGCTACTACTCTTCCATCACCCTACCACTCATTCTTAGAGCTAGTCATTTTGCCATAACGCTCGCGGAGATTAAGGATTTCGAAGTTGATGTCATCGTAAATGCTTGTAAGTCCCTGATTAATTTCGACAACTCTATTTGGCTTAAACAATCAAATAGCACCCCACAGACCTTATTGGTCTATCTTTACTCTTTCCCATCAATGATGAATTCCCTAACGTAGGCGGGGGTCTGTACCGCGATGATGGTCTCTTAACTATGACTAAATGCGGACCCTGCGCTATCGATAGGTTTATAAAGGAGCCTATTGCTTTCTTTAAAGGCTTCAACCTTTCCATTCAAGTTGAAGTCAACCTATCTATCGAACGGCCTGTACTACCCGTATAGGAAGCCTAATGATATGTTAAATTATATTAGTAAGCATTCTAACCATCCGGTCAGCATGTGATCAAAATTGCCTCATTGGGGCTTTCTCGTCTATCTTCACTGATCATTCCAAATATGTCAATGAAGCTTTAGCTCGGAGCAGATTTCTAGATAAGGTAGAATACACTGAGTACGAGCAAAAACCTAGGAAAAATAGACCCATACCAATTATATGGTATAATCCGCCATATAATATGGAAGTGGCTATACCAATAGCTAAAACCTATCTTATTTTAATTAGGAAGCATTTCCCCTTAGCCCATAAATATCACAAGATTTTTGATAGAAACACAGTTAAAAATATCCTATTCCACAACTTCCGACCTTGCACACAAGATCATTGCATCTAATTTAGCGAAATTACATAGCCGTAGCAATATAAACAATCCTGAAGTTAGTTTTAGCTGCAATTGTATTAATAGAGACTACTGCCTATCAAGCAATATAGTTTACAAATGTAAGGTTGATACACCCACTACTAGTAAGATTTACATAGGGTTAACTGCCAATAGATTTAAGCAGCGTCTATACATGCACTCTCATTAATTTCGTAACCCTTTAAGAAGGAATATGATTTCATTTTCAGCCTATATTTAGAGCTTAAAAGATAATCATATTGAATATAGTTTACACTGGGAGATCTTACTAAAAGCTAGATCCTACAATGGAAACAAAAGACCGTATGATCTTTGTGCCGCCGAAGCCCTGGAAATGCTTTACGCCAACAAAAAATCTTAGGCAATTCCGGCTAGTAAGCATAAACTGTATAAAACATTTTTGTATTACAGCCCAACATTATATCGTATCGGATAGTATGGACACTATGCTGGCGATATACGTCATGATGTGGTAAGAACAATCTAACTTTATACCCAAATTTTATTTATATATGTATGTGTATATGTATATATATATATGTGTGTGGGGGGTATGTATATATATATGTATGTGTGTGTGTATATATGTGTGTATGTATATATGTGTTTGTGTATGTATATATATATATATGTGTGTGCGTGTGCGTGTATGTATATGTGTGTGTTTGTACATATATATATATATATATATATATATATATATATATATATATATATATATATACATACGTATATAGTAATAATAAAATTTGAAGATCCCGTTAAGGGTGAAAGCAGCGATTCTTTGCTTAAACTTTAATGTTATTTTAATAAATATATACGTATATATATATATATAAGTAGGTGTATATATACATTTGTGCGCGCGCATGTAAACACGTGCATATACATGTGTACATGACACACGTACACGTGCATATGCGTATACATGTGTATAATTTTTATATACTATATCTTCGTTTACGCATGTATCCACACCGGTCAGCGCATACTTATGTACGAGCCTAAATCATTATTACTTTTACTTTTACTATTATTTGTAGTGTCTTATTTATTTCCTTGTGTTGCGTAGGTAATTGAATAAGGTAGAGTAAATTTCCAATTTTAATTTAGGCACAATAAACTATAGAACTGTTGAACAGTTGAACTGAAGCGAAGATGTAACAATAATAACAATATTGAATGTAATTCCGTGGCGACAGAAAGAAACCGTCAGAGCTGTTAGACTGTACTTCGAAACTGTTGGATAAAATTGTGTACCCCCGTTTATCCGATGCACAATATATAGTAAAAAAACACGAGCACTTCTGAAACATAGTCGTTAAATAATTAAACAATCACACAACACTTTTTAGATAACACTCAATACGATTTCAATACGCGACATTATTAATAGCTTCATTTTTTATGTTTAATCATTTTACTTTTATTAACACCATTTTCCATATATGGTAGCAGGAAATCAGGCGTACTCGGACCCCGTACTGCCGAGCTCCTCCGAAAGATCGGAACGTTGGCAGCCCGTCCAAGGACGGAGCCTCGCGAGGTGGGGTGGCTGTTGCAGCAGGTATCTCTGGCCATTGTCCACGGAAATGCTTTTGCAGTCTAGATCGCAGGGCGCAGTCCCAGCCAGCCGCGCCCTAGGTCCAGAGCCCACCATTCTCTCCCTCCCATCTTCTGTGACACTAGATCGCTGCTTTTCTCTTCCTTTTCCGTTTGTAAATATTAATGAATTTATTTTTACGGTAAAAAAAGAAAAATTAATAATTGTTTCTACTTTAGGCACAAGGCCAGCAATTACCCAGTGCATTACTGGTACTTTATTTTATCGACCCCGTAAGGATGAAAGACAAAGTTAACCTCGGCGGGATTTTAACTCAGAATGGCAAGGGCCATAACTCTATGCTGCAAAGCATAGCGTCCGACCCTCTACCGATATTGCCAATCCAGAAAAAATAATAATTGTTTCTACTTTTGGCACAAGGCCAGCAATTATCCCAGTGTATTACTGGTACTTTATTTTATCGACCCCGTAAGGATGAAAGGCAAAGTTAACCTCGGCGGGATTTGAACTCAGTCCGTAAAGGGACGTAACTGTGCTGCAAAGCATGGCACCCGACCCTCTACCGATACTGCCAAACAATATTGACGTAATCTACGAGAATAATGCATAAGATTTCAAACATATTATTTCACTAAAATGTGGTGGATTGGCAGTATCGGTAGAGAGTCGGACACCATGCTTTGAAGCATAGAGTTACGTCCCTTTATGATCTGAGTTCAAATCTCGCCGAGGTTAACTTTGCCTTTCATCCTTACGGGGTCGATAAAATAAAGTACCAGTAATGTACTGGGTATTTGCTGGCCTTGTGCCTAAAATAGAAACAATTATTTCACTAAAATGTTGAAACACCAGCGTTCTCTAAAAAGAATATTTGTCTCCTGATTTTTTTCATAACAAAAATGTTTTTTCCCCAGCAAGAATATGTTCTTCTCGTTCCACATAATTGTTTCTACTTTAGGCACAAGGCCAGCAATCACCCAGTGCATTACTGGTACTTTATTTTATCGACCCCGTAAGGAAGAAAGGCAAAGTCAATCTCGTTCCACATAATGACGTGATTATCCATGCAGATATTTCGCCCATCTCAAAAGAATGGCATGACGTATCGCTGTTATGTCTTCCTGTTTTCTAAAGGCAATATTTTGTCGTAACCTTTTTTCGAAATATTTATTTCTGCGTCTACAGATTAATTTTTCTCAGTTTCAGAAGAACCTGTTTGGGGTGAAAGCAGAAATTATTTGCTTAATCATTAATCTGGACTAATCATAAATATTTGCTCTCCGGGTTTATATATACTTGTGTATATACAATCCTTATCGCGCCCTCTTCGGATTTTGGTGTGTGTATTTATTATTCATATATATATATATAATTCTGAAAATAAAATGTTCAAGGGATTTACTAACATCATAAAGAATATATATATATATATATATGGGGGACGGTAGCTTTTGAAATTTTACAGGCGGTCAAGCCTACGCCAGTTTCTTTTCTTCTCCCATTTATTCCTGGGAGTGTCGTGGGGGCAGAGTCCTCAAACACTCCTTCCAGCAAGTTCTGTCACAAGCAACCTTCTCCAACTAATCCGGTTGGATCCCCAAGCGAGACCATGGATATTATCCAACCATCTTCCTCGGGGTGTACCCCTGGGTATCCCGTCGGTTGGTTTTGCCCGTAAAACCTGTCCAGCGATTCATTCCTTAGTCACTCTAACTAGATGTCCATATATTGGAGCTGTGATCTCTCAATTTGGTGAAGTAGCAGCTCTATCTTAAACGACTGGCGCCTTCGAAGGAATCCTATTTCAGCAGGAATACTATTTCATTCGTGATCGTATCATTTCGATCATTACCCAAGACTAGCAGAAAAACCACCATTCGGGTGGTTTTCTGCTAGCATGTGTAGTGTGCATATTGATATTATACGCAAATATATATGCATGTAGATACGATACGTCAAATAAAATCATAATCGATAGTATGCACAGAAATTGAAGAGAGACCATGTTACACTGTCTTCTGTAATCAGTAAAGTAATCCATGATTAAAAAAGACGATATTATATATAAACTGCATTATAGTGAAATGTAATGAAAACGAAAAAGGAGAAAATTAGCGGTGGAAACATAAACGTTATGATATAACGAAGCGATGTAACGATATAACGAAGCGATGTAACGATATAACGAAGCGATGTAACGATATAACGAAGCGATGTAACGATATAACGAAGCGATATAACGATATAACGAAGCGATGTAACGATATAACGAAGCGATGTAACGATATAACGAAGCGATGTAACGATATAACGAAGCGATGTAACGATATAACGAAGCGATATAACGATATAACGAAGCGATGTAACGATATAACGAAGCGATGTAACGATATAACGAAGCGATGTAACGATATAACGAAGCGATGTAACGATATAACGAAGCGATATAACGATATAACGAAGCGATGTAACGATATAACGAAGCGATGTAACGATATAACGAAGCGATGTAACGATATAACGAAGCGATGTAACGATATAACGAAGCGATATAACGATATAACGAAGCGATGTAACGATATAACGAAGCGATGTAACGATATAACGAAGCGATGTAACGATATAACGGACGCTACCCGGAAGTGTAGACATTTGAAAATGTTAAAAGAAGTGAATCTTAAAATAAGCAATCATTATATATAAGAATAATAGGCACGGATTGGCAGTATCGGTAGAGGGTCGGACGCCATGCTGTCCAGCATAGTTACGTCCCTTTACGACCTGAGTTCAAATCCCGCCGAGGTTGACTTTGCCTTTCATCCTTACGGGGTCGATAAAATAAAGTACCAGTAATTGCTGGCCTTGTGCCTAAAGTAGAAACAATTATATATAAGAATATTTACGTTTAATCAATAGCTACGAAATTTAGTAGATAAATTATGTAATATTCATTCATTATTTATTCAAAGTAATCCAACTTATTTTACTAACGGAATAACAGATATATTCAGGACGCAGTTCCGCACTCCTCCCTTTATTATATTATGACTAGCAGAAAAACCACCCGAAGGATGGTTTTCTGCTAGCATGTGTAATGTGCATATTGATATTATACGCAAGTATATATGCATGTAGATATGATACATCAAATAAAATCGTAATTGACAATATACGCAGAAATTGAACGGAGACTGCGTTACACTCTCTTATGTAAATCTATGATACATTAAAAAAAGACGATATTATATATAAACTGCATTAGGAGAAAATTAGTGGCGGAAATATATGAATGTTTATTTAAGCAATCGCTAACCAGAAGTGTTGACATTTGAAAATTTTAAAGAAGTGAATCTTAAAATAAGCAACAATATTATTTATATTTAATCAAGAATAACGAAATTTAGTAGATACATTATGTAATATTCATTCATTATTTATTCAAAGTAATACAACTTATTTTACAAACGGGATAAAAAAATATATTCTGGACGCAGTCCCGCACACCTTACTTTATTATAGTTTAGATTCATGACCATGGTTAGGCGTTGGCAGGAATACCGAATTGAAGATAGCAAGATTGGCTTTTACACCTACCTCAATTCTTCTGATTACCGAATGCTGAAGCTGGCACAATACTACCCCAGCTCATACAATTCTTGCAGTTAATTCAACCTCCTGCCTTCCATCACTCGTGAACACAGCCCCGAGATACTTGAACTTCTCCACCTGCTTCAGTGGTACTCAATTCACATGTAGAGTGCACTGCGCAGACTTCGTTGAGAGGACGAATGTCTGTCTGTTTTCGTAGCTCTGATTTTCGTTCCAGCCATGCAGCAACTCGACATCAAACCTATCGAGTGCAAGTCGGAGATCACTTTCCGTCGAGTTAAGTAACACCATGTCGTTTGCAAATTCTAGTCGACTGATTTTACATCTGTCAGTTATGATACCACTTCCAACCCGGCTGCACGTGTCAACCCTGTTCATGAAAATAAGGAACAGGAGAGGTGACAGTGCGCACTCTTGGTGGAGTTCGACACAAATACTCGGGTATTTACATAGAGACATCAGGGCAGCAAGAAGCTGACCATCGATCCCATACTACTGCAGAACATTCCACAGTAGGTCCCGAGGAACGCGGTCATGTGCCTTTTCGAGGTCTATAAAATAAAAATATACCTCTTGGCAATTATCCCACAATTTCTCGAAGACCTGCTGCAGTGTGAATATTTGGTCGGCTGTGCTACGTCCGGGGCGAAAACCACAATGTCCATCAGCTAGTTTTGACTTGACAATCACCATGCATCTCTTTGCCAGACACTTAGCAGAGAATTTACCAGGAAGGCTTAAAAAGGAGATCCCTCTGTAATTGAACTAATCCCTCTTGTCTCCCTTTTTGAAAATTGGGCTTATCAATCACTATTGCCATTGCTTAGGTGCCTTTCCTGAAATTCTAGCTAGTTGGCACAGACGAGCCAGAATACTTTCTGTATTTAAGGTTTTGAACATCTCGAAGCGGATTTCATCTTCCTCGGTGGTCTTGTCACATTTGAGCTCTTTAACTGCTCTTGTGACCTCAGCCTCCAAGAGATTAGTCACCACTCTCAGATGCACCTGGTGTACATCAGAAGATGCTGTTGTGATTGATTTCAGAGGATCAGCAAAGTATTCTCTCCACCTCGCGAGGATGCACCTCTCTGAAGAGAGGAAAACCCATGACGCGTTCCATATGCAGGTATGGAAGAGGTCTTCTTGTTACTAAGTTGGCTGGTGGTCGGCCTGAACACTTTATTTGTTGATATGAAGTCGGATTCTAGCTCCAAAGTCCTCCCATGTCTTAACTTTGTGTGCATTTACTGTCTCTGCTGCGATTCTTTGTGTCTGCTTGTACCGCAAATGCAAGAAGGAGAACTTATTTCCAAGCCAAGTTTTATATGCCTCCATCTTTGCATGAATGACATCTTTGAAACCTCTTGATTGAACCAAGGGGTTTCCCTGCCATCCGGCGCAACCAGATATGATGGTTCGTTCTGATATAAGCGGGAAAAATGACGGTCGAATAAACAACCTCGGACCAATATCGGTAAACTATTAGGGGATGTGGAAAATGTGTGACACCTATAACTTCCAAGAAAACTCCCACAACCCAGTGACGTTGCTATAACGAGGTGGGTAAAGGCCGCCTCTAAAAAAACTAGTCTTCGCAGGTTTGAGAAAGTACCAGATTGGTGACTGGCGTTAATATGACCACCGAAACTGCAACAGCAAAATAGTAAAAGGAATAAAAAGAGAACCATATCTCATCGTCCTTTGCATTAACAAGGGACGCATTCGGGCATTAGCTGGAGGGGCCTGTTCGAAAAATATATTGTAGTCTCCCTTTCATGCCGCAAAACCTGGTGATGGGCCTGCAACCATGCCTGGGAGGCGTGGGATGGACGCATAAAGACTGTGTATACCGAGAGCCCAAAGAGGGTCCGGAAGAGAGCAAACTTGACAATCGGAACCTGGAACATCACAACTGTTACAGGTAAGGAAGAGGAACTAGTGAAGGAGGCTAGGTGCTACCGGCTAGATATGGTCGGGATTTTCGTGGCTCTGGCTCTGTAGATTTGGATGGAGGATAGAACTCTAACATTTAGGTGTGGCACCATAAATGACTGCATAGGCGGGAGTGAGGATACTCACAAGTCCCCAGCTGTCAGAATGTGTTGTAGGCTGGATCCCATTAGGAGGGAGGATTTGCCTCTTGAAGCTTAGACTGAAAGATAGGTCTCTGTGGGTGGTGCAAGTTTGTGCTGCAAGTTTATGCACCAATCAAGTATTCCGAATACAGGACCTTCCTTGAAGAAGTTACTGCAGTGTTAGATGTAGTTAAGACTGATATATATCCGGTTGGGTGACTTCAATGCACATATTGGCATTGACCATTTGACAGGAGTGATTGGAAGGAATGGCGACTCTGATCTAAATATGAATGCAGAGGCCATACTAGACTTCTGTTATAGCAATGAATTCTCTATTATGAACACCTTCTTCCAGCACAGAAACATCCATAAATATACATGGTATAAGGGGAATCAGGGACAGAGATCAATAATTGATTTTGTTATTGTCTCTAATCTTTTCGATTCTCAGCTGGATGTTCGTGTTAAGAGAGGGGCTGAGCTGTCAACTGATCACCATCTAGTTATCTGCAACTTGAAACTATCTAAAGCCAAAGAAGCCCCAAAATGGGCACGTCCAGGGCAACCTACAGCATAAAGGGGGAAGTGTTGGTGCATAAAAAAGTCAGGACTATATATGAGGAAATTGAGGACGTTGAAACAAATATCAAATTATTTATTTAAATATATATTTCCCTGTGCAGAAATAACTCACATGACTTACGTTGTATATTATCAGTATATTGCATGTCAGTAGATCACGCACACAAGCACACACGTGTACTTACACACATAAGCACACATACACTCAACTGGACAAACATCCCAACATTGGTGACTCTGACTTATCAAACAGCCTTTGGATGCATTTTCTGGTGCATTTGCTGATGCTGCATGTAGCTTTCGGATAATGTAGGGAAACAACGGCAGCGACATCATTCACCTTACAACAGTTGGTTATCCCTGACATATTAATAGATAGTCTGATTAACAACGAAAAGAACAACTTTGGCGCATCATGACGTTAGTTGATCTCGAGCAGATGTGTGCGGTGTTTCAGCAGCACCTCGCTTAACTGTTCGGAAGCAGTGGTGGACCAGATCACGGAATGGTCTGCCGTAGCTCTCGGCGGCGGAAGCATAGTACTGCGAAAGACCGATAACTACCGCTGAAATACAGAAGGCAATAACTGACTGCGTGAGGTGTAAATCGTCTGGTTTGAATGGTCTTCCCTACGAGCTTTACGTACACATGTTCGCTTACCTCTTGGCAGACATCCGCTGCAACTGGCAGCAGAACATGAGAATTCCCAGTTCTGTGAGCACAGGAGTGGTGATACTGCTGAGAAAGAACCCGAACAAGAAGGGCAACGTAAAGAATTTCAGGCTCATAACTCTACTGAACATAGAGTTCAAAATTTTCGCAATGATATTAGCAACGAGATTGGCGCTTGTGGTCAAGAGTCTTGTGGGAGAAGTTTCGACATGCGCCATTCCCAAGAGAACCATCCACGACAATTTCCACCTCATGCGATACATCATAGAGGGTAGCTAAGGAATCTGATACGGGTGGAGCCCTGATCAATTTAGATAATTCGATAGGGTCGACAATCAATACCTGGCGGCCGGCTTCTTGTCCATTTTTAGAGGCTGGGTTGCTGGCATGCACAGCGACATCAGCTCGATGGTGAAAGTGAACGGTCACCTTTCGGAACCATTCAACATCATGCGCTCGGTCCACCAATGTTGTACCATGTTATAGAGCCATTACTACACAAACTGGAGACGACGTTGAGAGGCATCCCCGCGAACTGGAATGCGGGAGAACCGTGTCAGCTTATGCCAACGACTTCCCCGTAGTGATGTCGAACGCCAAACACACTGAGGCGATGGGTATTGCTCTAAGAGAATACGAGGCAGTGACAGGAGCAAAGATTAACCAGGAAAAGTTGGTGGGTCTGGGACTCAACACCTGGAGAGGTAGGTCCATACTGTCCAACAGGCGCTGGACGGACGGACCGGTTAAATTGCTAGGAGTCTGTTTTGGTCCGGACCTCCAGCAAGACAAAAACTAGGACGAAGTGACGAGCAAGTGGACCAAGAGAAAACTATTCCTGAAAGGTTGCGCGGAGGTGGCGAACGCGTACATCTCGTCCATCATCTACTACCACCTGACCGTCGAGAGTTGTCCTAAGCCTCGTCTGACTGCACTGGAGCGTTTGCTCATTCGCTTTTTGTAGAAGGGACGCACTCCGATGGTCAATACAGCACCATTTTGGTGCTGTTTAAATCAGAAGCCCTCGCTATGAAACACGCGATGACTCTTTGAAAAACGAGCAAGGTCATTATGTACCCCTCCCACACGGGAAAAAGAACAGCTCATGTTTGCATTCCCGAGATTCTCTCAGGACTAGACGTATGGTGACTTATGGGATGCTTGATCGTGGAGGGGATGGATACCGTCCCGATTGAGGTTACGAGAACAGCAACGATACAAGAGCAAATAAACACAAACATCTGAATTCGCAGACACCGCACCCAAAACAACAGCAACAAAACCATCACCATCACAATCCAGCAAACGAAAACAACCACAAGAACTAAACAAAACACACAAATTCGTGCTATTAAGAGGGGCCAACGAAGATTTGATGACCCTGATAGCACGAAGGCAACATATAGAAAAGAGGGGGAAATATTCTGCACCAGCACATTTCGCGAACCGGAGAATCTGTCGATGGTACGCATGTCATTCGATGACTACAAAGAAATCAAAAAGAGCTTTTCTCAGCACGTGGTAAGCCCGAACGTAAAACCCACATCTAGACTTTTAAAGGGGTTCCCAAAGGAAGCCCCACCAACTACGGAGGTCGGACCATCCGACCTCCATAAGACCCCGGGAGGTAAGTAGACTTTTCCTCTCTCTCTTTTAGCCAACCAAAATGAGGATCCTAAGAGTAGGATGCATAAATGTTGGTGGCCTGGGGTATTCCTGAAAGCAAGGTTGCCCGCTAAATGACCTCAGGTCTCTAGATATGGATGTGATTGTCATCAGCGAGACAAGGATTTCTGACACGCGCGCACTAACCCCCATTTTCGACGACTATTAGATCTTCGCATCTGTTAGTCGGCCGGGATGGGAAGTGGGGTGGCAGCGCTGTTTAGGAAAGGCCTGGATCTCGAGGTAAGATCGATCGTCCCGGACCCGGGCGGTAAGTTGGTGGTCCTGAACGTGAGCAATAGCGAAGGTGGTGTTCTTAGACAGGTGGCCGTCCCTACCGGGACAGGACGGCCGGATTTCTTTAGACGCCTGGAAGCCTTTCTGGGAATGTCTCGCTCTTTACTGTTAGCGGGGTACTGGAACGGCATCTTAGACGCACGCTAGGATTGTGTGTGAGTAGCTGATAGAGGCGGGAGGTGCAAAAGCCTCAAGTACCTGATCAGCCAGTTCCAACTGTCTGACATGTACCAACCTGATTTCCCTAATGCACCAGTGTGGACCTGGACCAAACACGTAGGGTAATCTATATCGTACATCTATATCGTACAGGTTCTTCATTAGGTCAGTAGATAAGAATGGTATAAGTTGTCCACACCTTTAGGTTGAATTGTGAGAGTTAAGGCGCGTGCTCTGAGAAACGAGGCAACCAAAGTTGTTAGATGGACCTGCATGGCAGAGGCGCAGCGTGGTAACAAAACCACAATTCGGTTTTTGACGGACAGGAACGAACTCGAACTGAACGATTCCAGGAAAATATGTGAGGCATTTCACCTGCACTTTGCTCGGCTGATCAGGGGAGGTGGCGAGTCGGAGGCGGTGGTGGATTTCAGTCCTTACCTCGACGGCTTACCGCGTCTCTCGACGGCTGATGCTGAGCGCTGCGAAAGGCCGATAACGTCGTCCGAAATTTGGGATGCCCTAGTCGGCTGCACAAGGTGCAACTCACTCGGTTTAGATAGTCTTCCCCACGAGCTTTACGTAGCTATGTCAGACTTGTCCCCCGATTTCATTGAAGCGCTCTACTGCAACTGGTAGCAGAACGGGAGTATTCCCAGTTCTGTGAGTCGGGGCGTAGTGACGCTGATGAGGAAAGACGAGAACAAGAGAGATACGTTAGACAACTTCAGTTCCATAGCTCTGCTCAACACAGAGTTTAAGATTTTGGCCAAGGTGTTAGCGAAGATATTGGCGTTTGTCGTCGAGGATTTGGAAGGGGAGACGCAAACTTGCACAATCCCAACCAGGTCCATAGACGACAATCTCCACCTCGGGTAGGACTTCAGTGGAGCTCTGATCAATTTAGATTAATCAAAAGCTTTCGATAGGGCCGACCATTGATGGTGGCTATCCTCAAGGCAGCCGGTTTCGGTCCTGTCTTCAGAGGCTGGATCGCTGCAATACATGCGGCATCAACTCGGTAAGCAAAGTTAATGGCCACCTTTCGGAACCGTTTCAGATCTCCTGATCGGTCCGTCAAGGGTGCCCTCTCTCCTCTCTTCTGTACGTATTGACTCTCGAGCCTTTACTGCGAAAACTGGAGCAGTTGCAGGGCATCCCGCCCTAACCGGGATGCGAAAAGACTGTGATGGCTTATGCGGCCGACATCACCGTGATGGTGTCAGACACCTCGGAAATCGAGGTGGCTGGCATCTTTTTAGAGGAATATGAAAGGTTGACGTGAGCGAAACTTAACCCAGAAAAGTCGGTGGGCTTGCAGCTCGGCACCTGGAGAGGCAAGTACATGCCGTCAAACAGCGTCGTCGGGCACTGGACGGACGGACCAGTAACGTTGTTCGGGGTTTGGTTCGGCCGAGACTTCCAGGTAGATAAGAATTGGGACGAGGTGATGATCAGAGTAGCCACCCTCACTCAGAACTAGGCCGAGAGAAAGCTGTCTATGAAAGGCTGGGTGGGGGTAGCGAACGCGTCCGTCATCGACTACCACCTGACCGTCGTGCCTTGCCCCGTCACACTTCGCCAAACTCTAGCGGCTCCTCTTCAACTTCTTTTGAAAGAGACACGTTTCGTTGTTGAGGCGGTCCATCTGCTGCCAGCACCCTCTACGCAGAGGGCTTGGTATGCCGTGGCTAATGATGCGCAGACAAGCGCTGAGGCTGCAGCATCTCCAGATATTCTGCCTAAACGATGAACAGGTGAGGTCGTCGTTTGTCAGACCGGCCTTTCCGCAGCTCGTCTCTTTGACTGAGCTGCAGTCCTGGGTGAAGAAGAGACCGGGACTGGGCGCCTGGTATCTGGAATGTTTCCAGGCACTCACGGTTGAAAGGACTGAAGACAGACACCTTTCTCTTCAGCCAATCCCTCATCAAATTTTTCAAGTCTCACATGGAAAGGAAGGTGAGGGTGGAGAGAGAAGTGCTGCCCCCAGTATATTTGCTAAAAGGTAGGTGAATGTAGTGAGAATGTCTCGTGTGAATGGGCGTACTCTGAGCACGTGTCTGTAGGCTGGTTGATTTGAGGAGTAGAGGGGTGCCCTCAAAGCGTCATGTCGTTCAGAATTGATGGGTTACTTCTGTCACCCCTGGTTTGTCCTCCCCACCGTTGGGGAATTTATTTTGTTATATTTTATTGTCAGTTGTTTTTATCAATTTGCTTTTACTCAATTTTATTGTAAACCCCCAGTCCCTGTCAATTGTATTGTCTCCTATATGTAGGCCCTAGTGGTCAATAAAGAAATTTCTTTCTTCTTCGCTCACCTTCGAATGCTGGAGATGTATTACAATGTTAGCTGTTCACTACCAGTGAACTGAAGTAACGCCCCATATTTTTCGATTACCCTCCGGAGTATCCGAGCTGTTCCAAGCAATGCTGTTTTTTTTTTCTTCGTAAGTGTTCCATCCGTATTGCAATCCCTATTTGTTTTATCTACTTCTCAAGATCTCTACTCACTGTTCCCTAAACCCCAGTTATTATTGCTATTACCACCACCTTTTTTAGTGACCACAACTGCTTAACTTCCCAAGCTTGTCATATCTATCAATTTTTTTTCTTCTTTATCGTATACCTTGTTATCAACTGGACATGTTATATCTATGATCCAATACTGTTTGCTTTCTTTCTCAATTAATACAATATCTAGTCTCCTATGTGTAATCTCATGGTCACACTATTACAATTATCATTTGCATTATCATTTTCGATAACACGCTCATGGTTATGTATTGTACCACTTTTCTGCTCTGTCAAGTGCATATTTGCCACAAAGTGTCCAATGGACTCTCCTTGCTATGTTGTCATGACGTCTCTTATATTCTTCCTGGGTTAGTGGTGGGCATTGACAGGTAATATGCCATACAGTTACTCCATTCATCCCACAAATTCTACACTTACTACTTTCTTCTGTGTGGTCTATTCTATGCTTGATGTAGTTAGTTCTTAGTCCTTGTTCTTGAGCAGCACAGATTAAGGTTTCTGTGTCCGGTTTTAAATCACGTTTAGCCATCCATAACCACCTTTTTTCTCTGTCTGTCCTATCTTCAACATCTCTATGGAATTGTCCATACATTTTTTTTTCTGTCCATCTACTTTCAGTTTCATCCATCTTCAAATGCGTGTACTGTGTTTTTTCTGTGGAATTTTTTATGTACCACGCCATGTTATTGTCTTCTGTTCTAATGCTGTCTTTGCACCCTATAAATCCCCTTCCTCCTCTTTTTCTTGGTACATATAATCTGTCTGTGTCGCTCTTTGGGTGAAATATCCCATATCTAGTCAATATCTTCTTTCGGTCTAAACTGTTTAGCTCTTCCACTGTCCACATGACCACCCTCACCCCATATCTAAGGAGTGATACTGCCTATGTATTGATAGCTTCTATCTTATTCCGTCCATTCAGTTTCGACTTGAGAATAAGTCTCAGTCTGAGCATCCATTCCGCCCTGAATTTTTCTTTCATTTCCTCCTGCATTATCTTATCAACTTTCAATATCCCTAGTATTTATAATTTTCCTCTTGTATTTGCTTCATAACCCTTCCTGATGACAACACCAACCCTCAATGCCTTTAATTTTGCCTCTGTTCAAGATTAATACACCATACTTTTTTAATCTGAACTCCATTCTGATGTCAGCACTAAATGTATACATCGTATCAATGAGGGAACCAATCTGGGATTCATTCTTACCATAAAGCTTGGGGTCGTCTATGAATAATAAGTGGTTAATTTATTGCTGATGATCTTTGAATTCATACGCAGCTTAGCCTTTCTCAAAATCATTGTCAGTGGTATCATTGACAGTACAAACATCAGTGGTGACAGACTGTCTCTTGATTTCTATTGTTCCTAAATCTCGTCCATATACTGTCAGTTCAGTCTTCCACTCTTTCATAGTTTTCCTTAAGAATCGCTCAACATTTGATGCAATACCAAATAAGTTAATGTATTCCATAATCCAAGAGTGTGGAATCATGTCATATGCTTTGTGGTAATCAATCCCCGCCATGGTCAAGCTGGTTGTCCTCCTCTTGCTATCCTTAAATATTGTTTTATCTATCAAAAACTGTTCCTTTGTACCTCTGCATTTACGCTTGCACCCTTTCTGCTTATCTGGTAGAACTCCATTTTCTTCAAGATGCTCGTACATTGATTCTGCGATTATACCAGTCAATAAATTCCACATAAGAGGTAGGCATGTTATCGGTCTGTAGTTGTCTATCGAATTCCCTTTAATGTTATCTTTTAAGCACAAAACTATCCTGCCCTTTGTCAGCCGCTCAGATATCACTTGATCAGTATTGAGTTGTTCAGTTATTCGTTCATAGTATTGACTATATCTTTTAATCCAGTAGCCTTGAACTCCATCTAGTCCGGGGTCTTCCAGTTGCTCATCTTTTTTTGTTTTTGGCTTCCTTCATGTCCCTAACTGAAATGACTAGTTCTGCTTGCTATGGATAAACTGTTGTTTGTTTAAAATTCTTCTAATCATTCAGCGTCCTTCTTGTGTTCCTTTTCTTTACTTCAAATGTCGCTCCAAAACTTTTGATTTTCAATGTTATCCGGTATAATCCCTTCATCTGTACACTGTCCATATATATCTCTGGATAGTTTATTTTGCTGATATTGATTCATTCTTTGTTCGTATCTAACTATCTTTGCTTTGTTTTGTTATGAGACGTTGCTTGATTTCCTCCGTTACTACATTTAGACCTTTTCTTTCAATATCCTACTTTCATTCTTTTCAGTGCTCTGATTATTATTATATGCTTTGCAACATAGAGTTATGGCCCTTTAACTTCTGAGTTCAAATCCCGCCAAGGTTAACTTTGCCTTCCATCCTTACAGTGTCCATAAAATAAAGGCCAGTAATGCTGGCCTTGTGCCAAAAGTAGAAACAATTATTATTATTTCCATTATTATTTTTATTGTGCATCATTACTGCTTTACTGAGCACAGCTCTGTGTGACTTGGGTATGTGCAGTGTAGTTTTTGCTGATGTTTCTATTGTATTGATAGTACTTTTTCGTAATATGTGTGCAGTGCCTAGTAGTGCTATATTTTGTATGCTGTGTATATTTGTAAGTCCTGCGGTTTTGGCTATGTATTTGTCTGTGGTTTTTTAATCATTCCTAGAGCACCTATTATCATAGATATTGTTTCTGTTTTTATTTTCCACGTTCGAGTTATTTCTATCTCTAGATCTTTATATTTGGAGAGTTTCTCTATTTCCCTGGAAGATATATTATCGTCTGTGGGGATAGATACATCTATTAGAAGACATATTTTTCTTTGTGGTCTTTGACTATAATATCTGGTCGGTTGGTCTTGATCTCTCTGTCTGTATGTATTGGCATATCCCAGAGAATGGTTGCTTTGTCATTCTCTGACACTTTTTCTGATGTGTGTTTGTGCCATCTTTTTTCTGTTGGTATTTCATAATGTTGGCATAATTTCCAGTGTATGAAGGTCCCAACTCTATCATGCCTGTGGATATATTCTTTTTGGCTAGAGACTATGTGGTTGTTTCTTCTCTATCTCCACATTCTACAGTTACTTATAGGGCTTTGTTTCATTATGTACTTCTGGTAATTTCTGGTGGGTACACTCTGGTTCTGCTCTGCAATTAGAAATCCTTCTGTTTTCTCTTGCCATCGTTTTAACATGGCATTCTGGGTGTTGTTTTCAATTTAAATTGTGTTTTTCACAATTTCTATTGTTTTTTTTCTTTGTTTTCATTTTCCTCACAATTTTTGGATTCATTAAAAACCGAGAACAGTTTTTTGTTTTGTTCATGTTTTGTGGCTATTAGTATTACCTTTCCTTTGTTTTTTATTAGGGTTTTTTTTAGTCTTACAGTAGTTATCTTATTAAAAAAAATTCTAGTAGCATAAGGCCCCTGTCTCCTTGTGTTGGGATTGCTAAAGTGTGGATGCCAATCACCTTATTCTTTGCATTTAGTTCAGTTTTGAGTATTAATCTAATCCTCCTGTAGTATTCTTTTCTAATCTTTTCTTTCATCTGTGTATGTTGAATATTATCTAGTTCGTTGATTTCTAAGTATTTGTATGTCTGAGTTTGATCTAGTTCTCTTATTTCCGTTTCTTTATCTAACATGATATTATTGCTTTTCCCTAGTTTCCCTCTCTTCAGACTTGCTTTGGCACATTTTTCTAATCCGAATTTCATACCTAATTCTTTTGTGAATCCATGTACAGTTTGGAGCAGTGTTTGGAGACGTTTTTCATTTGTAGTATACAGCTTTAGATCATCCATATATAGTAGATGGTTAATTTTTCCATTGTAGCATTTATACCCTACCCCAGTTATGTTTAGTGTTTCAGATAGTGGTGTTAATGCTAGACAGAAAAGCATTGGTGATAGGGAGTCTCCTTGAAATATGCCTCTGTTGATTGGGATAGGCTCTGTTTTTATTGTTTTATCTTTTGTTTGTATCAGCAAAATTGTTTGTCATTTACTCATGGCCCGTTAGATAAATGTTGTTATTTTTGCTGATTTTTATTCATGGCTAGTGTGTTGAGTATCCATATATGGGGAACATTGTCAAACGCTTATTCATAATCAATCCAAGCCATGCTGAGTTTTTTTGTTTTTTTTTTGCAGTTATCAGTTATTGCTTTATTTATTAATAACTGGTCTTTGCATCCATAGGAGCCTCTGCAGCATCCTTTCTGTTCTTTTGGGAGCAGTTTTTTTCCAGGTGTTTGGTTATTTTCTGTGATAGTATTTAAGCTAAGGTTTTGCAGGTAGTAGATAAGCATGCTATGCTTCTGTAATTTTGGGGGTTTGCTGTGTCATTAATTTTGGGGATCAGGGTTGTTTTCCCTTTAGTGAGCCAGTCAGTTTTTTTCTGGTTCTATCAGAATTTCATAAAATTTCTTTGCTACCATATCCTGTATCTCTATTAAATATTTTAACCAGAAGTTGGAGATCTTGTCATGTCCTGGTGCCTTCCAATTGCTTGCCCTCTCAGTGTGATAGACACATCATCTGCTGTAATATCCTCCCATAGTGCTTGCTGTTCTTGCTAGCTTTGTACTTGGTAATTTCTTTTCCCCTTCTGCCCATATTCTTCTCCAGAACTCTTCCACTTCTTTTACTTTTGAGGCTACATTAACTTCTATTTTGTTTCTATTAAGTTCCTGGTAGAGTCATTTCGGGTTGGAGTGAAACAGCTGATTTTGTTGAAAAAACTTTTGGCATTTTTCATATCTCCGGATTTGTTGTGCCTTTGCCAGTATTTGTTGTTTTAAGCTTTCCTTAGTGTCTGGGATTTCCCTTTCTGTTATGTTGTATATTTTGTTTCCCCTGTTCTTATTTTGTTTTTCCTATTTCATCTCCAGATATTCTGCCTAAACGGTGAACAGGTGTGGTCGCTGTTTGTGAGACGGGCCTTTCCGCAGCTTGTCTCTTTGACTGAAGTGAAGTCCTGGGTCAAGAAGAGAGCGAGACTGGGTGATTGGCATCTGTAATGTTGCCAGGCACTCACTGCCCTCTTCTAGGCGGGAAATGTGGTCAGTGGAACTTCCACTTTCGAGTTCTATGGAGGATTAGTGGTGGGCAAGTGCGATGACGCACTCGAAGAGGCTCTGGGCGTCGAAGAAGCCGAACTGATCAGTCTGTTCCGGAGAACTTTCGAGCCGGGGAGTTATGGCCCTTTACGTTCTGCGTTCAAATTCGCCGAGGTTAACTTTGCCTTCCATCTTACGGGGTTGATAAAATAAAGCACCAGTAATGCACTGGAGTAATTGCTGGTGGACAAGTGCGACGACACACTCAGAGAGGCTCTGGGGGTCGACGAAGTCGAACTAACTAGTCTGTTCCGGAGGACTTTCGAGCCGGTGACGATGGATAACTTCCAAAAATCCCTTGCTTCGCAGTGCTACCGAGGGGCACTGCCGGTTCGAGATAAACTCAACAGACACGGAAGTGCTGTCAGATGGACCTGCCCGAGATGCGCACAGAGCGACGAAAGTGTCCGTGCATTACTGACTTGTGGAGTTATGACGAACAGCTACTGTCGCGTGTACAACAGATCCGGGTATCGGTCGAGCCCATAGTGAAAATCGACCCACCGCCTTCTTTTGGCCAGGAAGTGCAGGATATTTTCCTCTGTCTGGTGGCAGTTGCGAAAAAGGTTGTATGGTGGACCAGGTTGAAAGGACTGAAGACAGACACTTTTCTCTTCGGCCAATCCCTCATCAACTTTTTCAAGTTTCACTAGGAAAGGAAGGTGGGGGTGGAGAGAGAAGTGCTCCCCCCCCCCCCAGTACATTTGCTGAAAGGTGAGTGAATGTGGCGAGATTGGCCCGTGTGAGTTGGCCTACTCTGATCATGCGCCTGGAGGTGGGTGAATTTGAGGAGGAGAGGGTTGCCCTTCCCAGATGCCCTTGAAGCGTCAGGTCGTTCAGGATTGGTGGGGTACCTGAGTGTACCCTGGGTGGTCATGCCCCCTATTGGGGAATTTTCCTTGTTGTATTTTTTTTTGTTTATTGTAATTGTTTTCCTATTTGTTACTCGATTTGTGTATAAAACCCCCATTGTCTCCGTCTATATGTCGGCCCCAATAAATGAAACCATTATTATTATTTTTATTATTGGTCTGATCGGACGTCGTTTTGCTCGATCCCTGTAAGTCGCTTTATTTACCAGTTATAATTATTTGTTGTTAAATTTTTCTTGTTGTGTAAGGGATATAAGCCCATGGAATTTGCCCTGTGATGGGGAAAGTATAACATTTGGGCCTTTTGGCCCAAATATTTGAAGATTTTACTCTTTAAAATTATTTTTTGAAAACATGGCTGAGCAGCAATAATGGTGCCGCTGAAAACGGAGCCACTTCTTTTGCAGGCGTGGCTCGAAATATAGAGACAGTGCTAGTCACGGAGGAGGAGATGGCAGTCGCAAGAGCCATGGTGACTAGAAATGAAAATAGAGTTTCCCTGAAACCTCCACCCGATTTCTTCAAAGATAAGCAGCTGCGCACGGTGACTTACCGCACCGTAAGCAAAATGTCACATCGAGTGGAGAGAGCCACGGAGGCTCAAATTCAAAAGGCCTTGGGGTGCGTCTGGGCACGCAAAACCCACATCACCCGAGACAAAAAGTATGCCACAGTAGACGTACTTTTCGCCCCCCCCCCCCCAACAAGCAAGTCTCACTCTTTGGAAACGCTAAGGAGTGAGGAGATAATCTTGGTACCCTCCTACTGCGGGCAGAAAATTGTGAGGGTCAAAGTGACCCAGGTCCCGCCCGACGTGCCCATACCTTGGTTGGCCGCGTCTGTTCTTGCTGGAATCGAGAAGACCACCATACTGCAAATACAGAGAATGGGAAGAGAGAACTGGTCAGGATTAGGCATGCAAATTCTAATACAGACTGACCAGGAGTGCATCGAGGCAATCCCAGACATAGACCTCGAAGATGGACTCCAACTCCCTATAAGCGTGGAAGGAAGTCGCCCAAAGTAGTATCTCTGTGAGTAGAAGGGTCTCCTCAGGGCCTTCTGCCCGCAAAAGACAGCCAAGAAGAGGGATCCCCTCCTTCCGACACCGTATCCGCTCCTACCAAGAGCAGGGCAGGCAACAGAGGCAGAAGACCCCTCCATGGTGAATAGTAGAGCATCGTCCGTGGCACCCATACTAAGGCCACGGACAACTAAAACAGCGGCAACAGTGGCGGCAACACCAACAGTCGCAGTAGCTACACAAAATCGCCGGAGCGGACTCCACTACCACCACCAACAGCAGTGGAGCACATACCCCTCCCAGACGCCACGGAATCCGATATGGAGTATGAGGCGGGAGGGAAGTGGCAACCGGACTGCCACAAAAAATAAAAAAGGATAAACCCCTTAGCTTCACCCCCGAAAAGCGAAAGCAAACAAAGAGCCGTAAAGGTTGCAAAGAGACTTGCAGCAACACCACCACCATCACTATCACCACCATAAGCATCACCACCAACAACAACCACACCACCACCATCATCACCAAAAACACGAACATCGCAAACACAACAAAACACACACACACCCAACAGCAAAAACAAGAAAACAGCAAAAAAAAATCCCCACCCCCCAAAAAAAAAGTACACAGCCATAAACATGGCAAATAAAGAACTCTTACAACATATAAAGGAGCACACAGACATCACAGAAAAAAACTACTACACCCCACCAACACCAAGAACTCTCCCGACAAACATAAACATCATTGAAATCAAAATAGGACATTACAAACTTTTAAAACAAAAACTCCCAAACGCAGTTGGAGACTTAAGGGTCGGTTACCAAGAGCATATACACCGACATCCACTTGGAAACACCCATGACCAGCCAAAGGCACGGTTCTACTGTCCCTTCACCACACGATCAAGGTAAGTGATCCTTTCTCACTTACCCCGTTTCTCATCCAACATAGCCGTACTTAGAATAGGCAGTATAAATGTACGTGGCCTGGGGTCATCTTGGAAGCAGGGTCACCTGCTCAACGACCTCGGGTCACTAAACATAGATGTGGTGGCCATCAGCGAGACCAGAATCTCCGAAGCACGAGCCTTCGTACCGATCTTCGGCGGCTACGATGTATACGCATCTCCCAGCCGGCCAGGATCGGGGGGAGGAGTTGCCGTGTTTTTTCGGAAAGGCTTGGATCTCGCCATACGACCCAGAAGGTTAGTCGGTTGTGCTGGACGTGACCAGCAGCGAAGGCAATGCTTTCAGGCTAGTAGCCGTCTACGCCCCAACAGGGGCAGCACGGCCAGATTTCTTCAGACGTCTAGAAACCTTTCTTGGAACGTCCCACTCTTTAGTGTTAGTGGGCGACTGGAACGGTATCTTAGATGCACGCTGGGATTATGTGGGGCTAGTAGACAGGGCAGGAGGGTGTAAAAGCCTCACCAGCCGGCTCAGACGTTTTGAACTGTCTGACAGGTATAGAATGGATTATCCGAATGTGCCAATGTGGTCATGGGCAAACCGCATCGGGTCATCCAGATTGTATTCAGATAGGGTTTTAGAATGGCGTGGTATTAGTAAACATATTTGTGTTACAATTGTACAAAGAATAAGAATAGCAGTGTGTGTTTATACTGGTTTACTTCATAGAAGTGAATAATGAAACGTACATATATTTTACCATTCATAGTGAGGAGGCTGGAGTCTCCTTAGGCTGTTGGTGAGTTGAGGATTTGCTCTGCATTCTGGCGTGTTGTTAACGAGACTGCTGCGAAGCGTCACAGAGAGGGAGTTGATCTTTCAGCCACTTACTTATAGTGGCCAAGAGGACGTAACTCCTTTTACCTCCTGTAGGTGACACCAGGGGTCACTACCGTCACAAAGGGACGCAACTCTTATTTTAGTTCTGATGTCCCCCGCAAGGGGGTGGGGGCGCTGCAGTACCCTCCTCCAGACGATAGGCGAAAAGCCCGAAGGTAACTGTAGCGAATCCACAAGCATGAGATCCAAGCACAAGCATGAAAGAGTAACAACAATTCAAAAAGTACATGCATACATAGTTCAATGAAAAAGCAAACAAAAAGGCTCCAGTGGCCAGTTCATATAAAAGAAAGTTTGGCAGAATTTTGTTGGGCCAGAGGCCAGTTCATATGAAAAAAGTTTGACAGAATTTTTTGGGCCAGTCGACTCTTCGACGGGAACGGGTCGTGGTCTTGTATGTAGGTGAAGGTGGGGCAGAAGGAGTAGGTGTGTGTGCGAAGGAGAAAGATGGGGGGCATTTGTGGATCAGGTGTGTGAGCATATGTGTGGGCCCTCATAAATCTATCGATAGAAACCGTCTCTCTGGAACCCCCAATGTCTACTGTGAAATGTTTATCAGTTTGGGCTAATACACGGTAGGGTCCAGAGTACGGCTGTGTGAGAGGAGGTCTCACAGCATCGTTCCTCACGAACACGTGGGTCCACGAGGCAATATCCCTTGGGACTGCAGTTTTTACAGTTTGTTTCCTCGTGTCCATCGGCGGCAGATCCTGGAAATACGAACGCAGACGGGATACGATATGTGTAGCAAGATCGACAGGGGCAAGTATTTGCCCAGGCAACGCTAGAGGAGCACCATACAATAATTCGGCCGGGGAGAACCCAAGGTCCACCTTTATTGATGACCGGATCCCCAACAACACAATAGGGAGGTACTCGCTCCAACGCGTAGAATCAGAAGAAGTCCGTAGAGCGGCTTTTAGTTGTCGGTGGAAACGCTCCACCATTCCGTTAGATGCAGGATGATACGAAGTTGTTCGGATGCGTTTAGCACCCATGATCTTCGTTAATTCATAGAAGAGATTCGATTCAAACTGCCTTCCACGGTCCGTTGTAATCGTGGTTGGCACTCCAAAGCGGGCAATCCATCCTGATACTAGGGCACGCGCTGTCGTTTCAGCAGTGATGTCTTTCAAGGGGTTGGCTTCAGGCCATCGCGAAAAACGATCAATAACAGTCAATAGATAAGTATGACCACCATTGACTGGCCAAGGTCCCACGATGTCCACCTGAATGTGCCGGAAACGGGCGTCCGGTGTACTGAAAGTACCGAGCGGAGCCTTAACGTGTTTATGGATTTTCGATTTCTGGCAAGCGATGCAGGAACGGCACCAAGCAGTAATATCGTGCCTCATATTTGGCCAGAAGAATCTGGTTGTTATGAGCTTTACTGTGGCAGAAGATCCTGGGTGGGAAATGCTGTGTAAAGCAAGAAACACAGTAGCGGGACGAATGGTCTCGGTGAATCCAAAGAAACGTCACAGAGAATCTGTCCGTCAGCAACCGTAAAAATCCATTTGAATTCTTGTCGAAGATTTCTGAATTGCAGAGGAAGCGAGATTTGTCAAAAAGTCCGTATCGGCGAATGATTGACAGCTTGTCGATTCATTGATGACGCAGGAGGAGTTTCTTTAACACAGTTCACCGGCAAAATGCTGCAGGAGGCTCCCGTATCTATGAGGAAAGATTTTCCGGACAGGAGGTCTTCAATAAAGAAGTGGCGGTTTGGGTGTGTAGCACAGAGATCAGCTGCCGCCTTCAGTGACTCAGGGTTTGCGTTTCCCGAAGTTGAATAGTTACACGGTGGCCGGCAGTGTTTTGCTTTATCAGCGAAGGTGGCATGATACCAGGAAAAAGACGAATTGCTGGCGGGCGAGCTGGCGTTACGGCGTGAAGTCGCGAAGGAACGCGAACGACTTCTTGGCCTCCTGGGAGATGCCCTACTCTCCCTACATAATTTCGCGACTTGACGCGTCAATGCGTCAATCGCCTTCAACATGGCATCCTCGTGTGTCGAGACGGGCTGATTCGGAAAGGTCGAAGAGGCAACAAGCGACGGGGTAGTTTTCCTAGAGAATTCCACAATTCGATCGGCAGACGCATCGATCTGCTCCACCGAGCTCGATTCCACTATGGAAGCCAATATAATCTGGACATTGTTTGGCAAGAGAGAGAAAAATAACTTTTTGATATGACGGGCGATTCACGAATGTGGCGTAAAAATTCGGACGGCGAGCTATCGCCTAAACACTCGTCGTCCAATAATGCACGAAACCCGCTTTCAGCAGAACGTCAGTTTCTCCTTAATATTTCCGTCCTCAAAAAATCATACGAAGTACCGGTTGGCGGGTCCGTTATTAAATCTTTCACCGTGGTGGCGAGCGACGAAGGTATACCACTAATCAAAACATTGAGTTTCTGCTCTGTTTTAATTCCATTTGCAGCAAAATATGCGTCCAGTTGCGCAAACCAGAGCTTGGGATCACCGGAGAACGCAGATAAATTAGGGCTACTCATCATTAGCATGTATCAGTTCCACATAAAAATACTAAATGATATCGAAGTAAAGAAATGAAACGCGTGTTAGATGTTTGGAACAACGGGAAAACAACATCCATGAAGAAAGAAGAAAAAAAAAATACCTGGTGAATTTGCAAAATCTGGAATCGACAAGTCACAAAATTTCAAAGCAGAAAAATTAAATGTTTTTTTTTTTTTAATTGGAGAAGGAGATGGCATCACATGATGCGTCTCAGCCAATCAGATGGCTGCATTTCGGAGAAGAAAGACAAATGGCGAGAAAATTGGCGGACAAGTCAGCCATTGTGAAGTTTTTTGTTAAACGAACAATTAACAAGAAAAAAATAATGTTGGAGTGTTCTAAAGAGCAAGGAAACGGTGCTCAAGGATGTTAAATAATTCAATGGGGTTACCCATATAGCAAAAGTCTTTAGAAGTTTTTAGATGTTTTTAGCAGGCTGTGTAATCCATAATCGGGGTCAACCACTTTAGAATGGCGTGGTATTAGTAAACATATTTGTGTTACAAGAATAAGAATAAGAATAGCAGTGTGTGTTTATACTGGTTTACTTCATGGAAGTGA
The DNA here is from genome assembly GCA_964016885.1 of Eledone cirrhosa. Classification (NCBI taxonomy): domain Eukaryota; kingdom Metazoa; phylum Mollusca; class Cephalopoda; order Octopoda; family Eledonidae; genus Eledone; species Eledone cirrhosa. The sequence goes on from OZ024743.1 coordinate 164,820,731, forward strand.
ATAATGAAACGTACATATATTTTACCATTGATAGTGAGGAGGCTGGAGTCTCCTTAGGCTGTTGGTGGGTTGAGGATTTGCTCTGCATTCTGGCGTGTTGTTAACGAGACTGCTGCGAAGCTTACAGAGACCGGATTAGCGAATTAGTTAAGCGTGCGTTGACGGGTGCGATCGTCAACAACAGGTGGTCGTTTACCCTGAAAAGGGCTATTAGAGTAGAATCGATAAGATTTAGTAAAGGAGTAGTGATAGAGGAAAATAGAGTAGAGGGAGAGTTAGTTAAAAAGCTAGAAGAGGTGTTTAGGACAGGCATCGCAACCGACGTGCTTGTGGCGAGATTGGCACTCGACCAATTCTTCAACGCAAAGCATGAAGGCGGCGTTGTCAGAGCTAGAGGGCGTGCTCTATGACACGAGAGGACGAAAGCCGTTCAATGAGCCCGGGTGGTGGAGGCGCGACGTGGAAACAAGTCCACAATTCGGTCTTTGCCTGATCAAAACGGGCGCATGTTGTTCGAAACCGATGTTGTCCCACGCGAACTGGGATGCGGGAGATCCATGTCAGCTTACGCCGACGACGTCACCGTGGTGATATCGAGCACCAAACACGTCTAGATGCTCGGCACCGCTCTCAAGGAATACGAAGCGGTGACAGGAGCAATATAAACCAGGAAAAGTTGGTGGGCTTGCAACTAGGCACCTGGAGAGGCAAGTCCATGCCGTCCGACAGCGTCGTGGGGCGCTGGGCGGAAGGACTGGTTAAATTGCTCGGGGTCTGGTTCGGTCCGGACCTCCAGATGGAAAAACACTGGAACGAGGTGACGAGCAGGGTGGCCTCTCTCACCCAGAAATGGACCGAGAGGAGGCTGTCTCTGAAAGGTCGGGCGGAGGTGGCGAATGTGAACATCGCGTCCGTCATCTGCATGTTTTGTTTCATTGAGCATTTTACTTAATGGTATAAGTGCGATGCAGAATAAAAGCGGTGATAAAGAGTCACCCTGAAAAATTCCACAATTAATATTAACTTCTCCAGCTTCCAGTGATTTTTTTTCACTATTCAAAAGTAGTGTCGTTTTCCATGTCTTCATACTGAATGACAGGAACCTCCTGACAACGGGGGATATTTTGAAAATCTCTAAACATTTTTCAATCCAACTGTGTGGCAAACTATCGAATGCTTTTTTATAATCTATCCAAGCAATTGATAGATTTTTGTGTCTATTATGACAATCTTTCAGTATCATTTTGTTAACCAAAAGCTGATCCTTACAGCCATATGAGCCTCGTTTACACCCTTTCTGCTCATTGGGAAATAGGTCATTTGTTATCAGGTGGTTATATGTATATTCAGTTAGGACTGATGTTAACATTTTATACATTGTGGCCAAGCAAGTTATCGGTTTGTAATTTTTGGGATTGTTTGTCTCATCATTCTTCGGAAGCAGGAATGTAATGCCGCTAACTAGCCATGATGGTATCTTTTCTGGCTCCTTAACTATTTCATTGTAAAGTTGGGCTAACAGCTCATGAGACTCTGTGAAGGCATTTATCCAAAAATTTTGCATTTTGTCATTTCCTGGGGATTTCCATTTGCTGGTTTTTCTAAGAACCAAACGCAACTGTTCAACTTTTATATTTTCCATATTTGTTCCTCAGGGTGAGCTGTATCTTTCATTTGTCTGTCTATCCATGGGGCATATATATTATGAACTTTTTCTTCGGCCCAGATCTTTTCCCAGAATTCTTGCACTTCCTCCTTGGGTGGTATTGATTTAGCAGTTATTCTCGACTTGTCAATTTTTCTGTAGAAGTTTCTTTGGTTGTTTTTTAACATATTATTGTCCTTATAGATTTGCTTGATTATTTCTATCAGCATGGATTATTTCAATGGCGCTGATTTGGCAGTATCGGTAGAAGGTCGGACGCCATACTTTCCAGCATAGTTACGTCCCTTTACGATCTGAGTTCAAATCCCGTCGAGGTTAACTTTGCCTTTCATCCTTACGGGGTCGATAAAATAAAGTACCAGTAATGCACTGGGTATTTGCTGGCCTTGTGCCAAACGTAGAAACAATTATTTCTATCAGCATGTCTATGTCACTTGTTGATTTTATACTGTATTTTCTTTTCAATTTTCTAAGTTTAGTTTGTTTAACATGTTCACCTACTTTGTCGTCTGTTAAAATTTCTATGTCAGATCGGAGAAGGTTTATTTGGCGATTGATGTTCTCTTGCCAAGTAGATTTCTTGTGGGAATTCCTTTGTTTTTTTCATTTTCACTCCACATAAGTGAGCGGTGACTTTAGCCGATGCATAATAGAGATGATTTAAATCAGTAATGTTTAGTTTGTTTGTGATGATAATGTTTTTGAGAATTATTTTAGTCTTGTGTATTATCTTTTGGTTCTGTTTGGAGTTCTGGATCTTAGGGAGGGTGTCTCGTTCCCCCATGTCAGATTCTTTCATTTTCATCCATTCGATCATAATTGCATCCTTCAAGTTGGCAAGTTCATTCTCATTCATTTCTTTATCATTTACGATCTCATTGTTTTTATTTTGAGTTTCATCTTGAGCATGCACTCCCTCCACTTTTTCGATCCTTTCTTTAATTTGTTCTGTTGTCAGTGATTCCGCCCCAACCCTGGGATTCGAAGTGTTACAATTTACCTCGTTTACACTGACACATGTTTCATTTTCCCTTCACTGACTTTGTGCTAATAGCTTGATCTGATCAATTTCTATATCAGTTAGTAACTTTTTTTAACAATATTTCTTCGTATATTGGCTAGTTTGTTACTGTCAATATAGTCTCTGTTTTCGGGATGTTTCTTTTTCCAGTTGATATACGTCTGTTCTGTATTCGATCTATTTGATGGGTAGTACATGGCAGTGTAGAAAGTCTCAAGGACTTCTTTATTGTCTTCCCTTGACCATTTTTCTCTCTTTTTCTTTGGATTTCTTGGTGGTGAGTATGGAGGGCCAACAGTAGGAGTAATCCGGTTATGGGAGGTCTCCAGCTCCGAAGTGATGGGAAGGTTTGAACCATTAGCTGATTTTTCGACCCCAGTCTGGTTCCTCTCTGAGGGACGCGGTCCTTTTTGACCCGGGTGACGGCCGATCCGGTATGAGATTTTATCATTTGACATTTACTTTATTTTGTCGCGTTTTATCCTTAACCGCCAAGGGGTAATCATTCCGTGTTACTACTTCTAGGACGAGTGTCAACCAAGACTAGAGGGGTCGTCCTCCCCTAGAAACACGGCTATTCCTCGCCGGCGGCCATCCCGGTATTTCTTGGTCACGGGGTTTTCTTTTTTGTTGTTTTTTAAATTGTTATTATCATGAGTGGTTCCTTAATGTGAGCATTGCGTGGCTTAAGAATGAAATTATTATTAATAATATAATATACTTTTTGCTGAAGTTGCATGTTATTGTTGTTGGCTATGTCGGTGGTGGTGCTGGGGCTTTTTCTATTGTTGGTGGGGAAGGGGGGGAGCCAGCAGTGCCATAGTCGTTGACGTTTGACCGAGTCACTAAGTCAGTCTATTTATATCTTTTACTAGCCTCTCCCTTGTCTAGTGATACCGCCACCTTCCCCTTTCTTAAGTTAACAGAAGGTAGTGGGGGAATAGTGGTGGTAGCAATGAAGGAGTGGTGGCGGCGGTGATGCGATAGTGGTGGCGACGGTTACTATAGTGATGGCGTTGTCGTGACTGAGTTTTGTTGAATAGACTGTAGTAGTATGCGTTTGTTTGATCTGTGTATCTATGCGGTTTGTCGCGTATGTTTAATATATGTGTTGACATATTTACTTAATATTGGAATTAAACATTTTGAGAAAACTTGAGATACGATAATAGTAATTATTATTATTATGCTGGGATAGGTGGTGGTGGTGGTGGTGGTGAAATTGCCGTTATCTGGCTGTTGTATTTAGTGTACACAGAGGGGCGATGGGATAGGTGGTGTATCTAGTTTCTGGTGTTGGTGAAATTGCTGTTATTTGGCTGTTCTATATAGTGTAGAAAGAGGGGGTTTTCTTCCATTTATAACCATTTTCTTTTTTTAATATAAAATTTAAAATACAAAATTTAATATTTGAGCGATATAACAGGATATTATGGATCCGAATTTTCGGAGAGCTGAGTCTGGTGCTTTATGTCTCATTTGTACTAAGAATTGTTATATCACAATTGTTTTAAATATGTTAAAAATCAAAAACTTACGGGAGAGATTTCATAACATTCTATCCACCACGTGCGTCTTCTTCCCTCATTATTATTATTATTATTATTATTTAAAGTACCAGTAATGCACTGGTTAATTGCTGGCCTTGTGCCAAAAGTAGAAACAATTATTATTATTATTATTATTGAATACCATGGTTGACGGAGACTCGGCTCTGTAAAGTATAGTAATTTTTAACCGCTATAACAATTGTAAATTGTTTAAAACTTGAACCAAATTGTAGATAAAAACACCCTCCTCCTCGTGAGAGGGGTCTTTCTGCCCGTTATTTTGCCCTTCGGGGTTAAATAACCGCTTATTGGGGTTTTGTGCCCAATATTCATTTTAAACCGTAAAAAAAACATGACTACTAAAAAGAATTTTCACAAGTCCCTCCCACTCATTCCGTCTTCTTCTTCCTCAATCGTCACTACATCAGAGAGAAGATTGTCTCTCTCCCTCCCTTCTCTAAATGTGGTGTCGCCTCTTTCGCAAGCGACGCCATTAAAAAAAATAAAAATATAGTTTCTGGTAGCTTTCACCAAGAGAACGTGCATAACCGTGGAACATTTCTCCACGACGACGACGAAAAATGTGTGCGGTAAATACGGAAAGCCATTTCATTCGTCTGACGTCATGAAGAATAGCAGCAGCAGCAGAAACAGTGACAAGGAAAACACTAGTAGCAGCCGCAACAACATCAGCAGCAGCATAAACAACAACAGCAGCAGCAGCAACAACAACAACAGCAGCAGCAGCAGCAGCAGCAGCAGCAACAACAACAACAACCACAGCAACAGCGGCGGCGGCGGTCGTAGTACCAGCAGCAACAACAAAAGTAACAGCAGCTCTGACGACAATAACAACAACAAGAAAGAAAAACCAATCTCATTTGCAGGTATCGCAAAGAACCTGGAAACCATCCTTATAACAAATGAGGAATTACAGGAAGCAAAGAAGATGGTGACGAAAACCGGACACCGAGCAATCTGCAAGGCAGCCGAAAAATTTTCGAAACCCAACAGTAAGCACAAAATCACATAGGGTTGAAAGAACCACAGAGGCTCAAATACAAAAAGCCTTAGGGTCTGTGTGGCAGCGGAAAACGCATATCACCCGAGGCAAGAAATATGCCACCGTGGACGTGCTTTTTGCCACACCCCAGGAGGCAAAGGCTCAATCCTTAGTGACCCTAAGGAGCGAGGAAATGGTGTTGGTGCCCTCCTACTGCGGGCAAAAAATTGTGAGGGTCAAACTGACCCCCCCCCCTGATGGGCCCTTCTTGGCTGGCCGCGTCTGCCCTCGTCGGAATCGAGGACAAAACAACTGTACTGCAAGTACAGAAAAAAGTACGAGAACATTGGGTCGGCACCTCCATTGAGATGTTAATTCAAACCAACCAGGAGTGCATCGAAGCTATCCCAGATGTGATAGACTTCGATTACGGCACTCAACTTCCCATAAGTGTTGAGGGCAAACGCCCGAAATGCTTTCGCTGTGGGTCGAAGACTCACCTCAGGGCTTTCTGCAATGAGAAGACCCTGAAAAAGGAGAAAACCCCCCTCCTTCCGAAACCAGCTCCACTGCTACCAGCAACTGGACAGGCGGCAAGCAGGAAGGATAGGTCCGTGGCACCCATACCCACGCCACGGAAATAAAGAACAGCAGCAGCAGTGGAAGTATTAACAACAACAACAGTAATACCAACAGCAGCTGCAACAGTGACTCCACTGCAACCATCACCAACAAGAACAACTGAAAGAGTGGAGCTGGTACCCCTCCCCGACCTCACAGAATCGGACATGGAGTGTGAGGTGGGAGAGGGATGGCAAAAGGTCGCAAGAAGGCACAAACGCAGAAGCAGCGCATCGTCGCCTTCGAAAAGGGAGGGAAGAAATGAAAAAAGGGTAAAGGCTACTGCAAAGAGACTTACAGCAGCAACACCACCAACACCATGACCACCCACACTAGCATCACCATCACCACCGGCGGCAACCCCACCGCCAACAACAACAACACCTTCAAAACCACCACCACAAGCACCAACATCGCAAACACAACACCAAAACACACACACTCAGCAACAACGACAAGAAAATAGCAGAACCACACCCCACCCCCAGAAAAACAAATGCACAGCAATAAATACACACAACAAGAAACTAATGACTTACATAATTGAACACAGACATTTCACAGCACGACTACATAATACCAGCACCAATCAAAACACCAACGAACATAAGACTGGTAAGAATAGCACAGAAACAATTCACAAACATTAAAATGAAATTCCCCAACGCAGTTGGTGATTTCAGAGACCTAGGAGGGACACTCAACCGGAGAGCATATTCGGATATACTCACAGAAGAACTGACGACCAGCCGAAGGGACGATTCAACGGTCCCTTCACCAGACGATCAAGTGAAAAGGGATGGAGAAACCATCCTTCCTCTACGAGAAGTAAGGTAAGTGGTCTTTCCCATCTTTTCCACTCCATTTCAACATGACCTCACTCAGAATAGGCAGCATAAATGCGCGTGGCTTGTGGACGTCATGGAAGCGGGGCTACCTGCTCAACGACCTCAGGTCACTAAACATAGATGTAGTGGCCATCAGTGAGACCAGAATCTCCGAAGCACGGGCCTTCGCACCGATCTTCGGCGGCTACGATGTGTACGCATCTCCCAGCTGTCCTGGATCGGAGGGAGGAGTTGCTGTGCTTTTTCGGAGAGGTTTGGATCTCGCCATACGGGCCATCTTCCTGGACCCAGAAGGTAAGTTGGTGGTGCTGGACGTGACCAGCGGAGACGGGAAAGCTTTCAGGCTAGTGGCCGTCTAGGCCCCGACAGGAGCAGGGCGTCCTGATTTCTTCCGGCGTCTGGAGACCTTTCTAGGAACGTCCCGCTCTTTAGTGTTAGTGGGCGACTGGAACGGGATCTTAGATGCACGCTGGGACTGTGTGGGATTAGCGGATAGAGGATGAGGGTGCAAGAGCCTCACCAACCTGCTCAGGCGTTTTGAACTGTCTGACAGGTACCGATTGGATTTCCCGAATGTGCCAATGTGGACTTGGACAAACCGCATCGGGTCATCCAGATCATATCTAGATAGGGAAATAGATAGGTCTAGCATAGGCTGTCAACAATTCAAGATAGTCAGCTACACGGACCACAAATTCGTGATCTGTTTGCTTGACTTAGATAGGCTTCATAGACGAGGACCCGGCTACTGGAAGCTAAACGCGTCCTCACCAGCGGACAAGGCATACAGAGACCGGATTAGCGAACTAGTTAAGTGAGCGTTGACGGGGGCCATCGTCAACAACAAGTGGTGGTTTGCTCTGAAAAGAGCGATTAGAATAGAGTCCATTAGGTTTAGTAAGGCTTTAGCTATAGAGAAAAATAGAGCAGAGGGAGAACTAGTTAGAAAATTAGACGAGGCGCTTAGCAAAGGCATCGCGACCGACGTACTTGGGGCGAAATTGTCCCTTGACAGATTCTTCAATGCAAAGCAGGAAGCTGGGCTTCACAGAAACAATCTTGAGAAGCTGGGCTTCACAGAAACAAAAAGAACACAACTAGTTACGAAAATACCAGTACAATCCATTAATGGAACAGTAAAAATATGTAAAAAATGCCAAAAATTCTGCATCTAATAACTGCATATACACATGTACAGATACAAAGCATATGCACATGCACACATATAACTCAAAACATACACATCTGTACATACATTAACAGCCATACCTGCAAACACATGCAGACATAGCTACCTAGTAGATGTTGTTTAAATTCCAATTAGAGAGTCTTGTATCTATGTTAGAAATCGACTCTCTTGCTATTGATAAAAATTTATAAAATTATAAAACCAGAAGAACATACAGAGACATGCATACATACATATAGACACACACACACACATACATACATACATAAACACACATACATACACACATACATACATAGACGCTCATACATGAATACTTACATAGACACACATACATATATGCACAAATACCATACATACAGGGTGCGGACGATATTTGTTCGCAAGATTACTGTCTAGGAAAAGATAACACAGTAGTTTTATTTTTTAAGATATATTTATCAAACTTAGATCAGTTTGTCTTCATGACTTGTTCTTTCGATCTCACTCGATAAACCCGCCATTGGCTTTGATGACGGCCTCAAGGCGGCCTCGGAACCGGCTACAGGCCTTCGTCACTGTCCCCCGACTTAGGTCCCTAAAGGCACTTCTGATCCTGGCCTTCAGATCGTCTTTCGTATTGCAGCTAATCTGTTGGTGTCTCGTTCCACTGCGCCCCACACAAAGAAGTCGAGGGGGGTTGCAGTCAGGCGAGCTGGGAGGCCAGATGTCAGGTGAAGTGTGGTTGACGAAGTTCTCTGACAGCCAGGCTTGGGTCTTTCGGCTGGTATGGCAGGGCACTGAGTCTTGCTGCCACACGTACGGCCTACCTGCAGCTACCTGGTCGATCCAGGGCTTTACCACCTCGCTCAGAACGCGGATGTAGCCATCGGTATTCAGCGTGAGGGAAGTAGTGAGGTGGCATGACGTCACCTTGACTGCTGGCGACACCTAAGACCAATGTTGTCGCTGGAAACTTTGTCTGCATGACTCTGGGCACGTCTTTGGATGAGACAGCGAGTCACCTGTTGTTCTGGGAGTTTCTGAAATTTCCTTATTTGTCCTCCCGGCGCGGATTCCAAGAAGAACTCCGTGTCTCTTCCACAAATTTGGAGGTTCAAAATTATTCATAATCAATTATTCTGAAAATAAATAATGGAAATATAGTCACTGTTTTTATGAAGACGAGAGTGACAACGGAAGTAAAAAAAAATTGCATAAAATTAACAGTTGAAAATTGCGAACAAATATCGTCCACACCCTGTACATACACACATACATACATGCATTTGAAAACATTTGAAAAGTTAATAAGCAGGGGGAGGGCCAATTATTTGAGACCTGAGAGCAGCTATGCTTGTGCACATACATAGCCATGCCAACTGTTAAATGAATTCAGATTTCTCATATACGACTTAAGTCTTCCAGTTATAACAATATCTAAAGAAAGAGACCTATTACTTTCGGAAACATTTTTTCACACTCAGAGTTGCTGAAGCATGGAACAAACTACCTGCCTCAGTTGTTAGCTGTCGAGACACTGCATCCTTTAAAACCTCCATGCTTCCTGAGATTCGCCAACACTACACCTAATATTCCCCCTCCATACACACGCACACATGTATATCATGACTCATACACTATTCACTTCCCTGACATTTGTATATTATTCTATGTACTATACATGCACCTTTGATGAGTTGTAGTGCACCTGAGTAGTACACAATAATTTCATTATTATTTTTATTATTATAAAAGGCGAGGAACTTGTTTCTCATAGTTATAACTGTCAGATCAATAGTAGATTGGGAATAGAATGTGACATAAACATTCATTGCCTGTTTCGCAGACGAATCATTGTTAAAGAAGTGTTGAGTCAACATTACTGATATCAGTTAATCCCCATAAAAAATAACTCCTGGAACTTGAGATAAAAAGAAACCTCTATGTGTTCATCCAAATTATGCATGTTATTCAACCAGTTTATTCGTGGTCAACTTCTGGGTCTCTTTCCAGTTGGTTTTGTTAATAAAATCTGCCCAGTGATTCTTTATTGAGACATTCCAACTATATGTCAATAGTATTGAAGCTGTGATATCTCAATTTGGAGAAGTAGCAGCTCTATCTGGAGCAAATCCCTGATCTTCAAGCTACACATGCTATCAAATAACTTTACTCTAAAGACTCTTCAGAGGAACGCCATTTCAGCCACTTGTATAACCTGGTAGCAAGTTAGTGTATGATGGAAATTATATAACACAGCACACAATACATTATGCTATTCTTTAACTGGTTTCAGTCCTTGGAGTATAGCCATACTGGAGCACTACCCTCAAAATTTTTAGTCAATTATATCAAACCACAACATATATCAGTCTAGTACTTATTTTATTGATTACTATTTATCGATTAGCTAAGTTCCCCTATTTTATGTAAAACCAGAGCGCCTACTTGTACTCATTCAACTTACTAGAAATAGAAAACAAATCTCACTTGCATTTTACCCTACTGTTTTGAAAATGGGAATGTCACAATGGATAATAATAGTCTGAAATACACTGTATGGTTACACATACAAACACACACACACACATATATTCTTACATGCACATACTTACACACACACACACACACACACACACACACACACACACACACACACACATATTTACACATCTACACATATATGCACATGTCTGCTTTTTTTTAGCAGACATTTGACCATGCGAAGGCTTCCTTATTGGCTCTCTCTTCTGATTGTTAATGCCTTTGTTGTTTAGCCCCCAAACCAACTCTGATTGGAAAGACCTAGGATTAAAGTATTCCAACTGTGACCATCCTGTCTTTTTAGAGGGTATCTCACACTATATAATCTTTTTCTTCTATGTATATTGTATGGAAGATCCAGGCCAGCTATTACAAACAGAGCATACCATCAAACACAATTTGGGTGATTCTTTGTGTATGTGAGAAACAATTTATTCAAACAAAATGCAGGAAGACTGTGACTTAAAGGTTTCATCAGACAGTGTGTAAATGTGTGGGGGGAGGGGGGCAGTGAGATACCTTATGTAGCAATGAGCAACTTTTCTTTCTGATATGGTTCTTAATATTTCTCTTTGTCATCTGTGGCCCACTCAATGTTGACTAAATTAAACCAAAAATTAATGCTCAAGCACAAATTGGGTGTATTTTGTTAGAGATGCCTACTGGCTGTAGTAGGTTTACTTTGTATTTAGGTAAGGCGGGTCTTCTCTATTACTGAGTACCGCCAAAGGTCTCGGTCCAGTGACATTGTCTTGGAGAGGTGTAAGTGTGTGAGGTCAGAATTTATCAGCTCGTCCCAGGTTTTTCTGGGTCTGCCTACTCCGTAGCTACCGTCTATCTTTATTGCCCTGCACTTTGTTATACAGCTGTCGTCTTTCATGCGCATCACGTGACCATACCAAATATATATATATATATAAGTATGTATGTATACGTACATACATATATGTATACAGACGTACAGTAGCATGTACATATATATATATATATATATATATATACATACAGGCACACATATATATATATGTACGTATCAGTTTACCGAACATTTATTATAATGTTCGCTTTGTTCGTTTGTAAACAAACGGACAGTCTGATTTACGCCGTACAGTGTTCAGGCAACCACGTCACCTTTTTGTTCAACACTGACACAGGAACGATGTACTAGTTTCAAGCTTGTTAGCTATCGTCAGCACCGTATACCTTTCTGCCAGATGGTTGAACGTTCGAAAGTATATACTTTCCTTATGAAAATTAACGGCTGAGCAGCCTAATTTGCATATCGAGTGAGTTCAGTCGCCCAGGCGCACCGAAAACGATAAATGGAATAGAATGAAATGAAATTTCATTTCTCACACGAAGTTTCATTCTATTCCATTTATCGTTTTCGGTGCGCCTGGCCGACTGAACTCGGCGTAAATCAGGCTGTCCGTTTGTTTACAAACGAAGAAAGCGAACATTATAATAAATGTTCGGTAAACTGATACGTACATATATATATGTGTGCCTGTATGTATATATATATATATATATATATATATATATATATATATATATATATATATACATGCTACTGTACGTCTGTATACATATATGTATGTACGTATACATACATACTTACATTTAAGTAAGTGCCGTACTAAGAGTGAGAAATGAAATTTCGTTTCATTTTATTCCATTTATATATATATATATATATATATATATATATATATATATATATATATATATATATATATATAAAATGCACACAATGCAGATCCTGGGTACACAAGAGATGTAGTGGAATAGCAGGCAAATTAACAGGTAGGGAGAAATACGTATGCAGTAGATGTACAGGGAAATTAGACAGTAGAAGTCGCATTGATAGACACATTTTTCAAATGCAGGCGAGTGCTATAGAAGTGGTGGATAGCTTCCGGTACCTAGGAGATCAGATTAGCATGGGGGGGGGGATCCGAGGCCATAGTATCTAGAATAAGGACGGGTTGGAAGGAGCTTAGGGAGCTGCTTCCTCTGCTGACGAAGAAGGGTTTCCGCCTGATGCCTGTGTGAGGAGCGTGATGCTGCATGTTAGTGAGACATGGGCAGCAGCTGTAGAGGATATGCGATGGCTGGAGAGAAATGAGGCAAGCATGCTCCGTTGGATGTGCAGTGTAAATGTGTGTGAACGACCCAGCATTGATGTGTTGAGAGAGAAACTGTGTCTGAGAGGGATAGAATGTGTGCGAGAGAAGAGACTGCGGTGGTATGGACATGTGATGCGCATGGAGGATGCCTGATGGGTGAAGAAGTGCCAGGAAATGCCAGTTGAAGGAAGACGTGGTAGAGGTAGACCACGAAAAACATGGGCGGAGATGGTGAGAACAGACCTCAGATCGCTGAAGCTCACGGTGGAGATAACGAAGGACTGTGACAAGTGGAGAAATGCTGAATAAGACCTGTCCCACCCTTGCAAGCAGGGAAAAGCTGACGTAAAATGATGATGATGATGATGATGATGATGATATATATATAGAAAGAGAGAAGTGGGGGAGGATTTGAGCTGTTACAGTTTGTTGAACATCCACTCAAAAATTCAAAGAGCTGTAACAATAAGCCTGTTAACAACTTAACACATCAGAAACCAGAGCCTGTTATCTACTTCATTAACCACAATGACTTTTCAATTGCTTTATTAACCTCCATTATATTAGTTCATCGCATCAGTTCATTCAATGATAAACCTTACTTGTTCAAAACAATACAAGGAAATAAAATTTTATTATAATCGTTATTATTTTTGTTGTTTGCTGTGAACAACCACATTTCACAGAATTCCATGTAGCATAGTGGTTCTCAGAGAATCAAATCACATCTCCCCTTGCAATCCCAGCTTTCTTCTGTCCCTGTCTCATTTTGAATTGTCATCTAATAATTGTTCACCTTAGTCCATGAGTAAGCTTTCCAAACGCCAATACTAGTTGGGTGTATTGATATTTCATTTGACATACACACAATGTATAATATTAGGTCAACAAAAGCTAAGTATAGTGGCTTATTCTTCTCTAAGAACCTCTCTTGTAGTTGTCTCACTAAGAAGAGGGCATCTGTTGTACTTTTCCCAGGCACAAAACCAAACTGCATCTCATCTAATTTGACATTTTCTCTAATTAGTTGCGCTAATATTAATATTATATATATATATATATGATATACACTATAGTTGGCTATATTGGTATTTTATTTGATATATATAAGGAAAATAATAATAAAAAAAAGAGGTTTGAAAAGCACACCTGGTATATGTATGAAAAAGGATCTTTATAACATGAACAAAATATTGATGTTTAGTGAAGCTTGCTTTCTGTTTTTTGATTTTCATAACATTTCTTTTTAGGTTAAATTGTCCTTTCGTTCAGACTCCTGCATGCTGTTTTATGATTGTATGGTTTGAGTTGCTTCTGTCCTTGCTAAAGTAAGGGATACAACTTGTTTTGGTTTGTTGACACTTGTAGATAAACATTTTTTTTTAATTTGTGACAATGGGCGTAACTCTGCTTTCCTTTAGAGTTTAAATTTGGTTTGAATTTTCAGATAAACATTTGCTCTTTTCAGATAAACATTTACCTTGTTCTGTGATTTCATAATCATATTGGTATAATGGGAAGACATCAAAGTTTTGTAGCATTTCTGTTCCACATTCTTTTATATGTTTGCTTAGAGGTATCTTTCAAGTATTCAGGGTTCTGATATGTTGTCTGTGGACTGTCATTCTTTTTCTGCATGTCAACCCTATCTGTCCTACAAAATGTTCATGGCAACCTCGGCAGGTTATGACGTAAATTAAGTTTTCAGAGTTGCAAGCCACCTATCCCATTATGGAATTTTTTATTTTCAGGTTTATGAAATTCTCTTGTGTGGTTCTGATGATTTTTATGCCTGCTGCTACAGTGATTATTGATATGAAATAATCGTTTTGTGTTATGTTTTTGTGTTATCGATATAATTCATTAGGCTGTTGATGTTTGTGTTTATTGCCGTGTACTATAGTTAAAGTTACTTTTCTTTTATTTGTGTTGTGGATGCTGTTCTTGTTGTTCATATGGGCACAAAAGGTTTAATAATAATAAAAAGAAAGGTAAAAATAAAAAAAATGTTAACAATGGGAATACCTCAATACAGATGAGACGTTTGAGGGATGCTCATAGAAAAATCCCCATAAAAATCACAGGTGCCCTGATCACTAGGGAAAATGCCCTATCCCAGTTGTCCTCTTTTAATCTACAGGCACACACTCAGAGCAGGCCCATTCACTTGGGCATGCTTGTCCCTCTCACCCACCTCTCAATAAACTGCTTGGAAGGCAGCACTTCTCTCTTTAGCCTGATTTTCCTCTTCAAGAAAAACCTGAAAAGGGTAGTCAGGTGAAGAGAAAAGTGCTTGTCTTCAGACATGTGCACCATAAAACCTATTTCACCATGGTTACCAGACAGATAAAAACAGCCAGCCCTTCTTGACTAAAGCAAGGTGGTGGGATGATCTTCACAATGGACCCAGCTGATAGTTGGATTCATCCTACAAGTGACAGGTTTTCAATATAAAACCCCAAGTCGGACACTCAACAAGTGTATGCAGGATGGTATCATCGCTCTGCACTCATTTTGGTCAGGCTGGGCGAATGGCATTTCTATGCCTGTAAAGTTTATCCTAAACTGGCAAAGCTCCTTGTCAGCACTGCCAGGCCAGGCATTTCTGGAAATTATCCATGGGCCCTGGACCAAAAGACCTCTCCCAAAAAGTGGCTAGTTGATTTTTGACGATGCCCATTGTTTCCCAAAGAACATTGTCACTTTTATCTGCCACTAACCCTCTATAGAACGCCAAGGTGGAGTTTCCACTGATTGTACTGATAGAGGGATGTGAGTGCTTAAAAACATTCCAGGTTCCAAGCACTCCCTCTCTGTTTCCAATTGACCCATGACAGCAGCTCCATCAAGAAGACAAGCTGGGGAAACATGTATTTAGAGAACGGTGACCACACCTGCTTACCGCTAAGGAAAAGTTGTAGCTTCAGCGCACGTGTGTGCATTATCAGCCCTCCATGGAGCGGATGTTGACAGCAGATGGAACATTGGAACATGCCCTTCCACAAGAAGTGAAAGAATAAATGCTCCAATGCAGTCAGACAGGGCTTAGGACAAGGCACAGCAGTCAGGAAGGCAGTAGTAGGTGACGGATGCTATGAATGCATTCGCCACTTCTGCCCAACCTTTCAAGGACAGCTTTCTCTCAGTTCATTTCTGGGTGAGAGTGGCCACACTATTCATTACCTCGTCCCATTTTTTACCCATCTGGAGGTCTTGACCAAAGCAGTCACCGAGTAATTTAACTGGTCTGTTTATCCGGCACCCAATGATGTTATTGGACAGCATGGACTAGGTGCTTAGTTGCAGACCCACCAACTTTTCTTGTCAGCACTTCGTATTCCCTCAGAGCAATGTGTTTGAGACTCGACACTAGTATGGTGACACCGTCAGCATATGCAGACATGGATCACCCATGTCCTAGTTCATGTGGGATGCTGCTCAATGTGTTCAATTTGTGTAGTCAATACACACAACAGGGATGAAAGGGGGAAACCTTGGTAGACCAAGTGCATGATGTTGAACAGTTCCAAGTGGTGACTGTTCACTCTAATGACAGAGCAGATGTCACTGTACATTGCAGTAATCCATTCTCTTAAAATGGGCCCAAAGCCTGATGCTTTGAGGACCATCACCAGGTACTGTTGGTCGACCCTATCAAATGCTTTCGATTGATCTAAGTTGTGCCAGGTTACTTAGCTAACCTCTCTATGATGTATTGCATAAGGTGGAAGTTGTGGATAGACCTCTTGGGAATGGCACATGTCTGCACCTCCTCCACCAGACTACTGATGACAAGCACCAACATCATCGCCAACACTTTAGCCAAAATTTTGAAATCTGCATTTAGTAGATTTATGGGTTTAAAATTATCGACATAATCCCTTTTGTTTGAGTTCTTTCTCAGCAATTCCACCGCTCCTTGGTTCACACAATTGTGAATTCTTCTATTCTGCTGTCTGTTGTAGTACATCTGTCACTTAACAACACTCTTTTTGCAACACTCCACCTCTGTTGTCAAGAGCCCCAGTATGTTGTTGAGGTAGGCATTAAAGTCCAGCCCATTAGTGCTCCTAAACAGTTGAGCAAAATGCTGCTGAACAGCTGCACACATCTGCTTGTGATTGAGTATCATGTGCCCAACATGGTGTGCCATAGATCGGATTGTGGCTTTCTTGTCATGCTTCACCTACACTATTCAGGCCCATTGATTGGTTTTCATCCCTTTGTGCCTTATAACATGTGCCTTAGCTCTGAAAACACAGCCTTTGTGCTTAGCATTGTGAGTTGTGATGTCATTGCTAACTACCTCTTCTAGCTTTTAAACTAGCTCTCAATCTACTCTAGTTTTCTCTATCACTACAGATTTACTAAACCTTATCAATTCTATTTTAATTGCTCTTTTCAGGGCAAACCACCATTTGTTGTTGCCGATTGCCCCCATCTGGGTCCCTGCCTCTGGAGCCTATCTAAATTGACTGTACAAATCAGAAATTTGTGGTCTGTGTAGTTGACTACTTTAGATTGTAGACAACCTATGCTATCCTTGTCTACTTTCCTACAGAATAACTTATCTAGATACAATCTGGATGACCTGATGTGGCTAATCCATGTCCACATTGGCATATTTGTGAAATCCACTTGGTACCTGTCAGACAGTTGGAAGCATCTCAGCAGTTTTGTGAGACTTTTGCACCCTTGTCTCCTATCCACTAGTTCCACACAGTCCCATCATGCATCTAAGATATTGTTCCAGTTGCCAACAGACACTAAAGAGCAGGCATTCCTAGAAAGGTCTCCAGCCACCTGAAGAAATGAGTTTGTCCTGCTCCTATCGGAGCATAGTTGGTGGCTAGCCTGAAGTACCTTTCACTGCTGGTAACGTCCAGCATCACCGACTTACAAGGAAGATAGTCCATGTTGCAAGGTCTAGGCGTTTTTGAAACATCACAGCAACTCTGCCTCCAGATTCTGGATGGCTCAGAGATATGTAGACCTCGTAGCCACTGAAAATGGTTGTGAAGGTTCATGCATCGGAAACTCTTTGTTGCTGGCCACTACATATATGTCCAGATATCTGATGTTGTTGAGCAGGTGGCTCAGCTTCCAAAACGATTTAGCCTTTTTCTCTAATTGTGTTGTGCTATAAATAGTTCAATAGTTTTGTGTTGTTAGTGTTTATTGCTGTGTAATGTGTGATGTTTATATCCTACTACGATGGCGGTTGTGTAGGTGTATGTGTTTGTTGCATTCTGGCTTTTGTGATTTTTTCTTTCTTTTGCCCTCTTTTTTTTTTGAGGGTGAAAACAGGGAGATTTTAATTTTATTTTTTTGGCAGACAGACTGCTTGTCACTCCTCACCCTCATCCAAATTTAGATCCCACTGTTGGATGTTGGGGAGTGGCATGTCTTCAATGGGCATTGGTGGTGTTGTTGCTAGTGGTGGCAGTTCTGTTGGTGCTGTTGTTAATGTTGATCTTGCTAGTGTTGATGTTGTTGTTCCAGTTGTTGATTTTGCTGTTGCTTGCTAATGTAGCTGCTGCTATTGGTATTGGTGCTGCTATTCTTCTTCTTAATGTTATTTCTGTCTGGATTTTGGTGGTTGTTGTCAGTGAGTTTTATGGTGTTGGTAGAAGGGGTGTCCTCTCCCTTTCAGTGATAAGCAGAAGGCTCTCAGGTGATTTGTCGAAAAACAAATGTGACCCTTGGCATTCTTCCCTTCGACCCTAATGGGTAGGATGATGTCGTCTGGGAGACGTACTGTTCTGGAATAGCATCCACATTTCTTTGGCAGGTAAGGATGAGAATTTCACCTCCCATCTCCAACCAGTTCTCTATTTTAGTCTGTTAGACTTCAAGAATTTTCAAGTTTACCTGTGACTGCATCAATTAGCCAAGAAATGGCCATTTCAGGTGGTACCTGCTGGACATGGATCCTTACTAGTCTCTGTTCAGACTAGTAAGTGACCAGCAGGATCTCTTCACTTTGTAAGGGGTTCAAGGAGTGAAATCTTCCTCTTCTGTTGCAAATCTCCCCTCCACCATGCCAAAATCCCTGCCCTTGCCCCATATGGAACCTAAAGCTTTTTATATCTGAGTTTCTGTGGCTCTCTCTACATTCCTGGATTTTAAACCAATAATGCAGTACTTCACTGTGCAGTGGACCATATTTTAGATAGTGTCAACAAAGGTGTAAAGCATGACAATAGGCTCAGCTCTTTCCACCAGAACTCTAACCTGTTGTACTTCTTCCTTACAGTAAATTACTTTTTGGAAGAAAAATTTTATAACACTAGAAAAATATATCTTACCACTAGTGTTGGTATTTTGGGTTGGTTTATTGTTATTGTTGTTGTTGTTAACATTGTTTCATTGATATACTTGTGCTTGTTATTACCATTTTCAATTTTATAGCAAAGTTGTTGTTTACATTGTTGTTGTTGCTGTCGTCATTGTTATTTCTGTTATTGCTGTTAACAACAGTCTAATTTTCTAAATTGAAAACCATATCATTCAAAATTTTAAAAAATTGCTATTTTGATTTCATCTCCATCGAAGAGACTCTGTTTTTCTTCACCATCTTCCCTTCAGCTGTTGACAGGGACTCCCTATCTCTATGAGATGTATCTCAACGTGTTGTTGTTCCTTCTCACTAGCCTACAGGCGTATGCTCAGAGTAGGCCCTTTCACACAGGCCATTCTCACCTTATTCAGCCACCTTTTAACAAATGTACTGGGGGTAGCACATTTCTCTCCACCCTCACCTTCTTTTCCTAGTGAAACTTGAAAAAGCTGATGAGTGATTGGCCAAAGAGAAAAGTGTTTGTTTTCAGTCCTTTCAACCTGGTTCACCACTAATCCTCTATAGAACTCAAGAGTGGCAGTTCGAGTGACTGCATTGCCCATCTGGTAGAGGGCAGAGAGCGCCTAGCAACATTGCAGATACCAGGCATCCAGTCTCAGCCTCTTCTTGAACCAGGATGGCAGCTCAGTCAAAGAGATGAACTGTGGAAAGGCCTGTCTCACTAACAGCGACCACACCTGTTCACCATTTAGATAGAATATCTAAAGATGCTGCAGCTTCAGTGCATGTTTGCAGATCATTAGTCACAGCATGCCCAGCCCAGTGTGTAGAGAGTGCTGGCAGGAGATGGACTGCCTCACCACAAAAAGTTGAACCAGTCCCCTCCACAATAAGTTGAGTAGTAGCCATTCCAATTTGGTGAGGCACGAACAGGGGCAAGGCACGATGGTCAGGTAGTAATAGATGACAGATGCGATGTACATGTTAGCCACCTCCACCTGACCATTCAGGGACAGTTTCCTCTTGGCCCATCTCTCAATGATTGTGGCTACCCTGTTTGTAACCTTGTCCCAATTCTTATCTTCTGGAGGTTTGGTCTGAACCAAACCCTAAGCAAATTTACTGGTCCATCTGTCCAGCATGTGATGACACTGTTGGATGGCAAGGACTTGCCTCTTCAGATGCCAAGCTGCAATCCCACTGACTTTTCCGGGTTTAGTTTTGCTACCATCAACCTTTGATATTCCTCCAAGAAGGAGCTGACCACCTTGATATTCGAGGTGTTTGACACCATCATGGTGACATCGTCTGCATATGCCATCACAGCCTTTCCACATTTCGGTTCGAGCAAGATGTCCCGCAACAGCTCCAGCTTTCGCAGTAAAGGCTCGAGAGTCAATACATACAGAAGGGAGGAGAGAGGGACCTTGACGAACCAACCAGGAGATCTGAAATGGTTCCAAAATATGG
Organism: Eledone cirrhosa; assembly: GCA_964016885.1. NCBI lineage: Eukaryota > Metazoa > Mollusca > Cephalopoda > Octopoda > Eledonidae > Eledone > Eledone cirrhosa. The sequence goes on from OZ024743.1 coordinate 164,841,055, forward strand.
CCATTAACTTTGACCACCGAGTAGATGCTGCTGTGATCCAACCCCTGAAGACAGGACCGAAGCTGGCTGACTTGAGGACAGCCTCCAGGTTTCGATGTTTGATCGATGTTTGATCCTGTCGAAAACTTTTGATTGATCTAAATTCATCAGAGCCTCACCAAAGGCAGAATTTTGCACCTACCCTCTCTATGATGTATCACATGAGGTTGAGGTTGTCATGTATGGACATGGTCAGGATTGTGCAAGTTTGCGCCTCTCCTAACAAAACTTCGGCGAAAAGGGCCAACTTCTTTGCTAATACCTTGGCCAAATTCTTAAACTCTGTGTTTAACAGTTATAGGCTTGAAGTTATCTAACATATCTCTTTTGTTCTCATCTTTACATATCGGTGTCCCTATGCACCGACTCACAGAACTGGGAATACTTACATTCTGCTGCCAGTTTCAGTGGAGCATTTTGAGGAGATTGTATAACACGTCTGGGATATCTACGTAAAGCTCAAAGGGCAGACCATCCAAACCAGGTGGTATGTGCCTTGTGGAGTGGATTAGGGCATCCCAAATCTCAGCAGAAGTTATCAGCCTTTCGCAGTGCTCAGCATCAACCGTCGAGAGATGCAGTAGGCTGTTGAGGTAAAGACAGAAGTCCACTACCATCTCCAACCATCACTCCCCCCTGAACAGCTGATCAAAGTGGTGGCGAAATACCTCACATATCTGCCTGGAATCATTCAGCTTGTGTTCCTCTCAGTCCATCGAACAGCTTTGGTTCCCTCATTTCTTAGAGCACGCACCTTAGCTCTGGCAAAGCAACCTTCATATTTTGCATTGAAGGAATGGTCTAATGCCTTTCTCACCATTAGCATGTCAGTTGCAATGTCACTACAAATAGCCTCATTTAATTTAGCTACCAGTTCCACCTCCTTTCTATTTTTCTCTAATGCTACTTCTTTGCTAAAGCCTATTGAAGTTACTCTAATCTCTCTTTTGAGAACCCCCGCCCCCATCTGTTATTGACCCCCCCCCCCCCCCACCCCGTCAACTTTTGCTGAACTAAATTGTTGACCCTGTAAGCCTTATGTGCCAGGAACAACATGTTCGGCTTCCAGTAACCAGGTCCTAACCTGTGTGTCATATCTAGGTCAACCATGCAGATCACAAACTTGTGATCTGAATAGGCGACCATTTGAAAGTGTGAGCAGCCTATACTATTCTTATCTACTGACCAAATGAAGAACCTATCTAAGTACAATCTAGATGACCCTACGTGGTTGGTCCAGGTCCACACTGGCGCATTAAGGAAATCTAGTCGGTACCTGTCAGACAGTTAGAACTGGCTGATCAGGTAACTAAGGGGTTTTTGCACCCCACTTCTATCAGCTACTCCTACACAATGCATCTAAGATGCCGTTCCAGTCCCCCGGTAACTGTAAAGGGTGAGATGTTCCCAGAAAGGCTTCTCAGCCTAAAGAAATACAACCATCCAGTCCTGGTGGGGACGTAAACAGCCGACAGTCTAAAGGCACCACCTTTGCTATTGTTCACATCTAGGACCCCCAACTTATCGTCCGGAAGATCGACCTTTCCTTAAGATCCACCCCTCCTCCCATTCCCAGTCGACTAAAAGATGCTAAGATCTGATAGTCAATCGAAAATGGGGGCTAGTGCGCATGCATCTGAAATTCTGGTCACGCTGATAGTAGCCATGTCCATATCTAGTGACCTGAGGTCCTTCAGCAAGCGACCCTGCCTCCAGGACGACCCTAGGCCACAAACATTTAAACATCCCACTCTTAAGATCTACTTATCTCCCTGGTGCTCATGGGGGTCAAGTGGTTCAACCTCCATGATTAGTGATGTTTCCTTTGTGAACTCCCTTAAAAGCCAATTCGAGGCTTTCATACTAGGAGTTCCCACATCGTCGGGGAAACTTTCTCTAATGTTTTTGTATGTTTTTACTGGTATCCGCATCATTAGCAATGTTTTGGGCACTTTGAAGGTGCTGGTTCCAAAAAACTCTCACTCTTTCTCAATATCTTGACTTCATGTTACACGGGCCATAAATGTGTTTCCTTTTGTGGGGCATGAGATGCAGTTGTGTCTGTGTTGTTGGTGGTTGTGTGTTTTGTTGACTGTTGTGATGTTGGTTTTGTTGTGGATATATCTGTATTTGCTGTGTATATGTTTTGTGTGCTTTTAGGTGTGTGTGTATTTTTCATTTTGTATTTCCTTTTTTGTTTTTGTTTTTGAGGTTCCCCCTCATCTTCACTTGGGGATGAGGAGGGACTAGTGTCAGGGGTTTCTGTGTCAGAGGGGAGTAGGATCATGTTTACGGGTGTATGCTTGTTTATGTGTGTATTTGTTTTGGGAGGGGAAGTGGAGATTTTTTTCCTCATTTTCCCCCTGGGTTGGTTTTCATGTTAGTGGTGCTGGTGTTGGTGATTGTGGTGTTGGTTGCCCATGTCCCAGTGTTGGCAGCAATGGATGTTTGCAGCCCACTAGGGTTTTGAGCTGGGGAAAAAGGCTCGCAGGTGTATGGTTTTACTGCAGATGAAGTAATGCAGCCTTTTGCCTTCAGTGACCACTTGTATGGCTGTCTATCATGTAGGCGGATGTGATCTGGGATATTTTTCATATCTTCTGGTTTGATTTGAACTTAACGTCATCTTAGATGTACTTCAGTGGGGCCTCAACTTCAGCTTGAGGGGTCTCCTCTGCTTTGCGGGTCTGCACCGAAATGCATCTGTATATAATTGTTCTGCGCTCCACTGCCTCCATTTCCCTAACTGGAATGTTTAATTTGGTGCAGGGTTTTTTTCACATTTGTTTATCTTCCATGCCTAGGCTAAACGTTGTTCTTTATCAGGTCCATGTGAAAACATGGCCTTTTCTTAGCTGCAGCGACAGCAAATGTGTTGCCGTTGTTCCTGGTTACTCATTGTTTTTTTTTGTTGTTTTTGTTGTTCAAATTATTGTTGTTCACGTTGTGATTGATGTTGTGATTGTGTTACCGGTGCTGGTTGTGTCGTTGTTCATTTTGTTGTTATGGTTCAAATTGTTGTTATTGTTCTTGTTGTTGTCGTTGATATTTTGGTTGTTGTTGTTACTGTTGTTTTTGTTAGTGCTATCGTTATTGATGTTCATGTGACTGATGTTGTGATTGTCATTGTTGCTGTTGCTGCTTTTCCTACTTGTTTCTGTTACACATTTTCTTCATAGCTGTTGTTGTTGTTGTGGTAGTGACAGTGGTGGAAGGTAAAATGTTTTCTGTAGCTTGGCAGAGTGTAGTTGCTGGTGTTGTTGTTATGACAATGTCTGTGGTGGTAGTGGTAACACTGTTCATGTCTATAGTGGTAGTAGGGACAGTTTCCAACATTGAACTGTTGACACGTAACAGCTGACTGAAAGTTTTAGGGTGCATTTCGGCCATGTTTTTTTTGTTTATAGGAAAAGAATTTCCAAAATTTAAATAAAGTTCAAATATTTGGGCCTAAGGCCAAAATATTAAAAAGTCTTCCTTCCTTGGGGCAAATATGGGTGCCTTATGTTCCGTTGTCAACAAAGTTAATTACAAAATAACATTTCAAACAACTTAAATTTACAAACATTTTCACCCACAGAATTGTACGTCTTCCGTTTTCACTGCCATTTATAATCAGCAGCAGCAAAGCGTCTATGATAGGATTCGCTCCCGTAAGTTTGATGATTTCCACATGTTTAAAATGCTTGTCTTGATAAAATTTTTGTTACAATGGTAACATAAGCCTTTGTCCTCAAGAAGTGAGACTCTATGGTAATATATTTAATTTTATATTCTAAACTTGCATCCCAACAAATTTTTTTAACAAACTGAGGCAACCTCTACCCTTCACTTCCATTGAACAGAACAGCAAAACAATGCCACTAACACCACTAACATCACAATGTCGTCTCCAGCAACAACAACAACAACACAAACATAATAATAATAATGGTTTCTTTATTGGCCACAAAGGCTAACATGAAGAAAAACATTACAGACGGCACAGAGCGGTACAGGGTGATACAAAGTGGGTTTTGGCTGTGTAAAAAGGTTATAACAAGAAGATAGAAATGTGTAAAAACAAATCAAAATAATTCAAACAACAAAAATTCCCCCAAAAGGGGGAAACCTCCAAGGGTCACTCGTGGTGAAAACCACACAAAAGACCATGGCCACCCTGACCACCAGGGCAAGCACCCTCTCTCTGTTCTCCCACTCCTCAGTCTACAGGCACATACTCAGAGCCAGACTCGTCACTTTCACCCACCTTTCAACAAAACTTATTTGAAGACAGCACTTGTCTCTCCACCCTGATTTTCCTCTTCAAGTGAAAGGGATTCAACCTTTCAAACTTGTCCACCATACAATCTTTTTCACCATGGCCACCAGGCAGATGAAAACTGCCTGCCGTTCCTCCTCTTTAAAGGAGGACGGCAGGGCTATCTGCACAATGGACTCAGTCGATAACCAGGTCCGTCCTACACGTGACAGCAAATGTTCCACATAGCTCCACAAGTCAGCAATGCTCGGACACTGAACGAATGCGTGCAGGACGGTTTCGTCGCCCTGTGCGCATCTCGGACAGGTTCGACTGACGGTACTTCCGTGCCTGTAGAGCTTATCTTGAACCGGAAATGCTCCCCGGTAGCATTGCCAGGTCAGGGATTTCTGGAAGTTGCCCCAGGCTGAAAGTTCTCTTGAAGAGAGCGAACAGCTGATCGTCTTCGACGCCCAGGGTCTCCCCGAGAACATCGTCACTCTTCCTCTCCACTACTCCTCTATAGAACGCTGAGATGGATGTTCCACCAATATTAGTGCCCAGCTGGTAGAAGGCTGTTAGCGCTTGGAGACATTCCAGCTTCCCTCGGTTTTTTCCTGATCCAGAACAGCAGCTCCGTTAATGAGACGAGCAGGGGAAAACACATCTGGCAAATGGCGACCACACCTGTTCACCGTCAAGGAAGCATCAGAGATTTCGCAGCTTCAGTGTGTGTTTGTGCATCATCAGCCACAGCACGCCTAGTCCTCCACACAACGGGTGTTGACAGCAGGTGGCAAATGCGTTCATCTCATCCGTCATCTGCTACCGCCTAACCGTTGTGCCTTGCCCCGGTCCAACACTGACAAAATTGGAGCGCCTTCTCTTCTGCTTTTAAATGGAAGAGACGTGCTCTCTTCCATTTAAAAGCAGAAGAGAAGGCGCTCCATTTTTGTCAGAGTTGGGCCGGGGCAAGGCACAACGGTTAGGCGGTAGCAGATGACGGATGAGATGAACGCATTTGCCACCTCTGCCCGACCTTTCAGGGACAGCTTCCTCTCGGCCCATTTCTGGGTGAGAGAGGCCATCCTGCTCGTCACCTCGCTCCAGTTTTTCTCCATCTGGAGGTCTGGACCGAACCAGACCCCAAACAATTTAACTGGTCCTTCCATCCAGCGCCCCACAACGCTGTCGGACGGCATGGACATGCCTCTCTGGGTGCCGAGCTGCAAGCCCACCAACTTTTTCTGGTTTAACTTTGCTCCTGTCACTGCTTCATATTCCTTGAGAGCGGTGCCAAGTATCTGGACATGGCCAATTCTTGACATCACAACGGTGACGTCGTCGGCGTAAGCTGATACATATCTCCCACATCCCGGTTCGTGTGGCTTGCCTCTCATCACCTCCAATTTGTGCAGTAACGGCTCTAGGGTCAATACGTACAAGAGTGACGAGAGAGGACAACCATCGCGGACCAAGCGCATGATGCTGAACAACTGTGGCAGATGACAATTCACCTTTGCAACTGAGCAGATGTCGCTGTGCATCGCAGCGATCCAACACCTGAAAATGGGCCCAAAACCGGCCGCCTCGAGGACCGCCGCCTGGTACCGATGGTCGACCCTATCAAATGCCTTATATTGATCCAAGTTAATCAGGACCCCACCCGTTCCAGGTTCCTTAACCACCCTCTCTATGATGTTTCGTATGCGGTGGATGGATCTGTCTGGAATGGCGCATGCATGTGCCTCTCCCACCAGATCACCGATGACAAGCGCCTATCTCGTTGCTAACATCTTGGCCAACATCATGAAATTTGCATTTATCAGACTTATGGGCCTGAAGTTGTCTATAACGTCCTCCTTGTTCGGATCCTTTCTCAACAGCGCCACCGCTCCCCGGCTCACAAAACTGACAATGCTCCCGTTCTGCTGCCAGTTGCAGTAGACATCTTTGTTTTATGGTTTGGCGCATAAGTAAGTTTTGTAAACCTGGAGCAACCAACCTAAAGTTGACCACGAGAAAAGCAAGGTTCAATTAAGTGCAAGCCAGTAGATTTCAAAGTCTCACCTTGAGGTTTATTAATAGAAATTTCGAAGCAAAGTCACACTGGGAATTGTGTTCGTTTGAACTCAAATGGCATGTCCGTTGGTTTGAATGGAATTCTTGGAATGAAAATATCTTCCCCAGAGGCACATCCAGTGATGATGGTAGCTTCTATCACATTAGGTGATAATGTCTTCACAATCAACCTTGTTCCATAATTTAGGAGGATATAAATTTCTTAGAAGCATTATTGGGACTCCTACTTTCAGAAAAAGTTTATGTGGAGGGGTTCCAGGTGGCTCAAGAAAGTTAAGAAACTCTGTTGGCTAGTGGAAAGCTTGATTTTCATCATGGACTGAATCAACTGATTTGTACTCCATAATATCTGTTGGAATCTTATTCATTAGCTTGTGGTTAATCATTGATACTGTCTCATTTTTTTAAAGCAAGAATTACTCTTTCACACAACCATTTATGTGAATTATAATTATTACTTAAGTCTGGAAATACCCTGTTCTTCAATTCAGCTGGAGAATTCACCATGATAGCAATATTAGCCAAATTGATATCACCATTCCCATTAATTGGTACTTTCCCATTTCCTAATTGGAGAAGCCGGGTTGAAAACTGTTCTGTACATTGGTCCCAGTGTAATAAAGCTCGCATGTTGAAGGAGAATTTCTGTACTTTATTCCATAGGTGTGAAGACTTAGTGCATGCTTTTATTTCATCAGCTCTTGTTCCTTTCGGAATGACTGGTAATGTCTGTCTGAAGTCTCCGGATAAAACTAATGTAACTCCTTCCATAGATTTATGGTTGCTTCTTATGTCCTGTAAGGACATAAGAAGCAACAATAAATCCATGGGAGCTCTTATCAAGAGCTTCCACTACACCTCTATGTGACATGGTGCATTCATCCCAAATGATCAGGTGGCATTGGCGCAATACTTCTGCTGAACCTGAACCTTTGCTTATGTTACAAATTGGACTGTCATTTGTGATCAGGTTTAGAGGTAGTTTAAAAGCAGAATGAGCTGTTCGTCCTTCTGGGAGAAGGAGGACGATTTTCTTCTTCTTTAAAGGGTGTAGCCACCTTCTCCAGTTTGGGTTTCTTGTACAGAGGAACGTTGGTAGTTCTTGGTACACTTATTATCCCTCATGCATGGGGAAGATGGATTAATTGAACCACAGGGTCCATGAATCATCTGGGACTTGACAATTTCGTGCAGCAAAGGATCTTGCTGTGGATCAGGCAGTTCAGATTTTCATGTAACCAAATCAAAATGTGGGCATGTGCCAATCCTCGTTTTTGCCATTCAATTGTGTACATGTCACATTTGACTGGTCCAAAGACATCACCTTTTTTTTTTAGATCCATCAGCTTTATGACTTTAAGTCTGAACACCCTAGCTATAATATCATGGCGATCTCTGGGTTCTTGATGATGATAAAGCTCACTCTTTATTTCATGCCATGTTGGGTTACACGTGAATGTAATGAAGAGGTCTGGACGACCATAGTGTCTGATATATGTTAGTGCATCTTGGGTACGTTCATGCATATACCGTGGACTTCCTGTGAAGCTTGATGAAAGAATGACACAAAGCTGTCCAATATTATCAGCACCCAATGCTCCTTCATTACTGATTTCATCTCACAGGTGAATGTAATCTGATGCATGGGGGATCTGATGTGTTCTAATGTAAAGAAACCTTTCTCCCTCAATTTTTGCATACATATCAACTGCAAATTGCTGGAAGAGCTCACGTGAATGATGAAGAATATTGAAGTCTTGCTCTCTTAACATGAAAAAGTAAGCATACAATTCCATGCAGCTTAATATTTTTTTCAGTGCAAAAGATCTGTTTTTTTTATACCAAAGTAATATCCATCTTGGTCAAATACACAGATTAATGAATACTGGAGCGCATTATATGGTCGGTGGACTGTTGGTGCGCTATTCCATGAATAACAATATCTCTCCTCCCATACACCTCGCCAGTAATAATTGCTGCTACTTCATTTGAAGCGGGGTCATTGTATTGGCCTCTGTGTTCACCAACAGGTTTTTTTGTCTGCATCAATAACTATCTTGTACTCAGTGAGTGGCGCGGATTCCTATGCATATTTGAAGCTTCTGATGTAGTTATTGTTTGCATGTAACATAATTTGCAGTTCAAAGATTAATTCTTCTTTCAAATTTGGAAGGTTAAATGACCATTGCAAAGCCTGTTTCTTCTAATTTGCCATAAAATATAGCTGTAAAAACCATAGATGTTTGCCTTCAGTTGGTAACAACGATCCAATATGATGTTATACTTGACCTTGAACCGTAAAGGTTGACTTGAAATTCCCTTCTCTTATAATATTGCTACCAAAGGAGGTTATTTGGAAAGTGAAATTGTAACTTCTAATGTTTTTCAAGAAGTGTTTGCTCTTTGATGTGTTTCCCAAAAGCAACACCTTCAACGTGTAACAAACGTCGCTAAAACAACCGTTCCTCCACCACAACACATAGTGGTAGTTTCTCTTTCCCATTTCTTTCCTTTACAAAAATTGCACTTTTTTGACATTGCTCCAATATCAATCAATTTCTCTGTACAATAATCATGTCTTGATCAAGACGCTTATGTCTTTCCTCTGAGGATTGGCAAAGTCTTGCAGCAACTGTTTGCTCCTGGTTTTTTCTTTGACTAATCTCTCGTTGACCTATTGTCTCATTGGCAACTCTGGCAGATTCTTTGTCTAGCATCCTTTAAACGTTTTTCTCTTTCCTTTCTTGACTCTTGGCTCCTGCGGATTCCATTCTGTTGACGTAATTGTTCTAACCGTTTTTCTCTTGCCTCTTGTTACTCATTGGCCCTGTGTGCAGCAGCTCTCCTCCGGTCATTTTCATGTCTTTGCTGGGGTCTCTAGTGACCTTGCTCTGGCTATCTGTTCTCGCCTTTGCTTCACTGTAGAATACTGATCATCTACATCTACCCCGTCTCCTCTTGTAGAGAGTGAGAACATTTTTCGCGGAAACTTTGAACATTAAAATGGGGAATAAATTAAAAAAAGAGTGAAAGTAACGTGAATATCTTCACAGGGGTGATTGAAATAAATGGCGATTCTGGAACGCCGCACGCACGCATGCAAACGCACATATGTACATGAACGCACACTCACACGCGTGCACGTACACAGACACACACTCACACTTTTTATTTTCTGTGGAACGCCGCACGCACACACATGTTAATAGTTATTGCTTTCCTTCCCCTCTTATTTCCACACACATTACACACACATCTATCTACACTGACATACACATACAGTATCAAACACTGCGTCTCTCTCTCTCCCGCTATCCCTCTTTCATTGTGCCGGTTTTTTTCAACTTCTCCTCTGGAACATACATACAGTATCAAACATACAGCATTATTCTCTCCCGCTATCCCCTATCCTTTAACTCCTATAGAAACTTGGTCTCTCTGTGTGTTTCTTTCTCTCTTCTCTCTGTCTTTTTCTCATTCTGTGTTTCTCTCTCTCACACATATTCTCCCTCACCCTCTCTAACAATTCCTCTCTTTTAGTCTGTTTCTCTCTCTCTCTCTCTCTCTCTCTCTCTCTCTCTCTCTCTCTCTCTCTCTCTCTCTCCCTCTCTCTTTCATTTTAACTCACTCATACACTCACACACTCACACTACTTACATTTCTCCCACTATCGAAAAACGTTGTGACGAATGAGATGGGGGGGGGGGGGGGGTAGAAGTAAAGACCCATTTCCTCATTGGCATTATGCCCAAACATACAAATATACAGACATCTGCTAATATATATATATATATATATAGATATGTCTCTAACATAAGTATGTTGACACACACACACACATGTCTCTAATTTAAGAATGCCGACACACACACGCGTGTGCACACATACACACGCATGGAAACAGTCCCAACGATTTTGTGAAAGAGAGAGAGAAAGAGAAGTAACGTTAAGGAAGGGGAGAGTTAAGAACTGTGTAAAAAATAAATAAATAAAAGTTAGTTATTGAACGCTGCTATCATTTTTTGTTTTCTTTCTTTCTCTCCCCCAAGCCCCTCATTCTCTTTCTTTGGTTCTCTTTTTCTCTCAGCTCCTCCCTTTCTTTCTTTCTCTTTCAGCCCCTCTTTCTTTTTCTCTCTCACTCTCTCTCTCTCATCCCGTCTCTCTTTTTCTCTACAGAATGGAGAACAAAAAAGCAAAATGGATGATTACTTTCGATATTCATAATTAAATAAGATAAATCTAAGTCTAGTGAATATGTATATGTAATTTTGAGGGGTTCGGTCCAGAAGAGAGGGCCAGAATATCAAACTAGCTCACTCTGGACCTTCCCTGCGAAGATGCCTCTCCACAAGACAACCCCTCAACGAGGATAACGGATGCATTCTAGCCAATTGCCCTATCCACAACACCAATTGTTGCCTACGTACCTACGTAGTATACAGGCTAGAATGTAACAGGTGCAATCTATTGTACATAGGCAGCACTATTCGACCGTTATGTCTCCGTATTAAAGACCATGTTAACACCAACTCTTCTTCCTTCCACAAACACATCATCAATGCAGAAACTGGGACAGCATAACCACCACAGTCTTAGCTATCGAACGCGGTATAGGTACAAGCAATTGAAACCTAGGATCAATAATCGAATGGAAAGAAATGCACCATAATGGCTAATTTAAAAGCCTGTATTCCAACATCCCAGCAGCCAGTTTCATTTTTTTCTTTCAAATTAAATATATGTCCTCACTAGCAAACACACTTAGACTCACACACATACATATATCGCACACATATTTTTCCTTTTTATTATATACATATTCACACACACCTTTCACTACATAAACTTATATTCACTCACACACATACAAACATCCCACTAAACACACTTACATTCACGCACAGACATGCATATATCATACATTTCATAACACGCACGTTCGAAATTTTAACGTCTTTTCATTTCATTTAACTTAAATCTGCTCTCCAAACAATCCGATCGGTTTTTTAAGTCTCTCATAGGGTTACTCCCTTGATTATGGGTTTTTCAATATTTGGAACCATTAAATTTGCTATGGTAAGATTCTTTTGTTATCTTAGCGATTTAATTTTCTTTCTAATACATTGTTTGGTTTTCAAAATTATTTAAATTTCTGTTTTCAACATGCTTCAAGTAAGCTACAAAACTCTGTTATATATATATAGAGAATAAGGAAAAGCGAAGTAGTTTCAGATGTTCAAGTCTTTTTAATAATAATTGTTTCTACTTTTGACACAAGGCCAGCAATTTTCCCAGTGTATTACTGGTACTCTATTTTATCGACCCCGTAAGGATGAAAGGCAAAGTTAACCTCGGCGGGATATAATGCTGTGATATATATTTCAATGACGACACTGGCCACACTGTTCTGTGTGCATATATATATATATATATATATATATATATATATATATATATATATATATATATATATATATACTGCAGTCATTTCTAGCAAGACAGGTTACCACAACAAAGCGCTTTGCATCGTGTACGACAGATAGGTACACTGACAGATAGATAAAGGGCCAACCACAGTCACTCGAACAGATGTACACACACATTATGTAATTGACTGCAACGTTATAGTTCTCTATCTATCTAATCTCTTTCGATAATTGTCTCACTATCTCTCTCTCTCTCTCTCTCTCTCTCTCTCTCTCTCTCTCTCTCTCTCTCTCTCTCTCTCTTTCTCTCTCTCTTGTTGGCTTTGTTTGCTACGTTACTACGACATCGCCGCTTCCCCTATATATATTATAACCCCCCACCTTCTCTCTCTCTCTCTCTCTCTCTCTCTCTCTCTCTCTCTCTCTTGTTGGCTTTGTTTGCTACGTTACTACGACATCGCCGCTTCCCCTATATATATTATAACCCCCCACCTTCTCTCTCTCTCTCTCTCTCTCTCTCTCTCTCTCTCTCTCTCTCTCTCTCTCTCTCTCTCTCTCTCTCTCCTTTTATATATATATATATAAAAATAAATGTTAAAATTATGAAATGAATTATAACAAAAAAAAATGTCTTTGACCCTCAAATATAAATAATGCAAATAACAATTCAAATAATAAAAAAAAAAAATTAATTCAACAATAAACTTGCTAATTATATTAATAGACAAATCCAGTTGATTCTCCTTTGCAAAATGCTTTCTGTCAAGAATATGGAAAATAATTCAAGAAGTTGAAATCGATTATTGTGATTGCTAAAAGAATGAAAAAAAATTGAAAAAATAAAACTCAATGCTGAAATTATCAAATGAATTATTGAATTATAATTTTTTTTAAATCATTGTTGCTCAAATATAAATAAAGTAAATAACAATTTAAATGAAAAAAATATATTAAGAATATATTAATTCAACAGTAATCTCGCTTCAGAATATTATATTCAACATCATACAACACATAATATTGATAAAATTTCATCATTGGCGAGTATAATGTTTTATTTTAAATCGTCCAGTTAATTATTTTTCAATTTTGGTTTTACTTTTTATTTTTGTCTTTTAAATCTAAAGAACTTCATCATAAATAATGTTTTAAACTTTTTCATCTTTTGTGTAATGATAAAGATTATTAGGGTCTCCCAATCTTGAAAGTGATACATATAGTTGTCCATGAGAAAATACTTCATTTTTAAGATTGATACCAACTTTTTTAAATGTTTGACCTCGTGATTTATTTATTGTCATAACAAAAGAATCCTTCGGGGAAACGCATTCTCCATTCTGTCTACCAAGGTGTGGGGAGGCCAGCACGTTGGACTCCATTTGCTCACCATTCGGAGAGATGAGGAGGGCAAGAGAGATGCAGGCGATGACAGTGGGAGCTCGGTTCTTCCACGTTCGGACCATATCCTTGTGGTTGTGTTCACCAAGCCCTAGTGCAGTAATGGGATTGTATAACAAAAGTTGTATTCAACAAGGGAACTATTTTGTATTTATATTTTAACGACTGTAATTTATATATTTATTATAATCCTGCACTGAAATTGTAATCTTGTAAACCTCACTGACTCCTCTGCAAGTAATTTAATTCTTGGTAATAATACTAATTCATGTTTGTACTTTCCATTTAGTATGTTTGCTCCAATTACATTATTTGTAAGGGATTCCACTATTAACCTCGTTCCGTTGCATAACTTTGGAGTTTGTAAATTTCTCAAAAGAATAATTGGAGCTCCTTTCTTCAAATTCAATTCATGTGGTGGAAATCCCGATAATTCTACTGCTTCATTTATATCCACTACTTGATCTATAGAATTCTATGTTCTTAATCTATGTTCTTCTACTTTGTTAAGTAATCGCATATTAATAACATCAACATTATCATTTTCAGGAGCTAAAATTATTCTGACTATCATCCATTCTGTATTAGTGTAATTAATTGCAACTTTCTCAAAAATAAAAGTTTCTAAATCAATTTCATTCTCAACTCTATTTCCCACGGGTAATAATTGTTTCTACTTTTGGCACAAGGCCAGCAATTACCCAGTACATTACTGGTACTTTATTTTATCGACCCCATAAGGATGAAAGGCAAAGTTACCCTCGATGGGATTTGAATTCAGACCGTAAAGGTCTGTATTATTACACTGGTAATATTATGTGATTGTCATCACTTAGGATCTTTTTTTTTTCCTATTTCTAATAAGTTTATTTGCCAAGTTCTGTAAGTCATTATTTCTTAAGATTTACACTCTCATATTAATTCTTAATAGCAATTTTTGGAATAATGACCATAAATAGGATGCCTTGATAGATGCATCTATTTCATCAGCTTTTGTACCTCTTGATACTACTGGGAGTATTTGTCTAAAATCACCAGCTAGTAAAACAGTAATACTACCAAAAGGTAAATTATTCTTTTTAATCTCTTTCAATGTTTTATCAACAGCCTCTAAAATCTTTTTGTGGGACATTGTAACTTCATCTCATACTAATAAATTACAGTTTTCTAAAGTTATCCAAATTCGACTACTTTTTCTAACTGATGTGAATTCATCAAGTATTGATGATGAAAACGGTAATTTGTATGTACTATTTTTCCATTATCTATTAAAGTTGTTGCTATTCCTGAAGAAGCAACTGCTATACTAATATAAACATTCATTTTATTATTTACTAATAATAGATTGATCAAACATATGTTTCCAGTTTCACGTGGGTTGGTTATTGTGTCATTGATTGTAGTGTAAATAAGTCTTTGTTCTTTATTCAACAATGATTCATTCACATCTACAAAGTTTCTTATTTCTACGTGTTCATTTACTCTTTCAATATTGTTTCCTTCTAGTTCTTCATAAGTTGGTTCAGATTGTCCTATTTCATACAAAAGCGTTTTAAGTTTGTGTAAAATTTCATTGAATAATATTTCTTCATCATTTGTCTTTTTTTCTTGATTGTTTGTCAATCGATTTAGAATATTAACTGACATTAGTTGTTTAAATTCTTCATATAATGCTACAGGTTCAGAAGGATTGCAATGAATTAGAATTATTGCAAATAAGCATCTCACCTGGTATGGCAGTCTGGTAGAAACAATTTCTCTAAATGCTAGTTTTAGATGATTGTCATCTTCTAACAATCCCCGTGCCAAACATGATTTTCTAAATCCATTATAGACAATACCCTCGTGTGTTTTTACGTCTCTGAAAGATTTTGGACCTCTAACTACGTTCAGCAATAATCTGAGACAATAGCATTCTGTTTGATTAGGTGGTACAGTGTAAATTCTAGAACATGTTTGCACAAATCTACCATTCAATCTTCTTTTCCATATTTTATTGGAAGTAAGGGAATAATGAGATGGAATGTCCTTAAATAAGAAACTCCTTGCATATTCGTCGGTTTCGTTCAATTTGAAGAATGAAATTAAAGTCTTATTTTGGGGATTTCTAATTCTACTTTGGCCATTTTCTAAATGTATATCCAATTGTTGAACAGCTGTTGAACATGTGAATATTAAATTGAAGGATTTTCTATGCAGTCTCATTACTATTGAGATAACGTCCTATTACATACTTTGTTATATTGGTCATTATTCCGTATTCTTCGAACAGCAGCATCGCTACCTTTATTAAAGTACTTAATTATATATACTATAGCTTGAAGAGAGGAGCAAAGTTCTACATTGATGTAACCTTTAAATGTTTTCAAAAGTAATGGATTATAAGGTACAATCCACCTATTGTCAATTGTTTATGTTTTTGAGTTTCTTGTTATTGTTGCTGTTCTTCCTCCATCTTCTGTTTTTCTCCCTCTATGTAAGGGATATCCTGTGATATCTGTCTTGATTTCATTAATGACATATTTTGGGTAATTCTTTTCACAGTTTCCATTATTCATACTTGGACATTGTGGAGTTAATAAACCACATGGACCATGGACCATTTGTGTAGTAACAATATAAAGATCAGGATCATTAATTGAATCAGGAATTTTTGCTGAGATTAATATATCTAATTAATTAGGATATATAGTTTGCTATAACTAAAGTAAGATATGAACATGTGGTACACCTCTTTTCTGCCATTCTACTGTATATATGTAGGCCTTTGTTTTGCCAAATATTTCCAATATCAACCAATGCTTACAACATTTTGTTTAACTTTTGTTTGAAAACTCTTGCAATTATGTCGTGCCTTTCTTTGGGTTTTTGGCCTTTGTATAGGTTCTCCATGAGTTCATTCCATTTAAGATTGCAAGGGAATGTTATAAATAGATCAGGCCTACCGTATTCTCTCACATAACACATTGCATTTTGAGTTCCTTCCTTCCAATATCTTGGACTTCCAACAAAAGTAGAAGGTAAAATTACCGCCCTACCTAATTCTTGTGCATTGAGTACTCCTTCATTATTTAGAGAATCTTTTAAAAGCGAATACTCTTCGACCCTTAGCTTGGTTTGGTCCTGTTTAATGTACAATAACCGTTCAAACTCAATTTTGGCATAGATATCAACTAAGTACATTTGGAACAATCGTTTACAGCTTACAATTTGATTCCAAGTATTTCTTAGTTGTAAATGGCATGCACAATATTGCCTGGATGTAACTTTCTTATTTGGGACTGTTTGATTTGTATTTGGGTTGTATAAATGTAAATCCAAGGAATAGCCATCATTTCCTCTCCAATGAATCAAAGGATATTGTAATGGATCATAGGATCTATATAATTCATTGATTTTCTTTACAGTATTATCTTTTACAGTATTACAGTATTATCTACTATTAAGTAAAAATGATGTTTCTTCGTGGAAATTCAGTTCCAACCATTACTAATCCCATATTGTTAGATATTCGGTTATTGTACCTTCGTGTATACTCACCAGCTGGTACTCTATCTGCACAAATTGATAATTGAAGATTTGGACTGTTAACAAAAGATGTCATATTTTTAATTTGACTGATTAGCTCACTATTCTCCAAAAGCATCTCTTGGATGTCTCTTATAGTGTGCAAGTGTGTTTCAGGAAACCTACTATAGTATTATTTTGTTCATTTAAATCCAGGGCATGCAACAGGCGGCCTGCGGGCCATAATCCGGCCTGCCAGACCAGCCACAGTCGCCTGCGATGACCGTTTTTAATTTTTACCTTGTAGACTTATTTAGAATTTTTTTCGTAACTGTAATACAATTTTCTGTTAGTTGACCTTTACTAAAGGGCTTCACTGATAGGATTATGTGTGTTATAATTTCCCAGTTCCATGTTATGGAAAGAAGTTGTGGTGAATCTTTGGAATAGTGCTTAATAAATATTAATGGCCCTAATAGTTGTTCCAATGTTCAAAAGTGGCCCGCCAATGGAATATGTTGCACACCCCTGATTTAAACCATCAATAAAATAAACTTTAGCATATTTAGGAATATTATCAACTGCATTATACAATGAATTTATTCTGTGATAAAATTGACCTTGTATTTTGAAAACTGGCATGAATCCTGGTAGAGATATTGATTCACCGACTCAAATGAGTGTCATTCGTTACATTTCATCTCCTCTAGTCTGTGGTCACTTGTTGTTGAGTTTTGAAACTATTGTGCAGATTTACTTAGCTAGGTTAAGTGGAATGTTGGTGCATGTATGAGCTGGATGAGCAGATGTGAAGAGGAGGTACTGTTGGGAGTCGCTGGATTTGAAAAATATGTCAGTTTCTAGTTTTGTGTTTCTTTTTGTTATTAGTATGTCTCAGAAAGGAATTTTCATTGCTAAATTCCATAGTGAATTGGATTTTATATCATTAATGCAGGCTTGAAAATTCCTTAGTTCATCAAGATTTTCCCACCACAAGATAAAACAGTAATCTAGGTATCTTTTCCAGTTTTCTTTTATATAGCAACTGAAGGTACTCCCATAAATTTGTGAAGCTTTTTTGTAGATTTTTTGTTCATGGTATCCCATGACCAAGTTGGCATATGTTGGCGCCACCCATGGCTGTTCCTGATTTCTGTTGGTAGAGTCTTTCGTCGAATATGAAGTAATTGTTTTTTTAGGGGGAATTCAAGACTTTCTGTGATTAAGTTTCTGTTAAAACGGACTGGTAGCTCACGAGGGAATGCGTTTAGCCAGTCAGTATCGGATAGCTTCAATTCTTTAGTCGTGAGGAATGTTACTATATAGGTTCACAAGATCAAATGAAACCATGAAAATATTTTGGTTTACTTCCTTTGGTAGATGGTTGAGAAAATCTAGGTAATCTTGTATGAAACTCTGGATGTGTTTGATGAGAGGTCTTAATAAGATGTCAAGGAAATTACTTAGGTGATATGTCTTACAAATTGGGCATGCTATGATTGGTCTTAATTTTAAGTCGATTGGTATGGGTATATTTACACAATTACTTTTCATCATATTGCATGTTTCATTAATTAGTTTGTGTTTGTGCTCTTTAGTCAGTCCATAATTGTTTCTACTATTGGCACAAGGCCAGAAATTACCCAGTACATTACTGGTACTTTATTTTATCGACCCCGTAAGGATGAAAGGCTCCATAATGATTGCTTGTTTTACCTCTAACATTTGTGAGATAGTCAAATTCCTTGACTGCTAGACAGGTTCGGTATGGGTGTAGTAAACCAGTGAGTTGTTTCATCACTTTATGACGTTTGTATTCCTTGGCTATGTGTTGTCTCGTAGCATGTTCTGTATGTTTGGGTAATGGTTTGTGTCTATAATGTCTCCTTTGTCATCTTTTATAACAATATTTCTATCCAGTTATATGTAGTTTAGTTGTTTCCATTATTGTCTGCTGAAGTTTGACTTTGTGGCATTTTCAGGTTTCCAATTGGGAAGTTTGAGATTTGGTCACAGAATTCATCCAGGGCTACATTTCTACCTCTTGGGGATTGGAATTCTTTTTTGTATTTTACTAGTGATTTGTCACTATATTCTTTAAAAAATAGTTGTTTCGTTAGTCTGAGTCTTCTACAGAAGTCCGAAATATAACTTTAATTTCTGCTATATTTGATGTTTGAGGTGTTGGTGTAAATTTTAATTCTTTGTTTAGGATATCTATTTGTGTGGGTGTTAGTGACTTTTGTGAGAGGTTGATTATCTATAAGATTTTGGGCCATCTCGTGTCCCTGTACCTCTGGTTCATCTCTAAAAAAATGGTCATTAGGGACGGATCCTCTATATTATCCCTCCTGTTATTTTGTGTGTAGTATTTTTTGTAATTGTTGTGTATTAACCTATTGTATTCATTATTCTGTTCCTTAAACTTATGTGTTGTGTGTTGGTTTCGGTTCAGTCTGAGATTATTTCAGTAGATCCCTGTGTTGGGTTTATTCTCTCTGAAGTTTGGATTTCTGTTTATTGTTCTGTCTTTATATGTATTTTCCATGGGATTATTCTAATTTTGTCCAGGATTGTTAAGGTACATCCAGGTGTGTGGTTTGTTATTACTCCTTGTTTATATCTGATTATACTTTCTTCAAAATCTCTGTCTACATCTCGTCTATATTGGGGTTGTGTTGTGTGGGTAGTATCAGTATGGGTTTTCGTGTTGTCGTTTTTTTATAGGGAGATTAGTATTTGAGGAATTTCTAGATGATTCTCTATTTGGTAAGCTATTATCCATGTTTTGTTTGGACGATCATTTCTGTGCTTTTACGGAGTTTTTCTCCTTCATTGTTTATTTTCTTCATCTATCCTTGTTTGTTTTTCTGTGTGTACATGTAAGTTGTCCAGTTTCTCTGTTATAGCACACAGTTTTGTATCAATTTCCTTTAATTGTGTGAGGATTTCTTCATTTATGTTTTTGTCCGATTTTTACTGATGTCCATCAGCGTATGTCTATCTGTGGTCAGGTGTCTGTGTGTGTGCATGTGTGGCCATCCATATTCCTCTCTGTGTGTGCATCAAACTACATAGATTGTTTTTTTTATATTTATCCGTTGCGCCTATTGTAATGGGGATTTTCATTTTATTTATATATATGTATCCGTACGTATGCGTATATGTCTATATATACACGTGTGCGTCTGTATCTGTACACATATATATGTCTCTGTGTGCGTATGTATATGTATGTCTATATATATGTGTGTGTGTGTGTCTGTATGTATGTATGTCTATATATATATATATATATGTCTGTATGTGTGTCTATGCCTGTATGAGTGTGTACATATACATATCTATATGTGTATCTTCTTATTGTTTTCTATTATTATCTGTATGGAAGGCGGTGAATTGGCAGTATCAGTAGAGCGTTGGACACCATGCTTTGCAGCATAGATTTACGGCCCTTTATAGTCTGAGTTCAAATCCAGCCGAGGTTAACTTTGCCTTTCATCCTTACGGGGTCGATAAAATAAAGCACCAGTTATACACTGGGGTAATTGCTGGCCTGGTGCCAAAAGTAGAAACAATTATTGTCTGTATAAACAAATTCATCTTTTTATTTTTTTAATTCATTTTTTCATTCAGGCGCTGCCCTGCGTCACGAAATTTGAACTGTCATTAATGATACGATGAACTATTACCGGGTCATCCTAGCGTGACACCCCGGCCTCAGATATGTTCACCACCAATCGTACTTTGGGTCCATCTTCAAAGGTGTATCTGGCAGAAGTTCCACTCTATCCGCCAACGCCCATATCTTCGAACAGCATGCTGTACGATACGATGAAGCCCTGGCCAAAGCGGGGCGCTCTAACCGGATCGCATACCTTGATAGAGACGGCGCATGTGAGTGCAAACCTGGGCCCAGCAACCCACTCGCAGCACCCAGTACCTGCACCTGCACTACCGAGGGGAGTACCGGTTCCCTGGATCGTTGCACTTCAACTACCTCCTTGCTCTCTCGCTCATGTGACGATCCCGGCCTTACCACCCTGACCGCATTCTAGACCCCAGGCCTGGAAAGGGAGCGGTGAAGCACCGTGGTGATGATGACAATGACTTATCTTCCAGCCACGTCCCCAGTAGCTCTGACACTGTAGGAGAAGCTCCCACTGGGCACCGCAGCGGGGCTTCTGATGGTGGGCCCCCAACTAGAAGACTACGGGGTACCCCACCCGACCGCTATGGCCTGGCCCTGACGGAACCGTCGCAAACCCCGCAAGGGAAATGTGACGTGGTATAATGCCCCTTACTCCAGAAGCCTTAAAACCAACATAGCGGGCCTCTACTTCTGGGCCCTGGATGAGTGCTTTCCACTCTCGTATAGGTACCACATACTTTTCAACCAGCACACGGTGAAGTTCTCCTTCTCCACCATGCCCAACCTTGCGGAGATCATCGCGTCTATAACGAAAAGAGAGTTAAATGCCTATCAATAACTATAGGTTGAAACATTTATAGACCTTGTTTAGTGTGGTCCCGCTTCTTTTACTTGCAGCGACAGGCTTCTGACATCCATGTATAAATAATTATACTTTTAACACTCAATTCGATATAAATACATATTAATTTTTAGAAAGCCAAATTTCTATACGCACAGGAGGATAAGAAATGAAAGCAATTACTGATCATTAGTTTGAAGCTAGGCAAATACTTTCTAGAACAGAACAGGAAACGTTGAATATCTCATACCGTAATAGAATAATTCCTGAGATGTAGAATATGTCTAGTTGATAAATATTTAGTTCCTCTTTACAGGAAAATACAAGGGATATACAGGAGCTACTCCGTAGAAGAAAGTTATCTCTCTGTCCAAGAAAGTGATCTCTCTGGTGAACCAGAAGGTTTTATAAGAAGGAGGCAACAATGTATTCATATGCGATCTAATACGATTGGTTTGTTTAACCAAATCACATATGAAACGTTGTTGCAAGGCATGACGTAGATCCGCTACATCACCCTCTGCTTAGACTGCGAAGCAGTCGATAAAAATGAGAAGAACATCGCTGTAGAGGTAACACAAGTTAAGCAAAGTAAATACAAAAAAAGAATAGTTTGCTTCAAGGCAAGTTTCAAAATTTGTTATACATAAATCAATCACATATGTAAATTGATTTAGAAAGCTTCTTGGGCCAATGGACACGACGGCCGCTCCGGGTTGTCGTGACGTCTGTTGAAGGTGAAGGAGTGTGTGTATGAACTTGTGGTGCTTGCGGTGGTGTTTGTATTGACACAGTGTAGGAGGGGGAGTATGAGGCTATATAGTGAGAGCATCTGTGTACGCCCACTTCAGTCTGTCAATAGAGACTGTGTCTCTATGTCCATTAAAGTCAATGGTGAAATGGTGAAACGTTGTTGCAAGGTATGAAATAGTTCCACTACACGTCCATCACCCTTAAAAAGCTACGGGAACACCTCCAAAATGACTGTACCGGAGGGTTCCTCGACGGAAGTGAACTCCCCAGGACAGGTGGCACTACCGTTCAATCCTTCCTAAATGATCGAAACCCCCAGTGCAATAATCCTTCTCTGGCATTGAATACCGCACCCTGCGGCATCCCTAGAAGATCACTGGCGAACTGCAACTGCAGATCCCTCGTAACTGCCCCCTTAGCAGCCGCTGCAGAGTCTCGAGAGTGGTTTACTAGGAGGGGGGGGGGGACCTTCTGTATGTGGGAGATCTTTAAGCTACGCGGGTGTGTGATCAACTCAAAGTCTGAGATCCTGATTAACTGTATGCACCGAAGACCCATCTGTTTGTCCATCTCACGGGTGAATGCGCCATGAGGGACTATAGTCATCTTTCAGGGACTGCCGACCTTGTCCTGCCACTGTAACCCTAACCCTAATCCTCGATTCGGAAGCCCTTGTGCACTGACCAATTTTCTGTTCATCCTGCATGTGCCATACTCTTTAGCTCATTGTGTTATCCTCATCCATGGGTTACACCATACCATCTGTATGCGTATATATGTGCATTCCTATATATGTTTATCCTACAATCTGTATCTGTGAGTATGTATATGTGTATTTTTCCTTGTATGTATGCGTGTGTGTGCATGTGTGTGTCTGTGTGTGTGTGTACGCATTGCGATATGTGTACCACTCTTCTTGTGTGAGACTCTATATATGAGCATTTATCTTTAATAATTCTTTTCTCTATATATGTGTGTGTTTGTATAGGTGTGTATGTACTCATGTATAGGTGTGTGTATGTATGTATGTATATTTGTATGTTTATATATGTGTGTGTATATGTATATACATATATTATGTCAGGTCGCTCTTCAGCGTTACTGGTAACATGTAATCCAGTACAACCTGTCGCATGGTCGGGTCGTCGGCGACTAAACCGGCAACCCCACCGAGCTTGCTTGGTGAGGAGGGTGGCATTTGGACACCCTGCGGGATGAAAAACAAAACTCGACAAAGGGCGGAAGAACTCAATAGAGTCAACGGCCATCAAAATACTGTGTACGTGTATGTGTGGGGGTGTATGAGTACTCTATTTGTATATACTTATGTACATGCATTATTTTGGTTGGCAGTATCGGTAGAGGGTTGGACGCCATGCTTTCTAGCATAGTTACGTCCCTTTACAGTCTGAGTTCAAATCCCGCCGAGGCTAACTTTGCCTTTCATCCTTACGGGGTCGATAAAATAAAGTACCAGTAATGTACTGGGTAATTGGTGGCCTTGTGCCTAAAGTAGAAACAATTATTTTGGTGTATATATATATATATATATATATATATATATATATATAAATGCAAGTTTACGATTCTGTGTGTCCGCCTAAAACTAGCAAACTACCGGACCAAACTCCTCAAAATTACATGTACATATTCACTATACACTCGGACAGGTAACGGTCGAAAAAGTTTTACTTTGCAAAGCAAGGAATTCTGCTAAATTCAATTTACCTTATTTTCTAATGAATATGAAAAGAAACCATCCATTTTGTTTTTTTATGTTCTCCAGTCTATAGATAAGAGAGTGAGGGATGGGAAGAGAGAAAGGGATGAGAGAGAAAGTGAGAGAGTGGCAGATGGGAGAGAGAGTAAGGGCATGAGAGAGAAAGAGAGAGTGTGGATGGAAGAGAGAGAGTAAGGGGGTGTGAGAGAGAAAGAAAGAGAGTAAGGAATGAGAGAGAGAGTGGGAGATGGGAGAGGGATGAGAGAGAAAGACGATGAAAGAGAGAGAGGGAAAGTAACCAGCGTTCTTAACTTTTATTTATCTTTTCTTTATTTTTTGTTCTCTATTCCGTAGAGAGAGGGGGGATGTGAGAGAGAAAGAGAGAGAGAGAGAGTAAGGGGATGGGAGAGAAAGAGAGGGAAAGTAGCAAGCGTTCATTAACTTTTATTTATTTATTATTTTTACACACTTCTTAACTCTCCCAATGTTATTTATCTTTTATTTATTTTTTGTTTGCTATTGTGTAAGGATGAGAGAGAGAGAGAAAGAGAGGAGATGAGAAAGAGAAAGGGAGTGAGGCGGATGGGGAGAAAAAGACAATAAGAAATAAGAAAAGATGGGAGAGAGAAAATAAAGTAAAGAGGCAGGAGAGAGGGAGGGTGATTGGAGGAATTCTTTAAGTAATGTGTGTCCGCGTTTATATCTGTTAGAACACGAAAAGTGTGAAACAACAGAATGTTCACTTTTCGTGTTCTAACATATATGCCTAACATCTTCATAAATTTTTCGGGGATAGCCGTGGTGGTGGTGATCGTATGTCATTGGCTAATTTTCAACCAATCAGAGTAAGTGTTGATATATATATATATATATATATATATATATATATATATATACTATTCCCCCTCTCTCTATATATATCTTACGCTTTCGCTTTACACTCCTCCCCT
The DNA here is from genome assembly GCA_964016885.1 of Eledone cirrhosa. Taxonomy (NCBI): domain Eukaryota; kingdom Metazoa; phylum Mollusca; class Cephalopoda; order Octopoda; family Eledonidae; genus Eledone; species Eledone cirrhosa. Next base: position 164,865,663 of record OZ024743.1, read on the forward strand.
TCAATAACACATTTCCCCCTCTCTATATATCTCTTCCACTGTTACTTACGCCTGTTTCTCTCTATCTGTTCCGTCTCTATATATATATCTCTCTTACTCTTTCGCTTTGCACTCCTCCCCTTCAATACCATCTCTCCCCCTCTCTATATATTTGTTACTCTATCGCTGCACGCTCCTCTCCTTCAATATATCAGTTTCACACGCTTTACACTCCTTTATCCCCAGCGCCCCTATATATACACCCCCCCTCCCGCATCTATATTTTAATGTTCCGTTGCACCGTGAATATATGTGTCTATATATATATACATATATATTGTATATACACATTCATGTATGTGTATACACACTCATGTATGTATATACACTGGTTTTATGTGTGTATTGTAAATTTGTACTGTTAAAACACGAAACTAACATTCGATTGACACTTTGATTACCTGTACAGGCAATAGTTATTAGAATGCTGTTGAAGTGTGTATATATTTTTGGGGGACATCCTGTATATACACACATTATATATAATACAATAAACAGATAAATACACACATATATATATGAGCTTATTTAATTATAAATATTGTGAATTTTTAACTCAGTTCAATTATATATATAAATGGCTTCTACAGGACTAGAACTGTTTCATTCGAAAGAAATCATCATAATATTGAGAGGGGGGACTAGATAAAATATTTCAAATCAAATGTGTATAAGTTATAAGTTAAAATGTATAAATAGAGACGATAGTGGAGGTATATCTGTTTAGTGGAACAGTAGACGATAGAATTAAATGCAGACGAGAATCTCCCTTTAATGAAACAGCAGACGATAGAATTAAGGCAATTTAAATTTTAAGCATTTGCATTTCATCGTTACGGGGTCGATAAAATAAAGTACCAGTAATACACTGTCACTATAAGTAGACGACTTTCAAATTGAATTGTTGGTTCCATTTCTTTAGTATTTTCAATTGTAGTTATCTACTTAAAAAGCGTTACACGGTTAGAGACATAATTGGTAAGTTATATCTTCCCTATTAAACCATTGCATTATTTCGCCTACAATATAACAAAAATGAAATGTTCTTTAAAGAAACAGGAATATTACTTTATAAAAAAAAAAGTTGCATCCGCTTCTTTTATCATTGATAATTTTTTCGTTTTAATATTAATTGTTTTTTGTAGTTGTTTATATTAAAAATCTTACTGTAATATTTACTTAAACGAAGGCAGACATCTAAACTTATAGATTAATCTTGAGCGAAGGACTAGATAAATCTCTCTCTCTCTCTCTCTCTCTCTCTCTCTCTCTCTATATATATATATATATATATATATATATATATATATATATATATATATATATATATAAACGAAGAATGATAACATTTCAAGCAAAGAGTTTAATTAGGTAATGACTTACAAATTTGTTTCAGTATATATTTAATATAATATTAATATATTTTGTAATATTATTAACTAATTATTATAATTAGCGCTTCAGGCTTTGTCTATATACTGAAACAAATTTGTAAGTCATTACCTAATTAAACTCTTTGCTTGAAATTTTATCACTCTTCGTTTTGAATTTCTCCTAAGTATTCAATCCTCTGTTGAGAAATACATTTTACATAAACAGTCTTTGTACCATTTATACGGTATTAATTACTTATATTTATATATATATATATATATATATATATATATAGCGTATGATTAGAACTGTGTTTATTATTAATATTTTAATGGATTTAATGAACAATTTTAGGTGTTCATATATATATTCTAAAACTGCGCGAAATCGTGAATCCGCGATAGTTGAACCGCCAAGTAGCGAGGTATCACTGTATATATGTTTAAATATATAGTGTAGCTGTGATGTATCTCGCGAGTGAATCGAGACCTGTCACTGATTTTGGTGTCCCCACTGCCGATGTGAATGAGCAACGCTGCACTTGTGAATTGGGTCTTGATGTTGCAGGCAGTTCATATACTTACAATGATGCGGTCCCACAAGCTTGTTCACATTCCTGTGCTAATAATCTAGATGGGCGTATTAAATTGGATGTGAAAGCAGCTTACCGGATGCGGAATCGGGAGAAGTTGAGACAAAAACAGGCCGATTATAGAGCTGTGAATTTTGCTAAATTAACACAAAAACAGGCCAAGTATAGATGTTCAAAACGGTATGAGTTGGCAAACAAGCAGGCCAAGTATAGATCTGCAAATTCAGCTATTATATCTCAAAAGCAAGCCGAGCGTAGAGCTTCTAAACGTACCGAGTTGGCTAAAGAGCAGACCGAGTACAGATCTGCAAATATCTTATTGCACAAACAATAATTCTGCACAAATGTTGCTCCATTATTTTGGCAGTATTGGTAGAGGGTCGGATGCCATGCTTTCCAGCATAGTTACGTCCCTTTACGATCTGAGTTCAAATCCTGCCGAGGTTGACTTTGCCTTTCATCCTTACGGGGTCGATAAAATAAAGTACCAGTAATGCACTGGGTAATTGCTGGCCTTGTGCCTAAAGTAGAAACAATTATTAGATCTAATGTTGCAACGATACAGTTAAATGTTGTCTGTGTATTTTAAAAAAGATTTGCTTATAATCTTTTCAAATTTCATTACGCCAATGATTCAAGCTCAAATTGACATTATCTAAAAAATTGTACAAACAGCGGTGGATTAGCAGTAGTGAACAGATAAATCAGTCAATTTATTAAGATTGACTTGGCATCAATCAGCAAGACCTTCATTAGCTGCTCTCCAGCCATCTATTTAAAGCTGTATACATCTATGGTACGAATACACTTGGAGTTCGCGTCATCAGTCTGGAACCCCTATCTTGCTCAGAACATTGACCTCCTGGAAACTGTTCAGAGACATGCAACCAAGCGCATACCCTCCATCAGACACCTACCATACCCTGAATATTTTGCTTCCCTCTGGCAATGGACTTGGTAAACACCCACAAAGTTATTAACCATCCGACCAACAACAACCCCGAACACCTTTTTGATCTCCATGTGTCTAACACGTGGACATGCCTACAAAGTCAGAAAACAACACAGCTCCCATGACTTTAGGAAATATTTCTTCATGCTCAGAGTTGCTGAAGGATGGAACAAACTTCCTGCATCAGTTGTTAGCTGATGACACACTGCATCCTTTAAAACCATCATACATTCCGAAATACACCAAAACTACACCTGATGTCCCCCTTCCATACACATGCACATATGTGTATATCATGACTCATGCACTGTTCTTTTTTCCTGACGTTTTTATATTACCCTATGTATTATATATGCACTTTTGATGAGTTGTAGTGCACCTCAGCATTGTACACAATATTTTCATTATTATTATCATTATTATTATTACACTCATTGATCCATTTTGCACTAACTCTGCATCAAGCACCCTCACCTAAATATTAACCAATCAAGGATCCAATACAGCTATCTGTTGGATGAGTATTGTATAGTGCCAAAAACGAAACCAATCAGTTTAGCAGAAAATTTCCAGACAAGAAACACGCATATTTTGCTATCCTCAAACACGTTTACACATGGCATGAAATATAACTAATCCGAGATGGCTAGGTTTCATCTTCTAACTGGATATACGAAATCCATTATGTCTTGACAACAACATGAGGTAACATTATGTTATTCACAGACACACTTTGTACACTGTTCCATATCAGAATGTATTTCCTTCGTCACATTCACAAACAGTATTGAAAATATGTTCTTCGGCAAATAAAAATGTTTTGTTCATAATATTTCAACTAGCGATTGCTCTACTCCACGCACGACCACCATAAATTAATGACCAGCTCAACACAAGTATTGGTAGAGCGTCAGACACCATGCTTTGCAGTATTGTTATGGTCCTTTGCATTCTAAGTTCAAATCCTGCCGAGGTTAACTTCGACTTTCATACTTACTAATTCGATAAAATAAAGTACCAGTAATGGACTGCCGTAATGGATTTGTGCCGAAAAATAGAAACACTATTAATGTGCAATAAGAGCAAAATATAACGACATTGCTCAATTATTTTATCTAATGTTGTAATAACACAAGGAAATGTTGTTTGTGTATTTTTTTTTATATTTGCTCATAGGCTTTTACAATTTCGCTCAGCCAACAACTATTAAAAAGTGAGTTGCTTAAGATAACAATTTAATCACAAATTGTTGCTATCTTTTAATACACTCCAACAAGTCATCAAATTATGTACAATAAAAACAAATCTTATTAATTTGCTCAGGGAATATAAAGAAAATGTATATACACTGATAATTGCAATTGTATGTAAATATTTTGTTTTTGTATTGTTTATTTTATGTTTTCTATTATGTATAATATATTGATTTAATATTGATTGTTTTTTGTAGTTGTTTATATTAAAAGTCTGAAAATATTTTTATACATCTTACACTAATATTTATAAGATAATTTATAATAACAATTACATAATCTAATTACATTACAACGATAATTTATTATTAATATATATCCTCTTTAACTAGAGTTATTACAAGCGTTGCCTTAAAAAAATATTAAACTAGACATGAAAAATGCGCAAGCTCAAAAGTGCCACAGAATGTTATAATAAACCTTCAAAAGTGTGGGACTAGAGTTGTTGCTAAAAAATATTGTAATCATTATATATCGTACATTCTGTGGCATCCTTTATAAAAATAGCTTAAACCAACGAAGCCTTTATTTTTACGCTATTTCACTTAGTTAATTCTTAGAGTGTAACATATAAAAAGAAATACATCTATGTTTAATGTAATAACAGCTATAAATAATTACGTAATATTATTATCATATACTCATAGTAACAAAATAATTGTGTTGAAAATTAATATGATGCTTATATGAACGATCAAATTTATAATGATAATTTCTTAAATATACTAATAGTAAAATAATTTAGTTATCTATTGTTACATTTTCATAGAACTATAATATTAACAATCGTATTGCATTATCAAATTTTTATCACTACAAACTTTCATATTGGAATTACCTTAAGCCACTTATTATTACTTCGCTTTCGTACTTTTACAGCTGTAGATATTGCGCTGTATCTTATATCTAATATCAATATCTCATGGTAATTTGCATGCAGTGTAAAATAGGTTTATTAATAACTTTAATATGAAATGTATTATACAGGGCTGCGGAGTCGGCCAAAAATTGACTGGCTCCAACTCAGGATCCGATATTCCCTTATTTCCTAAATTTCAGCTCCGCAGCTCTGTTATTATATTAATTAATTTATTTTATAGTTGTAAATCATATTTTTATATGTTACACTCTAAGAATTAACTAAGTGAAATAGCGTAAAAATAAAGGCTTCGTTGGTTTAAGCTATTTTTATAAAGGATGCCACAGAATGTACGATATATAATGATTACAATATTTTTTAGCAACAACTCTAGTCCCACACTTTTGAAGGTTTATTATAACATTCTGTGGCACTTTTGAGCTTGCGCATTTTTCATGTCTAGTATATATTTACACACACATATGTGTTATGGGGGGGGGGGGCGTTCTTTAGCAGACGATATATGTTACCATCAAAGCCTATTTTCTACATATGTCTAAAGAAATCACAGATGCTTTTATAGAAGTTGTATACAAAAAGAAAAACGGTATTTTTAAAAGATATTATTTGAATATGTTCAAATCCCGCCGAGGTTAACTTTGCCTTTCATCCTTACGGGGTCGATAAAATAAAGTACCAGTAATACACTGGTTAATTGCTGGCCTTGTGTCAAAAGTAGAAACAATTATTTGAATATATTATTTTCCGCTGTTATTTGAATTAACACAGAAAATATTTTTTTTGTAATGTTTCTCGTTTTTTTTTTAATACCATCTGAAATCTCAATATTTTCTACATATGTCTAAAATTAATTACACCTAATATACATTCATATAAAGAGATCATTTAAAACAACTTTACTGAGTGAACAATACATTCTATAGTTGTTTCTATTTCGGAAAGAGTGTGGTGTGTAATAATTGTTTCTACTTTTGGCATAAGGCCAGCAATTATTCCAGTGCATTACTGGTATTTTATTTTATCGTGGTGTGTAATAATTGTTTCTACTTTAGGCACAAGGCCAGCAATTACCCAGTGCATTACTGGTACTTTATTTTATCGACCCCGTAAGGATGAAAGGCAAAGTCAACCTCGGCAGGATTTGAACTCAGATCGTAAAGGGACGTAACTATGCTGGAAAGCATGGCGTCCGACCCTCTACCGATACTGCCAATCCACTGCCCTGTCGTGGGCGGTGGATTGGCAGTATCGGTAGAGGGTCGGACGCCATGCTTTCCAGCATAGTTACGTCCCTTTACGATCTGAGTTCAAATCCTGCCGAGGTTGACTTTGCCTTTCGTGGTGTGTAATAATATCACTTCAAATGCCTAGAAAATGTTCCAGATCATTATATGGAAGGTCATCTTCAGAAACTAAGTGAAAGAAAACACAGCGATCTGAAGAAAGTGAAGAAGTTCGGCATGCTCGTCTAGCTGCTAACAGAGCCCAAACAGCTTTAGCACGAGCACACCATTTGGATGAAAGGGAACAAAGGACTGCTACTACACGAGAACAACAAATTAAGGAACAGCAGCAAATCAGACGAAATGCTAATCAAGCACATCGTTCTACTGCCCGAGCAGGAGAACAAGCTGCAAGTAACATGAACTGGCTGATGGGTGCTTTTTCTTACGACCCCCAAAAGGACTACAGCAGTAATCCACAAATCGCCATTGGGAAAATGAACAAATGCTGCCAGTATTGTGGTGCCAAGAAGTGGGCAGCAGAAACACCTAGTCTATGCTGCTCAAAAGGCAAAGTGAGTCTTAAAGCAATACAAGAACCTCCTGAATTTCTGAAGAATCTGCTCCTTCAGCATACACCAGAAGCACGACACTTCAATAAATACATCATAAAATATAATTCTGCCTTTCAAATGACATCTTTTGGGGCTGACAGGAATGTGACTGACTTTAGATTCTGTACAACTTATAAAATTCAGGGACAGTATTTCCACTTAATGGGTGGACTTCTGCCATTTTCACAGGAGCCTCAGAAATTTGTGCAGGTTTACTTGATGGGTGGAAATGAAACAGAGGCACAACAGAGATGTACCAATGTCCATGGTGGATTGCAGTTCTACATAGTCATGAAGTTATAAGAAATACTTCATCAACATCACATGTACGTCAGTACATTTAAATATGCACTGGAGCATATGAACAAAACCAGAGAACGTAAAATCATCATTAGGGCAGACAAACGCCCAAATTCAGGACATGAACGCAGATTCAATGCACCTGTCACTGATGAAGTTGCAATTATAATGGTTGATGAACAGCATGAACGACGTGACATTGTTTTGTAAAAATGAAGTGGACATTTGGAGTGAATATGAGAAACTCATAGAGCCTATGATTCACTCCAATATCCGCTCATCTTCTGGAATGGTCAAGATGGATATCATTTTCAGCTACGGCAGATCAGCCCAGGAACGGGACAAGAAAGTGGCCGATCAATCAGCTGCAAAGAATGCTATGCTTATCATTTCATGGTACTTGATCACTTCAACCAAGTTCTGCGATTCAAAGAAGTAACCAGCCAGTTCATGGTGGACAAATATGCCAAAATTGAAACAGAAAGATTGGGTTTTCTGCAAAGGAATCAAACTAAGTTGAGGGCAGATAACTACATCCACCTTAGAGATGCCATCAATTCTGATGTTGACCCAAGAAATATTGGCCAGCCAGTCATACTGCCATCAAGCTTCACGGGAGAACCACGTACACAAGATACAATGGTCTATGTCAGAAAATTTGGTTCGACCAGATCTCTTCATTACACTTACATGCAATTAAAACTGGTCAGAAATATCAAATGAATTATTTCAAAATCGAAAACCAAAGGATCGACATGATCTCATTGCTCGGGATTTCCATGAAAAGCAAAAAAAAAACTCAGCTGGCTCCTAAAAGAAGGAAGAATCTTTGGTGAGCTTAGTGCTTGGATGACCACTATTGAGTGGAAGAAGAGAGGTCTTCCTCACTCTCACACACTAATCTGGTACAAGGAGAAGATAAGACCAGATGATGTTGATAAGATCATTTCAGCAGAGTTGCCTGATAAAGGTGGTGATCCAGAGCTCTTTGAAACCATCAAGTCCAAACTCATTCATGGTCCATGTGGAGTCATCAATCCAGCCTCTCCCTGCATGAAAGATCAAACATACAGCAAACATTATCCTAAAGCTTTTATTCGGGAAACTCGGACTGACAATAATGGATACCTATTTTACCAGAACATGGAGGCAATACTGCAAGCCTAACAGTTCGAGGAGAGGAGCTGACCATAAACAATCAGTGGGTCGACCCACACAACAAATTGTTGTGTAAACTTTTAAAAGCTCATATCAATGTTGAGTATTGCAGCTCCGTCAAGGCAATCCTATATGTCACAAAATATATCAACAAGGGCAGAGACATGGCTACCTTTATTACTGACAAAGAACTCAATGATGGTGGGCTGGATGAGGTCAAACGGTATCAAACAGGTCGATACATCTCCAGCAATGAAGGTATCTGGCGAATCTTTGGATTTGATATACACCAACGCCACCCAACAGTGGTCAACCTCGCAGTCCATATGGAAAATGGACAGAGAGTGTACTTCACTGAGATCACTGCTCATCAGTTGGCACAAGCATCACATGACACTACACTAACTGCTTTCTTTAAACTCTGCCAGAATGATGAATTTGCTCGATCCCTCCTATATGCTGAAGTCCCAACATACTACACCAGGACTAATTGCAAGACCTGGAATCGAAGAAAACAGGGTCACTTAGTGGAAGGTCATGAAGTCAAGTCAAGTGATGCTATTGGGCGTGTTTACAATGTCCATCCCAACAACAGAGAATGTTTTTATTTACGGCTACATCTGCATACTGTTCGAGGACCAACGTCATTTGAGGATCTTAGGTGCTTCAGAGGAGGGGAGTGCGCAACATACCAAGAAGCATGTAAACAGCATGAACTCCTGCATGACAATGGACACTGGAAGAAGTGCCTAAAAGAAGCACCAATCACTCAAGTAGCCAGCTAAATAAGACGATTATTTGCTATTATGCTCACAGCATGTGGAATTTATGAAGCTCATCTACTCTGGCAGGAGATACGGTACGAAGTACGGAGATATTGTTTACATTTATCGTGTATAAGTTTCGTTTTATCCAAATTAATTAATAATCTGTATTTAACTTGATTTATAGTATTGAATACAGTAAAATTTGGTTAAATCGAAATAATAATACTCTCAAGTGTAAATATAACTAATAATTAATCCTATATGTAATTGACAAACATTGATTTAAATAGTATTGTTTATAATATTTATATTTCTAAACATATAAAATGCATATACAGATGCTAATATCCAAGTAAGTTAAGTTTAATAATATCCTATTTACTATATTTGTAAGCACCATTGTTAGTTAATAATATTTATAATTTTGAATTTTATAACTAAATTATTGAATGCATTTACTAATTTAAATATGCTCCAGATTATCATTGAAAATATGTTATATTATTTTATATTATTCTATATTGTTTTAATTTTGATATAATATAATAGTATAATTTCTTTCAAATATTATAGAGTAAAAATTTCACGGTATTTAATTGATCGTTTAAACCTAACTTAATATTTGAAAAAAAAACGGCCACGCATGATGTACCCCCATTCTTCTTTTCCTTATCTAGTTATATTATACCATCTATATCTCCCTCTCTTCGTTTTTATCTTCATCTCTCTATCTTTTCTTTTTCTCTTCTATTTAGCTCTCTCTCACTTTTTTTTTCTCTAATACGGATATTTACATATTTAGTTATTTAAATATTTAACATTTACGTACTTATGTGTTTATGTATTTTATTTATCTACTAGCAGCTGAGCCCGGTTGCACCCGGGGCCACTTTTTATTAAGTTAATAATTTGAAAAATATTATTGAAAGTTTATTATAAAGAAGCAGTTTCAGGAAAAAAATAGAAATATGCACTTGGGGCTGGACGGCGTACAATGAGAAGTGGAGCGACGTGAAAAGCGTTGTTTATTAACAGCGAAATAGCAATGTCGATGATATGCAATTTGAAAAATACTACTTACTGTTAGTGGTGGTTAACATGTATTAGAATTAAAATAAAAACACGCGTCCCTTCTTCGCAATTTAAGGGTTTTATTTCTTTTGCTGGAAAACAGTGACCGTACTGCAGAATCGATTTCATAAAACGGTACTGTGAAAATGAAACGTACTGTAGAAGGCAACAGTTTATTAATCTGCATTTTCAAACTTGCATATCATCGACATTGCTATTTCGCTGTTAATAAACAACGCTTTTCATGTCGCTCCACTTCTCATTGTACGCCGTCCAGCCCCAAGTACATATTTCTATTTTTTTTCCTGAAACTGCTTCTTTATAATAAACTAACAATAATATTTTTCAAATTATTGGTACTGTATGTTAACAGCGAAAGAACGTTGATGAGTTTAAAAATTTGTATGAAATTGTAAATAACTCATCCAAGTATTAGAACAGGGGGAAATAACTCACCGAACGCGATAGTAAATTGACCGTTTGAGGGCCCTAGGGACCACATTTTTCAAGTTAGAGATTTGAAACCTCGTCTATTTGCTTCCTTGGCACTTTTTACATAGGTGTGTAAATTTTCATGTCCGTCCGACTACGTCTACTACCGTGCACATCTGAATTTCAACCACCACCCATTTCACAAATATATATTAGATTTATCTATTTCTTTTCTACACACCCTCTCCATTATATGTAGTTTGTCATGTTAGTACTTATGGTATATAAATATTGAGTTTTGTTATAATTAATCACTGCCAAGACTGGAATTGAACCATTAGCACAGTTGAGGTATGTCATACATCAATATATATATTTTATCTGATGAGGACGTACTCAGGAAACAGCACAGTACCTCCGAAATATATATAATAAAATATATTTGAGTACATGGATGTCTATATTTATTAATATTTTGAATTAATATATATATATATATATATATATATATATATATATATATATATATATATATATATATAACCCAAGCAATATCCAATCGAATAATTGTAACTGTAGAAATAAATCCAACTGTCCGTTAAATAACAACTGCTTAGCAAAAATGTAGTTTATAATTGTAATGTTAAAACTAATTGTAATGTTAAAACTAATTTAAATTCATTTAATTATGTCGGTTCTACCTCTACAGAATTTAAATCCCGCTTCAATAATCATAAAAACTCTTTTACGGATCCAAACAAAAAATCTTCAACTTCGTTATCTAGCCTATTATGGGACCTAAAACGAGATAATGTTGAATATTCGCTGATTTGGAATATTATTTCAAAAGCTACTCCTTTTAACTCCTCTTCAGAAAATTGTGATCTTTGTATAGAGGAAATATTCTTTATATTAAAGACCAAAAATTCCCTTAATTTAAGGAATAATTTATTCAGTTGCTGCAGACATAGATTGAACTCAACGTTTAAATATAAATATAAATTTAAAATGTAGTATAATTAATTAAGTAATTTGGTTAATATATGAAACCTGTCGATAAATCATTAGATTCCTTCACCTTTTTCATTTTCTTTGGTTAAGTACTCAAGTATAAATTTTCTTCCTAAATATAATAAACTATTCTAGAAAAGTTTATCCTTTCAATATCTTGAATGAAATATACGTAAGATAAATCTCTATACTAAATATATTAAACATATTATTTTAGCTTAAAATATTCTATAATATTTTAAAATATTTTGATATTTTGATATCTGTAGAATCCTTGTTTTTTAAGTTATATTGATATAATATTTTATTTATTTTTCATTAGGTTTGTTTTTATTCTGATAGCTTCTCATAATTTTCAAAAGTTTATCCTTTCACTATCTTGATTAAAATATACGTAAGATAAATTTCTATATTAAATCTATTAAACATATTATTTTAGCTTGAAATATTCTATAATATTTTAAAATATTTTAATATTTTGATATTTGTAGAATTCGTTTGCCTTTTAAGTTATATTGATATAATTATATTTCCAAAATACAATCCTTTTGTATTTTATATACTCAATTGTACTATGTAATATATTGATGTATACTTATCTCTATACGATTATGTATCTATATATGTGTATTAACATACATATACATGTGTTATATGCTTTTTTATGAATATATGTCTGTCTGTATATATGCATGAGTGACGCGTGTCTACCAATTGGGTGAAGATGCACACACATATTTATATATGTATAGCTAAGAATTGTGTGTGTGCATGCTTACCCATGCAGTTTTGATTGCAGATATGCATAATTTAACAGCCATAAATGCATGAAAGTTAATCCTATATATTTATATATATATACTAACATTTTTTATTTAATAACACAAGGAATGTATAGCAGTAATAAAAAAAATCACTTATGCTTTGTATGTATATGTTATATGCGGGAGTAGATATAATGTGTATTTTCCGAGTGTGTGTGTATATATATATTTATGTATCTTTGCCTATGTGTACGTGATATACGATGGGTAATTTCTCTAGCAGTATATATATTTTGTAATGTTTAAATTCCAATTTTTAATATATTGATCTCAATTTTTAAACTAAATATCTAATCATAATTAAACAATGATTAATTTCTCATATTATATATATATATTCCATTCATGAATATTAATATTTTTAATTTTATTTATTCATTTCGTCTCAATTGTTAACTCAACTTAATATGACATGACTTAAGATTTTCGTTCTCTCCCCCTCTCTCTATCTCTATATTTCTCTCTCTTCAGTTTTTTCTCTCTGTCTGGTGGTTTTATATCTCTGTTGTTTTCCTCTGTTTTCTTTTTTCTTTTTTCTTTTCTTTCTTCTTTTTTCTTTATTTATCTCTCCCTTTCTTTTTTCCACGTTTCTCTCTATCTCTCCGTCTTTTTACTTATCCTGAACACAACAACTTACTAAAATAAACAAACCACTCTCCTGATGTCGTCCAAAAGTAATGGTCGCATTTTGAAAGGGTACGTCAATGTTTATTTATAAAACTGGTATATATTGTATTTTGTCTTATGAAGGCATACCATAATTTAACTTGGTATCCTTGAAATATGTATAATGAAATAAATATGGTTTTATAAATATAGTTTCCATTTGTTAATATCGTATATATATATATATATATTGTTATACTTTGGGAGGGTCATGTTGCCAATAAGAAACACACGCACCAGTTGCTTTCACTTCAATTTATTATAATAAATTTATAAATTTAGGAATTTATAAATTTCTGGTTGTTTGGTTGGTTCCACAACCAGATAGTTGTTTATATATTTCAAAGTTCTTTCGTCACACATTCTGTGACCTCTTCAGTGACTGGGGATTCTTTTCTTTGTTTTGTTTTGTTTGTTTTTGTGCCTCTCCTTTGTTCTGTCCTACGCCATTTTGTTTCTGTGTGTGTGTTGTGTGCTCAGTCTCAGAGAGACACAACACACACACAGAGCACACAACACACACAGAAACAAAATGGCGTAGGACAGAACAAAGGAGAGGCACAAAAACAAACAAAACAAAACAAAGAAAAGAATCCCCAGTCACTGAAGAGGTGACAGAATGTGTGACGAAAGAACTTTGACAATATATAAACAACTATCTGGTTGTGGAACCAACCAACCAACCAGAAATTTATAAATTCCTAAATTTATAAATTTATTATAATAAATTTATTATAATAAATTTATTATAATAAATTGAAGTGAAAACAACTGGTGCGTGTGTTTCTTATTGGCAACATGACCCTCCCAAAGTATAACAATATCGGTTTCAACACACGATTTCAGATAAAGAATCTTGCTAAACAAATTCAGAAACGAAATATATATATATATATATATATGGGGGGGGGGGGGTACCATCACTACACAAGATACAGAAGATTAAACTAGCTCACTTGCAACAAGAATCAACGCCGTTTTCTAACTCGAGATGATTATTGACATACACTGATTACAAAACACCCACAGGAATCGATTTTTATGGGAAATCCGTAAGTCGACTTCTGAATTCTAATGGTTATGTGAGTTTTGCGTCTGTGTAAGTATGCGGGTTCGTACGTATGTAGGGTGTGTGTATATGTGTACATCGTGTTTTGGTTGACGGAGTCTCCGAACATAAGTGTATTTACATGTAAGTATGTGTGTGCGCTTGTTATATACGTATTTATTTATTTATATACGTTTATTTAATTATATGTATACACGCACACACACACATATATATATATATATTTTTTTTTTAATATATATTTTTATGTGTATTTGGTGTATACATTCGTATGCCTGCGGGTACAGGCATTGCGTGGGTTCTGTATGTGCGTGGGGGGTTTGGGGGGGGGGGGGGTTGTGTACGTGCGTGTATTTGTATACATATGGCGAGTGTTTTCGCGTATGCTTGTGTATGTACGTATATGGATGCGTGTATGTATTTATTTAATTTCATTTACCTCTGTATTTTATTTACTTTATTCTTAACTCTGAAGCCGAGAATCATTCGGTTTCCTAGTTAGAATTTTAGTTTACGGCTTCAGTTATACTATTTACGTGATTTTGTCTTTGCGTGCAATTGTTCTCCACGCTCCACATATGACGTATTATCTTCGTTTTTACCGTTCATTGCCAGAGAACGTCTCTATGACAACCTAATAGAATATTAGTCTACGACTTCTTTTAAACCATAAACGTGGTTTTGTTTTTGCGTGTAATTGTTTTTCACCGCTCCAAATAATGACGTATTATATTCGTTTTTTCCCGTTCTTTGCCAGGGAACGTTTTCACGAATCAAAGTATCGTCTTCCCGTCTTCCTCCAGTTGCAACGTTTTTTGAAATATTCACTTCTGCGTTCACAGATTGACTTTGTTAGTTTTAGAAGATCCCGTTAAGGGTGAACGCAGCGATTCTTTGCTTAAACTTTAATCTGTTATTTTAATAAATATTTGCTCTACGGTTCTTATATATTTGATATATATTTATCCTTATCGAGCCCTCTTTGAATTTTAGTCTTCAAATTTATTATTATTACTATTCTTTGATTAAACTTTAATCTGTTATTTTAATAAATATATATATATATAAAAACAAATAACGAAACGAAATTAAATTTCGTTTCGTTTGTAACTCACTTTTGTATGACTGACGCTCAAACAATTAAGTCAAAGATGTACATCCATATATGTATACTGAAATACTAGTATGTATATGAATACACACACGTATACATATGTAGATGTACCAAGTTTTTTTTTTTCACTGATCACTTTGACTTAATTGTTATATATATATATATATATATATATATATATATATATATATATATACATATACATATATTGTTATGCTTTGGGAGGGTTATGTTGCCAATAAGAAACACATGCACCAGTTGCTTTCACTTCAATTTATTATAAATTAAATTTATAAATTTAGGAATTTATAAATTTCCGGTTGGTTGGTTCGTTCCACAACCAGACGATTGTTCATATATTGTCAAAGTTCTTTCGTCACACATTCTGTGACCTCTTCAGTGACTGGGAATTCTTTTCTTTGTTTTTGTGCCTCTCCTTTGTTCTGTCCTACGCCATCTTGTTTTTGTTGTGTGCTTAGTTTGCGCATGTGTTACATCCGGGTGTCTGTGTGTGTTTATATTTGTTTATTTATTTGTTTATTTACATGTTACTGTAAAACTAGAAATGTAATATATAGCATAAGATGTACTGAAAGACAATGCAGAGATAAGAATATAGTGTACATAGGTGAGACAGCTCGTAGTATAGGGGAACGGATAAATGAACACTGGCGAGAACTTCAAGATAGTAAAGAATCATATGAAGAATCATATCCACCAACATGCTAAAATAGAACATAAGGGTAAATTAGAGAACATAGAAATAAAAATAGAATCTACACACAGAAAAGACGCAATGTTTAGACAAATCACAGAGGCAATAAACATAAATGAACTCCAACCAAAATTAAATAGAAAACATGAATGGAATAGCAACATCACAACTTACAATTAAGGACAAAATGAAAACACACACACACATAGAACAAACAACCAACCAGTAACATGTAAATAAACAAATAAATAAACAAATATAAACACACAGACACCCGGATGTAACACATGCGCAAACTAAGCACACAACACACACAAAAACAAAGATGGCGTAGGACAGAACAAAGGAGAGGCACAAAAACAAAGAAAAGAATCCCCAGTCACTGAAGAGGTCACAGAATGTGTGACGAAAGAACTTTGACAATATATGAACAACCGTCCGGTTGTGGAACCAACCAACCAACCGGAAATTTATAAATTCTTAAATTTATAAATTTAACTTATAATAAATTGGAGTGAAACAACTGGTGCGTGTGTTTCTTATTGGCAACATGACCCTCCCAAAGCATAACAATATCGCTTTCACACACGTTTTCAGATAAAGAATCTTGCTAAACAAATTCAGAAACGAAATATATATATATATATATATATATATATATATATATATATATATATATATATATATACAAGTAAATATAAATTAATATATATGATGAAACACAAATACCAACATATCTGTGTTTATATTGTAAAAGAAATTAAGTTAGCTAGAATGAAATATACTAATTATAATATTACAGTTTGCCTATCTCGATTTAAAATAATAAATCAATAAAAACAAATAGTATTGGCAAATGGCCATGGTGTTTAGACAAATTTAAATTTCATAATCAAACCTGTTCCGTAGATAAGTTTAAACTTTAAAATCCAAATATGTTTCGAGATGAATAAGTGTAAGGATATCATGTCCAGCTCACGAAGCGTAAGGATATCATGTTTCATCATATATATTAATTTATATTTACTTGTATTATACGGCTCAGAAATATTTCTTTCTTTGAGCTATTTCATTGTAAAGGAATGCTTGAGTTTTGAACTAAATACACTTAATATAATTGCTCCTTACGTTGAGCTGATAGTAGCCCCATATAGACGGCTGTTATTTCTAGCAGTACGAGTATGAGGCTGGCTAGAAACTGGAAAACCATGTGTTAAACCATGTGCGTTAAACAGTCTTTTAAAATATTTAGAAGTGAAGCATATCAATTTGTTCAGGGTGTTTACTGATGTGAGCTGGACATGATATCCTTACAGAGACCGGATTAGCGAACTAGTTAAGCGGGCGTTGACGGGGGCCATCGTCAACAACAAGTGGTGGTTTGCTCTGAAAAGAGCGATTAGAATAGAATCCATTAGGTTTAGTAAGGCTTTAGCAATAGAGAAAAATAGAGCAGAGAGAGAACTAGTTAGAAAATTAGACGAGGCGCTTAGCAAAGGCATTGCGACCGACGTGCTTGCGGTGAAATTGGCCCTTGACCAATTCTTCAATGCAAAGCACGAAGGCTGCGTTATCAGAGCTAGGGTGCGTGCTCTCAGACACGAGGGGACGAAAGCCGTTCAATGGGCCCGAGTGGCGGAGGCGCGTCGTGGCAACAAAGCCACGATCCGGTTTTGGTGGACCACGACGGGCGCATGCTACTCGATCCCGGGCAAATGTGTAAAGCTTTTCAGCGACACTTCGCTCAACTGTTCGGGGGAAGCGGCGGGCCGGATCGAGGGATGGACTTTAGTGTCTACCTCGACGGACTGCCGCGGCTCTCGACCACTGAGGCGGAGTGTTGCGAAAAGCCGATAACAGCCGCTGAAGGCAATGACTGGCTGCATAAGGGGTAAATCGCCTGGTTTGGATGGTCTGTCCTATGAACTTTTCGTACAGATGCCAGACTTGTTCGGAGGCCTCTTGGCAGACGTCTACTGCAACTGGCAACAGAACGGGAGAATTCTCAGTTCTGTGAGCCGAGGAGCGGTGGCACTGCTGATAAAGGATCCGAACAAGGGGGATAACATAGATAATTTCAGGCCCATAACTCTGCTAAACACAGAGTTCAAGATTTTGGCCAAGGTGCTAGCAAAGAGGTTGGCGCTTGTCGTTGGTGGTCTGGTGGGAGAGACGCAGACATGCGCCATTCCCGACAGATCCATCCACCTCATGCGATACATCGTAGAGAGGGTAGCTAGGGAACCTGGCACGGGTGGGTCCTTGATTAATTTAGATCAGTCGAAAGCTTTCGATAGGGTCGACCATCGTTACCTAGCGGCAGTCCTGAGGGCGGCTGGCTTTGGGCCCGTCTTCAGAGGCTGGATCGCTGCCATGCACAGCGACATCTGCTCTGTGGTGAGAGTGAACGGTCACCTTTCGGAACCGTTCAACATCATGCGCTCGGTCCGCCAAGGATGTCCCCTCTCGTCCCTCTTGTACGTATTGACTCTCGAGCCATTACTGCACAAACTGGAGACGTTGAGGGGCGTCCCGCGCGAACTAGGATGCGGAAGATCCGTGTCAGCATATGCGGACGATGTCACCGTAGTGGTGTCGAACGCCAAACACATCGAGGCGATCGGCACTACACTAAGAGAATACGAAGCGGTGACAGGAGCAATGATCAACCAGGAAAAGTCAGTGGGCCTGCAGCTCGGCACCTGGAGAGGCAGGTCCATGCCGTCCAACAGCGTCGTCGGGCGCTCGACGGACGGGCCGGTTAAATTGCTAGGGGTCTGGTTCGATCCGGACCTCCAGACGGACAAAAACTGGGACGAGGTGACGAGCAGGGTGGCTTCTCTCACCCAGAAATGGGCGGAGAGGAAGCTATCCCTGAAAGGTCGAGCGGAGGTGGTTAACGCGTACACTGCGTCCGT
The DNA here is from genome assembly GCA_964016885.1 of Eledone cirrhosa. Taxonomy (NCBI): domain Eukaryota; kingdom Metazoa; phylum Mollusca; class Cephalopoda; order Octopoda; family Eledonidae; genus Eledone; species Eledone cirrhosa. The sequence continues at coordinate 164,884,635 of OZ024743.1, forward strand.
CCTCTACTACCGCCTGACCGTCGTACCTTATCCTAAGCCCCGCCTGAGTGCGCTGGAGCGTTTGCTCTTTCGCTTTTTGTGGAAGGGACGCACTCCGATGGTCAGGCGGTCCATCTGTTGTCAACACCCGCTACGTGGAGGGCTGGGCATGCCGTGGCTGATGATGCGCAGACACGCGCTCAGGCTACGACATCTCCACCTCTTCCTCGACGGTGATCAGGTGTGGTCGCCGTTTGCTAGACGCGTCTTTCCCCAGCTCGTTTCCTTGACGGAGCTGCAGTCCTGGGTCAAGCGAAGACCGAGAGGGAGCGCTTGGAGATTGGAATGTCTTCAGGCGCTCACAGCCCTCGACCAATCGGGCAATGTGATCGGTGGAAACTCCACCTCGGCGTTCTATAGAGGATTAGTGGAGGGGAAGATCGACGACGTACTTGGGGAAACTCTAGGCGTCGACGAAAATCAACTAGCCAATCTCTTCGGAAGAACTTTCGGGCCGGGACCTATGGACAACTTCCAGAAATCTCTGGCCTGGCAGTGCTACCGAGGAGCCTTGCCAGTTCGGGATAAACTCTACAGGCATGGAGGTGCGGTCAGCCGGGCATGTCCGAGATGCGCGCAGAGCGACGAAACCGTCCTGCACGCACTCGTCCAGTGTCCGAAAATTGCTGACTTGTGGGTTTATGTCGAACACCTGCTGTCGCGTGTAGGACGGATCCGGCTATCATCTGAGTCCATCGTGAGGATTGCCCCGCCCTCCTCCTTTAGCCGGGAAGGGCAGGCAGTTTTTATCTGTCTGGTGGCCATGGCGAAAGAGATAGTATGGTGGACACGTTTGAAAGGGCTGAAGACGAGCACTTACCTCTTCGGTGATGCCCTGATTGACTTTTTCAAATTTCATTTGAAAAGGAAAATCAGAGTAGAGAGGGAAGTGCTCTCTTCCCAGCATTTTGTTGAAAGATGGGTGAGAGAAGCAAGAATGGCCCGAGTGAATGGGTCTACTCTGAGTATATATCTGCAAATTAAAGGTGGAAAACTGGGAGAGGGCACTTGCCTTGGTGGTCAGGGTCACTGTGGCCTTTTACTGGGCTTTCTCCACAAATGTCCCTCCGAAGTCTCCCCCCTATTGGGGAATTTTTCAGTGTTATTTTTTTGTTATATCCTCTGTTTTTTCTTTTTTACACGCAGAAATGCCCATTTGTACCGTACTGTATTGTCCTGCACTCTCCTTAATGTCTACTTTATGTAAACCCTTGTGGTTAATAAAGAAAACATTATTATTATTATTATTATTATTATTATTATTATTATTATTATTATTATTATTATTATTATTATTATTACAGCTGCATTTATCTTGCTTTATGTTCATACGTGTTATCACCAAGTCACATCCAGTGACCTCAAGAGACAACAAGGTCCGCCATGTTCAAGAAAGAACATACATACTCACACATGCATCTTTAGTGTTTAGACTTGTGATGTACTTATATTGACAGAATCTTCCTTAGTATATGGGCAGTTCCCATTAGTACTATCTTTTGTATTTCTCCTATACGCGGGTTTCCTGGGATTTGCGATAAGTAATCATTAGACCCCTTAGGTATCATTCCCAGAACGCCCACAACCACTGGTATTGTTTTAGTTCTCAATTTCCACATTTTTCCAATTTCTATCTCCAGGTCCTTATACTGGCTCAATTTTTCAAATGTTTTTATAGATACATTCTTGTCTATTGGAACGGACATATTATTATTATTATTGTTATTATTATTATTATTATTATTATTATTATTATTATTATTATTACTATATATATATATATATATATATTTGTGAAATGGGCGGTGGTTGAAATTCAGATGTGCACGGTTAAATGGTAGAAGACGTGGTCGGACTGACATGAAAATTTACACACCAATGTAAAAAGTGTCGAGGAAGCAAATAGACGAAGTTTCAAATCTCTAACTTGAAAAATGTGGTCCCTGGGGCCCCAAAACTATCGCGTTCGGTGAGTTATTTCCCCTGTTCTAATACTTTTGTCTTATTTACAATTTCATCAACGTTCTTTGGCTGTTAACATACAGTACCAATAATTTGAAAAATATTATTGAAAGTTTATTATAAAGAAGCAGTTTTAGGAAAAAGTGTAAACTATCATACAAACCTTCATAATATGCATTTTTAAACTTGCATATCATCGACATTGCTATTTCGCTGTTAATAAACTATCATTCTTATACATTTAACGATCATTCAGTACCGTTTTACGAAATCGATTCTGCAGTACGGTCACTGTTTTCCATCAAAAGAAATAAAACCCTTGGCGATACTTGGTTTTAGTGTCCTAAATTATCATCATCGACATTCAATTATTAGCTCCACCCACTACACGATACGTCACGAAGGTAAATGTTTCGAAAAAATCTTTAACTGTATATCGTAACAATATATTGTTTAAAGAAATTTTTTTTCTGTTGTTAAAAACTGTAAATCTGTTTTAAAAAAATGTATTTCGCAGCAATTCTTTTTCTGTTAAAAACTGTAAATAAATTCATGTAAAAATGAAGCATAGTGTTTCGGTTAAATACATTTTTTTTAAAAACAGATTTACAGTTTTAAACAACAGAAAAAAAATTTCTTTAAACAATATATTGTTGCGATATACAGTTTAAAATTTTTTAGAAACATTTACCTTCGCAGCAATTTTTTTTCTGTTAAAAACTGTGAATAAATATTCATGTAAAAATGAAGCATAGTGTTTCGGTTAAAAACTTAAAAACTGTAAATAAATATTCATGTAAAAATGAAGCATAGTTTTTCTGTGAAAAACTGTAAATAAATATTTATTTTGTTCAAAACATAAATCAAAAATCTAATTTTCTCTGTTAATATTTTAATAAATATTTATTCTAAAAATTCAATGTTTTTTCGTGTAAAAATGAAGCATGTAAGAAAATGAACATGTAAAAATCAAGCCGAAGCAGCAGCTGATGACGTGTCGTGACGTATAGTGTAGTGGGTGGAGCTAATAATTGAATGTCGATGATGATAATTTAGGACACTAAAACCAAGTATCGCCAAACCCTTAAATTGCGAAGAAGGGACGCGTGTTTTTATTTTAATTCTAATACATGTTAACCACCACTAACAGTAAGTAGTATTTTTCAAATTGCATATCATCGACATTGCTATTTCGCTGTTAATAAGCAACGCTTTTCACGTCGCTGCACTTCTCATTGTACGCCGTCCAGCCCCAAGTGCATATTTCTATTTTTTTTCCTGAAACTGCTTCTTTATAATTAACTTTCAATAATATTTTTCAAATTATTAACTTAATAAAAAGAGGCCCCGGGTGCAACCGGGCTCACCTGCTAGTATATATATATATAACCCGGAATAACGTATATATATATATATGTGTGTGTGTGTGTGTGTATGTATGTATTTGATATATCCTCGTGTGTATAAGAGTGGGCTTTTGTATATACATTTTAATATTTTAATTCTTTTTTCTTTAAATAGTGTGTACACATGTGCACGGGGATAGAGAATACCTGGGTTGGCGTCCAGGCGCACAGATAGCTCACTGGGATTGAGATGCCCCCTTAGCTGTTGTCGAAACACTTCTCTAAGAGGGAAACTCCGGTGTTGAGGGTACCCGATTATGTTGACCAGTTCTTCTTTTCAGAGAGTGGGATTAGTTCTATGGAAGGTTTTTCTTCAGTTAAAAAAAATTGCAAGCACATGCATCGTTTGATCAATTTGAACAAATAATGTGTTGCATTGTGGCTGGCCGTAGTCCAAAAAGGCAAAAATATTCAATGATGAACCATGATAATGTACGAATTAATGGCAATGGGGACTCTGGTACTGATGGTGAAAGGGTCTGGCACGGCAGGTGTCCCATGGCACCGCAATATGGGCCCAGTAATCATCCTGCCACTGCAAAGAAGAAGTTGAATTCTATGAATATTGGTTACTAGAATATCCGGACCTTATTAGATTTGGTGTCTTCAGAATTACCACCAGAAAGAAGATCAGTTCTTGTTGCCTAAGAGCTGGGACGATACAATATGGACATTGTTGTCTTCTCTGAAACAAGGCTACTCGAAGAAGGTCACATCACTGAGATGTCCAGTGGCTACACTTTTTACTGGAGTGGCAGAGCAACAGGATGCAAAAGGTGTATCGAACAATGTATGGACCTTTACCTGGTCTTTGTTGACTTGACAAAGGCCTTTGATACTGTCAATTGAACTGCATTGTGGAAAATGTTGGAAAAGTTTGGATGCCCTCCAAAGTTTGTGAAGATTCAACGTCTTTTTCATGATGACATGAAGGCTTGGGTCAGTATTGGTGGTAGCATCTCTGAACCAATATCAGTTGAAAATGGAGGGTCTCAAGGGCACCTTGACTTGCGCTGGAATTTCATCTGACGAACGGGAGAAAATGGCTGGGGAGCGAGTGAGGTGGAGATGTTTGATCAAGTCAGGAAGTGAACACTTTGAAACTCGTCGAAGAGAACACCTACCACTGAAAAGGAAGGTGAGGAAAAGGGACTGTTCTGAACTGCCTACTGTTGAACATCATCTGGTTTGCCAGCATTGTGGTCGAGTCTGCCTGAGTAAAGCTGGTTTGACTAAACACGAACACAGTCATATCAGTAGGCCTCATGTAGATTATGATCTGAAAAGGTGTAGGGAATGTGACAAGGAATGTGCAAGCATGGGAGGTCTTAAAAGACATATGAAAACACAGTCAGAGCCAAGCAGTGGAAAGTCCCAGAGGAGGCTACGGTTGCCATATCTGTGCCAGAGGGTGCAAGTCTTTGGCTGGTTTAAAGAGCCATATTCGTGCCGCACATCTTTTAGTATTTTATCAGGCGATGGCAATGCTCGAACACGAATTTGCGGCCATCATATATATATATATATATATATGTTTTATTGCATTTATGTGGGTGTATGTATATATATATATATATATATATATATTTATCTACCTGTACGTGTGGCTGGGTGTGTGCAGGTGTGGTTTTTCTATATGTATGTATGTATGTATGTATGTATGTATGTATGTATGTATGTATGTATGTATGTATATGTATGCATATATATATATATATATATATATATATATATATATATATATATATATGTGTGTGTATGTATGTATGTATGTATGTATGACCCCTTAGCCTTTGTCAAGGCAGAATTCTAGGAGAAGGAAAACTCTGATATAATACCTGCAACCCTGATGGTATCCAATGATGTTGACTTGTACTTCTTTTTGGTAAATATCATCTTGGTTAAGAGAGTGGGACTGGCTTTGTGCAGTGCCTTTTCTCACTATAAAAGCTTCACGGCACAGGCATTGCTTTATATCTGGAGATCTCTCTGCACTTGTTGTCACATGGTACCATGGGCCCAGCACTATGTATCAATAATTGTCACAGGTGTAGTGTTTGTACCAGAGATTTCAAGTCGCTGGCTGGACTAAAAGTCACACTCGTTCAGCGCATCGGTAGGGGTTCTCCTACATGGATATAAAGTAGTGGCCGTACTCGAAAACGAGTTGGCAGCCACCATGTGTGAATGTATGTATGTATGTATGTATATATACATGTATATGTGTGTGTGTGTGTATGTATAGTCTTATACCACATCTGGGAGGTAGTATCGCAATAAGTGCACATGTGCTGTCCTAGCCCGGCCCTTGAACGCAGGACCAGTCGTCTCCGTCACGCTTGAATGTCCCCTGCTTACGTTAAATTCTTTCTTCTTCACCACCTATGTAAACTCTCATATCTGAAGAAGTCTTGATTAAGGGTCGGGATCCGATCACATGATCACACCTGAGCTGATCGATATGGAACCAAATTGTAATATGTAATAATGTTTACAAAAAGCTGCAATTCGTATTGTCTCTGTATGTATATATATGTATATTTTACGTATGTATGTGTGTATGTGGTTGTATGTATCTGCGTGGGTATATTTATTTGTTTTTTTTTTAAATTTATATCAGTTGTTTACTTGTCCTGTATAGGGTACGTGCGTCTGATGAATTCTAGACATATGATTGGAGTTCTCTATAGTTGTTTGTGTCAGGCTCGTTTGTCCACAGATCTGATGTGGATTTTGTTGTGATAACACTGGTCTGAGGATCAGGCAGATTTGGAATCTGATCTGAACATTAATCCAGATCATGAGCCGACTGTTTGTGAAACAATTGTAACCATGACTGATCAATAAATTTCTCATGTAACACTCTGCTCTAGCATCGAGTGCTGACTTTGGTACCCTCGCAAGTTTTCTACGGATTTACTGAACCATCTGCCCCTATATATAAATAAATAAATAAATAAATAAATATATATATATATGGCGCGGCCAACTGGCAAGACCTCCCTCATAATGGGACCACTCAGCTGTCAAATTACGGTTCTGATGTGAGCAGAGTATGCCGCAACAAACATCAGGCCAGACCCTCCTCACAGAGGTGCCAACCAGTTCCATGCTGTAAGTGTGGTTGATCTTAGGAAGGACATCCAGCAGCTGTAAAAACCCAGTCAATACACATTCCCGATATATGCAAGGTACAGGGCGGCCATTTGGCTAGACTTGCCTCGTAACAGGACCACCCAGTAACGTGGCCCCACTATGAGCAAGGCATGGCACGGCCAACTAGCCAGACCTCCCTCGCAATGAGTCCATCCAGCTCCCAAAATATGGTTCCGCTGTGGGCAGGGCACGGCGCGGCGAACTGACCATTCCCTCCTCATAACAATGCCACCCAGTCCCACACAGTAAACGTGGTTGGCGATAGGAAGGGCATCCAGCAGCCGTAAAAACCCAATCAACGCATAGTCCCGATATGTGCAAGGTATGGCGCAGCCATCTGGTCAGACCTGTCTCACAACAAGACCACTCAGTTCCCCAATGTAAACATGGTTGGTGGTAGGAAAGGCATTCAACTGTAAAAAATCCTAGCCAACATACAGTTCCGTTTGAGCAAGGTATGGAGAGGCCAGCTGACCAGACTTATCTTATAATGTGGACGACCTGTCTAACACATGCAAACATGGAAAATAGACGTTAAACGATGATGATGATGATGATGATGGTGATGATGATGAAATATATATATATAAATATTTGTGAAGAGCGTGGGACATTACTAGCTACTATTTACAATGTGAATTTCTGATGAACGGCTCACATGGCACTATTTATCTTGTCAAAACTTTTCACACATTAATAATTGTTTCTACTTTTGGCACAAGGCCAGCAATTATCTCAGTGCATTACTGGTACTTATTTTATCGACCCCATAAGGATGAAAAGCAATAACATTTTCTGCCTAGTCTAAACAAAATAAAATTTATTTCTTACCAAGTGTCACTTACTCTCGGGTCCCAAATAATAGGGAGTGGTGGTATAAAATCAATGATTGTTCTAGGTTGTCTCCCTTGATTTTTAAAAAACAGAATTAGTTATTTAGTTTACATATTGAGACCCTAACGTATTCTATTTATTTTATAACATGAAATTTCTAGTAATGCTCTTTTTTTCGTATAATGCTTCTCAATGTCTAAAGAAAAATTAATTATCACAGGAATACTAGCACTTAAAATAGAATTTCGCTGGAGATACATTAGCAAAATTTAATGAGTAGGGTTGAAAGGGGGGGGGGGGGGGCAATAAGAGAGGGAAGGGGTTGAAAATAATCTGAAAAATTAACAAGCGGGCGGACGATTATTCGAGACCCGGGAGTATCCATCCATGGTCCTTGAACTCCTGATGTAGTCATAGGAACATTTTTACAAATATGGCATGTCTTGGCTATTTTTACGCATACATATTCCATCTATAAATTCTACTCACTCGCCATCGGTCAACTCAATGGTATAGTAGAACAAGATAAATGAGAAGCAGACATCACAACCATAGAGTTGTTTAGAACCATACACTCTGTTGTCATCACGCCAAACATCATAACCGTATAGCTATGTCTACACTCTGTTGTCATCACGCTAAACATCATAACCGTATAGCTATGTCTACACTCTGTTGTCATCACGCCAAACATCATAACCGTATAGCTATGTCTACACTCTGTTGTCATCACGCCAATCATCATAACCGTATAGCTATGTCTACACTCTGTTGTCATCACACCAAACATCATAACCGTATAGCTATGTCTACACTCTGTTGTCATCACGCCAAACATCATAACCGTATAGCTATGTCTACACTCTGTTGTCATCACGCTAAACATCATAACCGTATAGCTATGTCTACACTCTGTTGTCATCACGCTAAACATCATAACCGTATAGCTATGTCTACACTCTGTTGTCATCACGCCAAACATCATAACCGTATAGCTATGTCTACACTCTGTTGTCATCACGCCAAACATCATAACCGTATAGCTATGTCTACACTCTGTTGTCATCACGCCAAACATCATAACCGTATAGCTATGTCTACACTCTGTTGTCATCACGCCAAACATCATAACCGTATAGCTATGTCTACACTCTGTTGTCATGGCAAATATTAACCGTATAGCTATGTCTACATCGTGTTGCCATCATGTGTCTTTTTCAATGGAATTAGATCATTATAACTGAGGTGAAATGTCAATTGATGAGAATAGAAACTGTATCATAGCTTCTGTTCTCGTTGCTACATTATTGCAATAATATCATTGGGCATATTAATGCAAATTTATTCAACAAGAATTGGCTTTGTGTAACTTCTTCCCATAGAAGCATTAATTCGCAAATGACATAAGTTGCACATGACTTAATATTAATTTCTTTCTGGTACATTGAAATGGTTTAGGATCATTCCAGACTATAGAAAATCTGTTTCCATTGTTAGTTTTGTTTGCCTAACACTTGTTTCATTCATTAGTTCTGTGATTTAACCAGTTGGAATACTAAATAGGAACTCTTATACTTCATCCATAACTATATTGAACATAGTTGAATGTTTCATTTCTTAGCCATATGTTACTTAAATACATGCATCCATTGAAGTGATTTTACGCAAATTACTTATCTTGGAGTGAAACAATTTGTTTTCTTCAAATTATTTTATCTACTTGTGAGAGAAGATGTTGAAAGTTGGTGAGAGGGTCACTTGCAAACGTTGTGTAGGAAAGTGATTTCTCTTGTGAATTGTTGTTTCTCTTCCATACAACCAAGGTCAAAATGATAGCATGTGAGGAGCAACGAACATAATGTATAAAAAAGAGCCAGCATTGACGGTAAGCTGAAAAAGGTTAAAGATTCCTGTGGAAAATCTACATAAAAATTCATGAAATTAACATCTTGCTTGTTGGTTTAAGTCTTTATAGAACAGCCTGGATCTGAAAAATAAGTTGACAATAGAGTAAATTAAATCAATTTCAAAAAATGATTCTACCAATTTGATTACTGATGGACGAACACATTCCAACTACCAGTCCAATTTATCTTGAGCACCACTGTCTTTCTTTGACAAGGAAGGGTGGCTAGTTGTCCCATGGTTGGTGGTGTTGGCAAAGAAAGTTGCATGGTTGATGTGGTTAACAAGTTTAACTGCTTTAACAAAGCCCTCATCAACTTCTTGGTGAAGCTAAATGGCCTATTCTTATCTCCCAATTATAAACATGTAGCAAAAAATTGAGAGACTGCAAATTTGAAACTTCCTTAGAGTTCTGCTTCTTTCCAAATCATGTCAAGTGTCAATCTGGCACCTGAGGCAAAATTTGATAATACACACATTTTACAATCAATTGTCACATAAATGATGTCACAAGGGCACAAACAACAGTAAATATCTTTGCAAGGTTTTAAAATTGATAATGCCCTTCTTAGGACATGGGCAGTACCAGTCAGCACTATTTTCTGTATCTCTTATGGTTTACCAGGTAGCTGGTCCAAATATTTTTCAGTACCCTTTTTTATCATTCCAAGTGTGCCGACTGTCACTGGTAATGTACATGCCTTAAGATGCCACATTTTCTCAATTTCGATTCATAGATCTTTATACTTACTGAGCTTTCCAAACTCTTTCGAAGAGATGTTACGATCTGATTTAATGCACATGTCAATTAAGAAACATGTTTTCTCTTTATGATCCTTCACAATTATATCAGATCTGTTGGCCTTGATTGTTCTGTCAGTGTTCACATGGAAATCCCAGAGGATTGGTGCATTTTCGCCTCCTGTTACAACATCTGGGTGATGGTTGTACCCTTTTCCCTCCGTTTTCAGACCATAAAACCTGCACATTACCCAGTGTAAGTATTGCCCCACTCTATCATGCCTCATTTTATATTCCTGAGCAGCTAATAGCTTGCAGCCTGAAACCAGGTGGTGTATGGTCTCACCATGCTCCTCATAGAATCGACACTTTTGGTCAGTTCCATTTATGATCACATTGGCTTGAAAGTTGCACGTTGGAAGACACTGGTCTTGTGCAGCCAAAATGAAGTCGTCACTCACTGCCTTTAGCCCAGAACTCCGCAGCCACTGATGGGTGAGAGCTTCATCTATATCAGTTTCTTTGCTATGGAGAACATGGTTTTTGCTCCCATTTAGTGCACAGTCTCAGCTGGACTTCATATTTTGCCAACACTTTGATATTCTTTGCAGCTTTAATTGCAGAATAGCCATTATTATTTTCAAACTGTATTCCCAGTTCTTCCACAAACTTCCTACATTCCTTTTTGACTGAATGTAGCCTCTTCCTTCCTTTCGTGATCTGCACACATTTTCATCATCCAGTCATCTGTGAGTTTTAAGGTACTGATTGAGTCCAATGGTCGATATCCCGTATAAAAGCTCTAGCTGGATCATTCCTCTATTTTGTTTAGGGAGATAGTAGCGATCCACATCTGCTTTTGGGTGATGTAATCCATTACAGGTCAAACGTTTCTTGAATTTGGTGTCCATTCTCTTAATTTTGTTAACGTTCCAATTTATAATATTGAAACTGTTGGTGACAACACGGATTGCAAGCGCATTTATGACAGATAATTTATTTCTCGAGTTAAGCTCTGTTTTCATGACAGTACGTACTCTCCAGTAGCATTCCTTCCCGAGTCTCTCTTTCATGCAGGCCTGGTGAATACCTTAGCCTTCATTGATCTCTTAATATCTATAGGTTTGTTCTTGTTCCCTGATTACTCTATTCACATCTATTTCCATTGAGTTTCTGCTTGTCATTCTGCCTTTCTTGAATTTTGTTTTTGGCACATTTTTCCAGTCCAAACTCCATCCCCAATCATCGCTAAACATCTTGACTGTCTTCAGCAGTCCTTCCAGTTTGTTGTCATTTTTTGGCATACAGCTTCAAGTCATCTATATAAAACAGGTGATTTATTGTTTTACTGTGTATTTTGTAGCCATATTTTGTTTTGTTGAGTGGGAGAGACAGCAGTATGAGTGCAATGCAAAATATCAGAAGAGAAAACAAATCACCTTGAAAAATACCTCAGTCAATACTTATGCTGCTGGAATTTATAATTCAATCACTGTAGCAATGCTAGATTTGTATTCCATAGAGATATGTTGTATTTCATGAAGATTGATATTACTGGGGAAATCTTCAGAACATCCAATGTTTCAAAGTCCATGAGTGAGGAATACTGTCAAATGCTTTCTCATAGTCAATCCAAACAGTACTCAGATTTCTATACTTTTTACGACAGTTTTCCAGAATCATGCGATTAATGAGAAGTTGGTAATTTTTATTATTATTATTATTATTGTTCTTTGAGTCTCAGTCATTGATGTTATTTAACTGGAAAGTTTGTTGAAATGCATATCAAGCCACTACCTGCAGCCTCAGATATTCAGGACGTATCGGAGGGTTCTTGCTGTTCCCAGCAAGCATGCCGTTTGAAGTGTTCCAAAAAGCGGGGCGGGACCAATTTTCTTGGAAACCCTTTGAGATAGTACCTAGTGCGCCTATGACAATCGGGACCACTTTGACCTCATGGCAGTTCCAAATCCTTTTTACCTTCCACTTTAAGTCCTGGTATCGGTTAATTTTCTCCCTCTCTTTCTCTTGCACTCTCGTGTCGAATGGGCAGGCCACATTCACAATCAGGCACGATCTTTTTTCCTTGTCCAAAACCACCAGGTCAGGTCTATTGTGTTCCAGTTTCTTGTCCGTCTGTATCCTAAAATCCCACAGCACCTTCACCTGATCGTTTTCTATCACCGACTTTGGCTTATGCTCATACCACTTCTCAGAATGTGGTAAATTGTTTACTTTGCATAGGTGCCAGTGGATCACCCTGCCCATCACATCATGTCTCCAGCCTTTGTAGTGAGTCTGGGCTAGGTGTTTACACTCGGATACAATGTGAGCCACAGTCTCCTCTCTCTCTCCACTGATCCTGTACAGTGGGCTAGCCTCCTCCTTGTAAATATGGTGTTTCAGCCACTTCGTTTTGAGAGCCTGCTCTTGCGCAGCCATTAACATTCCTTCTGTAACCTTTTTAAGGTCTCCTCTTTTCAACCAGTTCCATGTCTGTGGATCCCTGTTCAGGCGTTTTGAACTGTCTGACAGGTACCGATTGGATTTCCCGAATGTGCCAATGTGGACTTGGACAAATCGTATCGGGTCATCCAGATCATAACTAGATAGAGTATTTTGTAGGGAAATAGATAGGTCTAGCATAAGCTGTCCACAATTCAAGATAGTCAGCTATACGGACCATAAATTCGTGATCTGTGTGCTTGACTTAGATAGGCTTCATAGACAAGGACCCGGCTACCGGAAGCTAAACGCGTCCTTACCAGCGCGCAAGGTCTACAGAGACCGGATTAGCGAACTAGTTAAGCGAGTGTTGACGGGAGCCATCGTCAACAAGTGGTGGTTTGCTCTGAAAAGAGCGATTAGAATAGAGTCCATTAGGTTTAGTAAGGCTTTAGCTATAGGGAAAAATAGAGCAGAGGGAGAACTAGTTTGAAAATTAGACGAGGCGCTTAGCAAAGGCATCGCAACTGACGTACTTGCGGCGAAATTGGCCCTTGATCAATTCTTCAATGCAAAGCACGAATGCTGCGTTGTCAGAGCTAGGGCGCGTGCTCTCAGACACGAGGGGACGAAAGCCGTTCAATGGGCCCGAGTGGCGGAGGCGCGTCGTGGCAACAAAGCCACGATCCGGTTTTGGTGGACCACGAGGGGCGCATGCTACTCGATCCCGGGCAAATGTGTGAAGCTTTTCAGCGACACTTCGCTCAACTGTTCGGGGGAAGCGGCGGGCCGGATCGAGGGATGGACTTTAGTGTCTACCTCGACCGACTGCCGCGGCTCTCGGCCACTGAGGCTGAGTGTTGCGAAAAGCCGAGAACAGCCGCTGAAGTACGGAAGGCAATGACTGGCTGCACGAGGGGTAAATCGCCTGGTTTGGATGGTCTGCCCTATGAACTTTACGTACAGATGCCAGACTTGTTCGGAGGCCTCTTGGCAGACGTCTACTGCAACTGGCAACAGAACAGGAGAATTCCCAGCTCTGTGAGCCGACGAGCGGTGACGCTGCTGAGAAAGGATCCAAACAAGGGGGATAACATAGATAATTTCAGGCCCATAACTCTGCTAAACACAGAGTTCAAGATTTTGGCCAAGGTGCTAGCAAAGAGGTTGGCGCTTGTCGTTGGTGATCTGGTGGGAGAGGCGCAGACATGCGCCATTCCCGACAGATCCATCCACCTCATGCGATACATCGTAGAGAGGGTAGCTAGGGAACCTGGCACGGGTGGGTCCTTGATCAATTTAGATCAGTCGAAAGCTTTCGATAGGGTCGACCATCGTTACCTAGCGGCAGTCCTGAGGGCGGCTGGCTTTGGGCCCGTCTTCAGAGGCTGGATCGCTGCCATGCACAGCGACATCTGCTCTGTGGTGAGAGTGAACGGTCACCTTTCGGAACCGTTCAACATCATGCGCTCGGTCCGCCAAGGATGTCCCCTCTCGTCCCTCTTGTACGTATTGACTCTCGAGCCATTACTGCACAAACTGGAGACGTTGAGGGGCGTCCCGCGCGAACTAGGATGCGGAAGATCCGTGTCAGCATATGCGGACGATGTCACCGTAGTGGTGTCGAACGCCAAACACATCGAGGCGATCGGCACTACACTAAGAGAATACGAAGCGGTGACAGGAGCAATGATCAACCAGGAAAAGTCAGTGGGCCTGCAGCTCGGCACCTGGAGAGGCAGGTCCATGCCGTCCAACAGCGTCGTCGGGCGCTGGACGGACGGGCCGGTTAAAATTGCTAGGGGTCTGGTTCGATCCGGACCTCCAGACGGACAAAAACTGGGACGAGGTGACGAGCAGGGTGGCTTCTCTCACCCAGAAATGGGCGGAGAGGAAGCTATCCCTGAAAGGTCGAGCGGAGGTGGCTAACGCGTACACTGCGTCCGTCCTCTACTACCGCCTGACCGTCGTACCTTATCCTAAGCCCCGCCTGAGTGCGCTGGAGCGTTTGCTCTTTCGCTTTTTGTGGAAGGGACGCACTCCGATGGTCAGGCGGTCCAACTGTTGTCAAGACCCGCTACATGGAGGGCTGGGCATGCCGTGGCTGATGATGCGCAGACACGTGCTCAGGCTACGACATCTCCACCTCTTCCTCGGCGCTGATCAGGTGTGGTCGCCGTTTGCTAGACGCGTCTTTCCCCAGCTCGTTTCCTTGACGGAGCTGCAGTCCTGGGTCAAGCGAAGACCGAGAGGGAGCGCTTGGAGACTGGAATGTCTTCAGGCGCTCACAGCCCTCGACCAATCGGGCAATGTGATCGGTGGAAACTCCACCTCGGCGTTCTATAGAGGATTAGTGGAGGAGAAGAGCGACGACGTACTTGAGGAAACTCTAGGCGTCGACGAAAATCAACTAGCCAATCTCTTCGGAAGAACTTTCGGGCCAGGGCCTATGGACAACTTCCAGAAATTCCTGGCCTGGCAGTGCTACCGAGGAGCCTTGCCAGTTCGGGATAAACTCTACAGGCATGGAGGTGCCGTCAGCCGGGCATGTCCGAGAGGCACGCAGAGCGACGAAACCGTCCTGCACGCACTCGTCCAGTGTCCGAGAATTGCTGACTTGTGGGTTTATGTCGAACACCTGCTGTCACGTATAGGACGGATCCGGCTATCAGCTGAGTCCATCGTGAGGATTGCCCCGCCCTCTTCCTTTAGCCGGGAAGAGCAGGCAGATTTTATCTGTCTGGTGGCCATGGCAAAAGAGATAGTATGGTGGACACGTTTGAAAGGGCTGAAGACGAGCACTTACCTCTTCGGTGATGCCCTGATTAACTTTTTCAAATTTCATTTAAAAAGGAAAATCAGGGTAGAGAGGAGTACTCTCTTCCCAGCATTTTATTGAAAGATGGGTGAGAAAGCAAGAATGGCCCGAGTGAATGGGTCTACTCTGAGTATGTGTCTGTAAATTAAAGGTGGAAAACTGGGAGAGGGTACTTGCCTTGGTGGTCAGGGTCACTGTGGCCTTTTAATGGGCTTTCTCCACAAATGTCCCTCCGAAGTCTCCCCCCTATTGGGGAATTTTTCATTGTTATTTTTATTACATCCTCTGTTTTCGTTTTTTTACACGCAGAAATGCCCATTTGTACCGTCCTGTATTGTCCTGTACTGTCCTTAATGTCTACTTTATGTAAACCCTTGTGGTTAATAAAGAAAGTATTATTATTATTGCTATTGTCATTGTTTGTCCTTTTCCTTCAGTATTGTTTTCGATATATGCCAAGTGTCTTCCTGACACCTAGGGTGAATAAACTCACTGTAGAACATTGGTAAACCAGTTAACAGTGATTATAATTTGCAGCTTAAAAAATATATATATATATATTTATATATATATATATATATATATATATATATATATATATATGTACATATATATATGTATATATATATATATATATATATATATATGTGTACATATATATATATATATATATATATATATATATATATATATATATATATATATATATATATATATATATATATATACATATATATATATGTACATATATATGTATATATATATATATATATATGTACATATATATATAT